>BLSH010017717.1:43817-70637 GCA_018402905.1 Glandirana rugosa | reverse complement strand
CCCAGTCTGTCCTTGTCCACCCCAAAGTCCCTTACCTATGTTATTCCAGGGACCTCTCTCAACCTCCTGTCGACTACAGTTTCTTGGAAGGATGACAGAGAGGAATTGGCGAACGGCTGCCGACTAGCCGTTAACTGCCGCTGTCTCACCGAGACATTACGCTTTGCGGCAGTATGCTGCCGCCGGCGCTATGTCTCGGTGACACTCGCGCGCGCGCGGCGGCCTCCACGCGTGCCCGTGAGTGACACAAGCCCCCCCGGTCCCTCGCCCACGCCGCCGAAGCTAACGGCGGCCGGTGGGCGCTACGGGGGGGGGGCCTCACTTCCTCGCCTCCAGGCACGTACATTTGTGCCAGGAGGCGAGACACACTCCCCCTTCCCGACACTAGTGTCGGAAGGACATGTACTTCCGACACTGGTGAAGGGAAGGGGTCGATCCGTTCGGGGGTATGTCAATCTTGTGCGGGTCCCTTGTGTCAATTGGGAATCGCGCGGGGGACGTCCAATTGGGGAAGTGACGGTTACCGTAAATGTGTCATTAGTCACGTAAAAATATCGTGACTAGCGACATATTTACGGTTACCAGGGTTTTTTCACAGTTTTGTAAGGCTGTACAGGCGACTTTATAGCGTCATGGCGATTTTTAGCGTCTAGCGGCGGTAATGATCATTTTTTATTTTTTCCTTCATGTACAGGAAGGCTGTGATCACAGCCCTTCCCCCTCACACAGAGCGGAGGACCGTGTTTACATGCACGGACCTCCGCTCCTTCACTCCGGGGGGGGGGCATCGCGGGTGGCCGGCGGCAATCGAAGCCGCCGCACCCGCTCCCTGGCCCCCCCGAACACAGTGAGTGCCCGTGCGCACCTCCGGCGGCGCGCGCGCGCTCACAGTGGCTCTGTATCGCGGCCGCCGTCGTATGACGGCGTTTCGCATTACAGAGCCACTCTGTCGCCGTCAATTGCCGATCAGCCGTCGGCAAGCGGTTAAGGAGAGACAGTAGGAAGGTTCTTTGACATCAGCTGTCCTCCAACTCTCTCCAGGGACCTTATTGTATCCATTCCCTGAAACCCCACCTGTTCCTGTCTGACCCACCAATCAGGTAAGTACCCCAACTCCACGTTGACCTTAAAATAGTTGTAACCCTCAGACATGAAATATGACCAAAGTCTATTCCTCTATAGCAGTGGTCTCCAAACTGCAGCCCGGGGGCCAGATGTGGCCCATTGCTTGCTTATATCTGGCCCTTGGGCATTATTCCCTCTTAGGCCTCATACACATGGACGTTTTTTGACGCCAACGTTTTCTGGCGTTTTTTGCAGCTCTCCATGTTGGTCAATGGCCCCATAAAAACGCCAACGTTTTTGAGCTGTAGATGGCGTCGGCGTTAGTGAGCTGAAACTAGAACCCACGGCCAGCGCGTTCTGAGGCTGTAACGTTTTGGCGTTTTTTGACGCCGCCGCTGCAAAACGCCAACTAATGCCTACTAAAGCCAACTAATACTGTACCGGCGTTAACCGGCGTTTTTCAACGCCGACATTTTTAGGTTGCAAAATAGCAGAGGGATGATTTTTTTAAAAAAACACCTATTGACGCCGACGCTCTCTAACGCTCACTAATGCCGATGCATAATGCCGAAAAACGCTGATTTGTTTTCCTTGACGTCGGGCCCGACGTTTTGTTTATTTTTTAAGAAAAGTCCATGTGTATGAGGCCTTACTGTCAGCAACAATGGGGCATACAGTAGTTCCCAACACTGACAATGGGGCACTGTTCCTCTCACTGACATCAACGATGGAACACTATTCCTCTCATTGATGCTAATGATGGAGCACCATTCCTTCCACTAACATCAATAAATGGTCACTATTCCTCACACTGACACTGATGATGGGGCACTATTCCTCCCACTGATACCAATGACGGGTCACTATTACTCCCCCTGACACCAATTATGGGGCACTATTCCTCCCTTTGATACCAATGATGGAGCACTATTCCTCCCATTGATACTAATGATGGGGCACCATTCCTCCTCCTGACACTAATGATGGGGCGCTATTACTCCCCCTGACACCAATCATGGGGCACTATTCCTCTCACTGACACCAATGATGGGGCACTATTACTCCCCCTGACACCAATGATGGGGCACTATTCCTCCCTCCAATACCAATGATGGGGCACTATTCCTCTCCTTTATACCGATGATGGGGCATTGTTTACTCCCACTGACACCAGGTCATTCTCTACTCCCACTGGCCATAGTTCAGTATGAAGGACAGTAAACTGGCCCTTTGTTTAGAACGTTTGGAGACCCCGGCTCTATAGTGTGTACTTGTCTCAGTCCAGAGCACTAATGGTCATTTCTGTCTGCTGCCTGCTTCCTCTCCTATCTGCATGAGTCACTTCTGACAAGTTTTCCTTATACCAAGAGAAAAAATGGTGATGGGGAGGGAGCTCCAGCGGACTGAGATCCTCAGCACTGTTCCTGTGTGCTGTGTCCCTTCCCTCCAATCAGCAATCAGAGCTCTCCTCAACTTCGGCTCTCTGCCCCCTGCTTTTCAGAACTGATTCTGTATAAATTCTACACTTTGGGAATGGATGTAGGGGAAAGATGGCTGTAGATAAACAGATACAACTTATGTAGGATGATTTGTTTCATCTCTGTGAATCACCAAAGGCCGGTCACTTAACTGGATATATGTGAGGGTTTACAAGCACTTTAATTACAAAAAAAACCCCTTCCACACCACAACTCCCCTTTAAGCCAGTTATGTAATCCCTCCATTTATGTCTTTTGCTTTATTCCAGGTCTAACTGGATCAGGGTCGGGTACAACAAGAAAGGTGAGTAAGCTATGCTTTGCCTTGGGAAGTTTAGTAGAGCAACTGATTTGCTTTAAATTTTATTTCTATTTTTTTTTAATTTAGCATTTCTGTTTTTTCATACAAGATAATTAAAACGAAAACACCATTTCTATTTCCGAACCTCAAAAATGGAGAGAATAACATTTTCAGACCAAGACACGTGCGTCACAGCTGAATCATTTAGCGCCGATCAGATTTCATTAATAACGGAACTCTCTGAGTAATGCTAACTATATTGTACAATTATTCATTTTTTCGCTATTTATTGGCTTTTGTCTCAACTGCCCACATTTATTCCAAGCGAAGGCTCTATTTCAGCCATTTGGTATTGGATTTCTTTTAATTTGTAATAAAATAATTCTTTGAAGTATGGCAAAAAAAAAATCGTACTCTTCTCCGTCTGCAACAGGCAGACTTGTGCTTTTATCAATGAACCAGTTGCCGGGGACACTAATAAAACACTTGTGTTGCTGGTTACCGTGATGAAAGTGTTGGAATCGGGCCTCGCACAGATGCCACAACAGACCAGAGAGTCACCCGAGCAAATCCCAGCCTTCACCTGGAGTGTAAGATCTGCCAGAGTCTGGCTGGATAATGGCCCAGCTGTGGGTCGGGCGGTGCGTTTGCAGCTGTGCTCCTTTGAGCTCTGTCTGAAAAAGAGCCTGCGCGCCCCCCCGAAAGCCCTCCTGTCCTTCCAACGCTAAGAACTGTAATCCCGTTAGAAAGGAAAAGCGCCAGATTTTTACTGCCAAGTATCGCACACGGAATCGAAAACTTTATTCCTAAGAAAAGATTATTGTTGACCACGCACATGTAAAGCTAGTTACCAAAAATCAAAATGTGCAGTTTAAAGTGCGGTCAAATGTTTCTACTGTATCAGCTACATGGTGCAAGACATTAACCGGTCCCGGACTGGCTCGCGGACATTTACTGCTGCAGATTGTCACGATCCCGCGAATCGCCGTTTATAAACGGCGGCTCACTCGTGCGCGGCTAGCAGGTGGGAGCGCGCTATCGTGCCCGCTGCACTCTCCAGCAGTATGGCCGCGGGTCGGACGGACTGAATGACCGCCGGCTACCCGCGATTGCCTGGCAAAGAAGAAAAACTCTGTCAGGCGGCATGTAAGGGTTCTACTGATCCCTGTCTCTGGGATCAGTTAGAACTCTTATGCCCATGGTAGCCCAGCCCCCTCACAGTTAGAACACGCCTAGGGAACACAGTTACCCCCTAGATCTCCCCCTGCAGGTTAACCCCTTCACTGCCAATGACATTTATACAGTAATCAGTGGATATTTAAATTACTGATCGCTGTATAAATGTCATTGGTCCCAAAAAAGTGTCAAAAATGTCTGACATGTCCGCTGCAATATCACAGTCCTGATAAAAATCGCAGATCGCAGTCTGGGTTTTGAATCATGTGTCCGGGTTTCAGGAGGACTGAAACCCGGACACATTATTCAGACCGGAGTGTGGCTCCCCAAGTATCCAAGATAGTCCCACACAAATCTGTTGCCATCCGGGAGCTGTTGGCAGCTGTCTGGGACATCACGGGGGGGACAGGGCGATGACGTGAGTAAGAGCAATTTGGGCAGGCTATGCCCACTGCATTACTACTCTCCTTGGAGCACCCAAAGGCGTCTTAGGCTGCTAAAGTGTTCGGGTTTGGCTTGAAAAAAAGGAGGCAATTGTACCGTAACAGCCGCCACCAAAATACCCAGTTTTAGAGCTCAGAGAAGGCAGTGACACTGCACCATCCATTAAGAGACAGTGTATAGACAAAGCGATTGGCCGCTAGCCTTGACAGCTGGTCCTCTATACCCAGAAGCATTTTGCACAGAAAAAGGAGCTCCATAAGAAATATCTACGAGGTGCTGGGACTTCAACACAAAGAAGTAAGGAGAACTGTTCTGTTTCAAATTTGCATTGACATACACTATATTGCCAAAAGTATTGTGACGCCTGCCTTTACAGATGAATGTTAATGGCATCCCAGTCTTAGTCCGTAGGGTTCAATATTGAGTTGGCCCACCCTTTGCAGCTATAACAGCTTCAACTCTTCTGGGAAGGCTGTCCACAAGGTTTAGGAGTGTCTATGGGAATGTTTGACCATTCTTCCAGAAGCACATTTGTGAGGTCAGGCACTGATGTGGACTAGAAGGCCTGGCTCACAGTCTTCACACTAATTCATCCCAAAGGTGTTCATCCCATTCGGGTTGAGGTCAGGACTCTGTGCAGACCACTCACCCTAAATTCTCTCACCCATGTCTTTATGGACCTTGCTTTGCGCATCGGTGCGCAGTTATGTTGAAACAGGAAGGGGCCATCCCCAAACTATTCCCTCAAAGTTGGGAGCATGAAATTGTCCAAAATGTCTTGTTATGCTGATACCTTAAGAGTTACCTTCACTGGAACTAAGGGGTCAAGCCCAACCCCTGAAAAACAACCCCACACCATAATCTTCCCTCCACCAAATGATTTGGTCCAGTGCACAAAGCAAAGTCCATAAAAACGTGGGTGAGCAAGTTTGGGGTGGACGAACTTGACTGGCCTGACCCTCAACCCGATAAAACACTTTTGGGATGAATTAGAGCGGAGACTGCGAGCTAGGCGTTTTTTATCCACATCAGTGCCTGACCTCACAAATGCGCTTCTGGAAGAATGGTCAAACATTCCCATAGACACTCCTAAACCTTGTGGACCACCTTCCCAGAAGAGTTAAACCCTATGAACTAAGACTGGGATGCCATTAAAGTTCATGTGTATGTAAAGACGCCCAATACTTTTGGTAATATAGTGTACTTATAGCACACCCCATGTAGGAGCTGCAGGGTTAAGATTCCCCACTGCTACACGGCCAGGCACACAGCATTTCCTTCATGCAATCCAACGCAGAAAACAGCCCTTGGCTTGGTTTTGATGGTTTATTAGGGGATGATAGCTTGGATGGGGTAGAGAATTATGGGATGCCCATCCTGAAAAATGTCCAGAACTATGAACAAAGGAGACAACTACCGTCCTATTTACACAAAGTCCTCTTCTTCCTTCCTCCTGCACAAACATGGTTCGCACTAGGTAACTAACAGTCTTTAGTATTAATTCAGCCCATTACAGGCTGGGAACATCCTGTCTCTTAGTGGATAAAGTAGTACAATATAGAGTGAACAGAATTTCCTTCTGCCTTCCTGTAAACCCTGAGCCCAGTTCTACTGCTATAGAAGATACCAGCCCACCTGGCTGTTGGCTTACCCAGTCCTCCTGACTGGCACACTTCCATGAAAAATCCCCAGGGCAAGGATGAAGACTTAAGCACAACGCTGTCTTCAGAAAGCACTGTTAAAGCTGACAGTCTCTCCACCTTGTGTTGTCCCTGCACTGTGCTTATATTACTCACGGTCTTTGCTTGGTTTCTTCCACTGCCTCTTCTGGCATGAATACCTCCAGTTGCCTCCTATGGTGGGATCTTTCCAAGCTAGCTATTCTGAGCTCAAGCCCGAGGCAAAACCCCTCTGTGGCAGGGGTCCCTCAAGGGCCCCTGACAGCCTCTCAGCACTGCTTCTCCATCTTCCATCCGACTCCCCTGCTGGCATGGCCCAAGTCTATTTATGGGCTATCTCAGTCCCCTACCAGGCCCACCTGTGGTGATTGACTGAGGACCCATAAAAATTCAAGGCAGCCCCTCCTAACCTCCACCCACTAGTTTCAGAACTTTCTCTAATGTTCTAGAAACTGGGGGAGGCATTGGAGAGCTGCCAGGATGAATCATCCAGCCCCGAGCCCTAATAACCATGACCCAGATTCATTGACTCAGGTTTAACCCTGGCCAGACAAATGCCCCTGTGTCGAAGTCAGAAATGACGAAACACGTCAGTGTGTAGCTACACGGCAAATTGGATACCACCCTCAAGTGTGCATTTGTCAGTGCAGGCGAGGAGTTGGAGTTACACAGCACCGAGGCACCCACACGTGTAATGTACAATGCGATACATGATTGGAATTAATGTAAGAGCAATATTTTTACATTAGATTGGTTCATAAAAGGTTTTACACTAGTGGAGGCTTTGTGTGATTTTTTTCTGCATGTGGAGTGATTTACATCAGCTGCAATCCGAGGAACTCGGTATGGAGTCGGGATTGATGGCCACATGTATTGAGATTATTTGGCATCTGGTGAGCCTTTGTCCATAAGGGTGATTTTTTTCCCTGAGTCACATTGGTGGAGGAAGAATTTGGGTGACATTTATGTGATGTGAGCACTCATTTTTGCACCATGGATTGTGGATTTTAATTATTTCATAGACTATTGTTTATGGACTATTTTCACGTTTTTTTTTATATTTTTATATTCATATGTTTTATTCGTATTTTTATCACTCATAATTTTTCAATGTATTTTTGATATTGAGTACATTTATCACTGCGCTATTGTGGGATTTATGGTTTTTACCGTATTGGATATTTCATTTTTATGTATATTTGGTATTTCTTAAGTAGCAGCATAGTTTAATTTTTCACATTGTCACATCATTTTTTACACTGACACAGAATTTAGATATAGCACAGTGCTTATTGATTATAATTAGACAAATGATTTTACCTGCACTACCTTTCTAGTAGCACACACTAGAGGGTTTTACATACTGTACCTTCATAGGCCAAGTCTGTCCAGACAGTATGGCCACTTACTTACTCAGCACCACCCACAAGCAGTTTAACTCTTCATTAGAACACAGAAGTTGAATCCAATGCAATTTTACATTAGTTAAAGCGGAGTTCCACCCAGTTAAAAGTCAGCAGCTTCAAAAAGGGTAGCTGCTGACTTAACACTCACCTGTCCCTGGCTCCAGCGATGCGGTCATCCGAGGGCTCACTCTTCTCCCCCTCCCCTCGGCGGCGACGGCATCACAAGTGTGGGCACCCGGCTTGGGAGCACTTTTGGGTGGAACTCCGCTTTAAGTTCAGTACAGAATATGTTTTTCCAGTCTTTTGAAGTGTAAGAAGACAATGACTTTCCTGAACCCTGTCCCTGCGAAGTGCTAACACTGACTGAGGGAACATGGAAGAAATGGTGAAGGTCTAGCTAGGGCTGAACTGACTAACATTAAACAGGACGGAAGGACAGAGGGAGATACCAATTAACTTTATTAAGCAAGTTGTAGTGCCTCAAAACCACCACAGGATATCAGCTTACTACAGAATAATAATAACCTGATGCAATGCAATCCAACACAGATCCATATATACACCACTACATACAAGTGGTGTCGGCAACTCGCTATATGCCTTTAAGAGCGCAGCTTGGCGCTCAGATGACTAACTTCGTCTCTCCTCCCCTCCTGACTGACGTCATTCTCAGCCTGCCCGCTGCAAGGGCATCTTAAGCGATCTTAAGCGCTCTTAAGGGCATATAGCTGCAATTGTATTATAAAACACTGTACCCCTTCCTGTGCATAGCCACCTCTGTACCCCCCTCCCCCGTTCATAGCCACCTCTGTAACCCCCTGTGCATAACCACCTCTGTACCCCCCTGTGCATAGCCACCTCTGTACCCCCTCCTGTGCATAGCCACCTCTGTACCCCTTCCTGTGCATAGCCACCTCTGTATCTCCCCCTGTCTACAGAAATGAAATTCCCACAACTTGGGAAATTTTATTGAGGGGTCACGACACTAGAGCGGTTGAGAACCAATGATTTAAGAAATATTATCTACAACAAAGAAAGAATTGGTTGGGGGAATCAAGATGTTAGTATAAAGTGGTCAGGAGTTGGCTTTACATAGACACTGTCACTATACCCTGATAGGTCATGCAGGGAAAAGCAACAGGTTCTCCTATTAGTCTAACCAAAACAACAACAGTGGTGCAACTGTAGTTCAGCAAAAACACGTAGTTGCCTGTGTACCATGCAGGTTAGTCAAAGCAAAAAGCCAAAAACCTCATATACACAATCCCATAGAGGGGCACAGTAGCTTTATAAATTGAGTCCAACAGGCAAGTATTGAAAATTGTATCAAAATTTATTGTTGGAGTATACTATGACTTCTTAAGATCCAGACCAAAGGGTACCCCCTGTACAGCAAGTACCTAATTGGGCCCGTGCTAGACTGGGGTGACACACAAGACATGGACCAAGGATATACATAGAACATATAACAAATACCTAGCTCGTCCGGACGCCAGTTGGATTCTAGTGTCTGTGCCGCCTGGGGAAATCCCCTAGTGTAGTGAACAAGTGTATATGGCGGCACCAGGCACTCCAGTACTTCTGGTAACTATAGCAGTATCTACACTGAACCCCCGCAGGGGCATGTGTGGAGGAAAATTCCTGGTCTGTAGACACTGCAGCTAGCAGCGGAGAGGGAGGGCTAGTGGAAAGGGAATGGTGATGCCAGGACTGCTCAGGGCACTAAAGTCACTGTATGTTGATCCATTTGATCCAATGTAGTTCATGGAGACCCCTGTGAGTAGGTGCCTGGGTTACCCTGCTGCATGGGTGTAAGTCCTTCCCTTGTTCCAATGGGATTCCCTGTGGACTGTGGAGGCAGTGGTGGGGGACGGCACTCGGTGGGGATACTGTGACTGGGGTAGAGTCTTGGCGGTGGTGGAGCTAGGTAAGTGCGTACTGGACAGCACCTGCTACCACCCCCCCTTTGAGTGGATTCCGGGAATTGCCCCACTCCATGAATGTGTATCCTTCCCCTGTTCCGGTGGGATCCCTGAGGGTTGTGGAGATAGTGGTGGGGAAGAAAAGCACCCCGTGGCGGAGCAAAGGCAAGGTAGGGTCTTGGCAATATTAAAGCTGGGTAGGTGTGTGCCTTGCGGCCCCTGCTACCATGCCGCTGTGCAAAGAATTGCATCCAGTGGTATAGTTCGTATCGCTAACCTCCTTATAATTCCCTCTCCCCTGTCGCCCCGGTTCATGCTGTGCCACAAAGAATCCTCTTTGGGCTAGCCCTGGCCCTTCTGGTGCATTCCACATCTCATGCTACTTCTGCATCAAGGGTACCGAAGTGACGTCAACGCGTTTTGCAATGGAGTGCGTAGCTTCGTCTGGACGCCATGACGGTTGTGCGGGGGCTCCTTATCTTCACTCTCCACCCCGCAAAACAAACCGCCCCTTTTTTTTAGATCAACAATGGAGCTGGTCAAATGTCTGGCGTGCGGATATATAGATTGGGTTGCCCAAAGAAGGGTGTATTAATCAGATATAGGTGATCAGCAGTTTTTGTAAATCCTATTGACTAGTGGGCAGTATGAGGGAAACAGACAAAAGACAACAAATACAGACAAGGAATAAATCAAGGATCTTCTAACACTATTATTTATTGATATATATAGATTCCATCGGGGGTTGGACCCAACGGCCAACACTGGCCAATCGGAGGGGATTGGAATATGTAAATGATCAGTGGTTCCCTGTGCCTTGACATTACCATCAGTGTGTTCGGCAAAGGGACCAGGGAGAAAGGGGGGATGGGGATTATGGCTAGAGTTTAAATTATAAATCCACCATTTTTCTTTCTGCAGGAGTATTTGGTCAAAATCCCCCCTCCTGGGGGGTATTTTCAAGGTGTAGATTGCCTTTATCTTCATCCCTTCCACTTTACCCTCATGAAAATTAGCAAAATGTCTTGCCAGGGGTTTTTGGGGGTCCTTTTCTTTAATCTCCCCCATATGCTCTCCTACACGGGTCCTCAATTGTCTCTTGGTTTCTCCTATGTATATTTTGTCGCACGGGCAAGTCAGCATGTATATGACTCGATTTGTGGCACAGTTCACCAGATCTCATATTCAAAAGTTTCTCTCTCCACGTGCATCCCAGAACTCTTCAGTTCTGTCTACAATTAGACACATTTGACAATGGCCACAGGGAAACATTCCTCTGGACCTAGGTTAATCAGAGATCCATATGTTGTCCGGGATCTTGGTGAACTCTGACCTGATGAGTATATCCCCCAGATTCTTGGCTCTTTTTGCTACCAGGTTCGGTCTAGATCCCACCAATTCTCCTAGTCCAGGAGTATTAGTCATGATGTCCCAATGTTTTTTTAGGACATCCCTGACTTGATCCCATTGTCTGCCATACTGGGTAATGATCCGCACTGGATCAGGTGTCCCACTGTCCTTATCTCCAAGCTTGTCCTTAGATCTAGGTTCAAGGAGGGTGGCCCTTTCAACCCGTGCTGCCCTCTTTTTGGCTCTTCTCAACTGGCTGTGGAAGTATCCTCTTTCCCTGAATCTACTGTACAGGTCGTCACATTCCTCCTTATAAGTCTTGGCATTCGAACAGTTCCTCTTAATTCATAGGAACTGTCCTACTGGGATGCCATCCTTCTGCCACTTAGGATGATGGCTCTCGGCCCGCAACAGGGTATGCGCTGAGGTTTCCTTTCTGTAGGTGTGGGTAACAATAGAGGAGACCTCAATGCCTATCCGCAGATCCAGAAAGGAAATCTCCCCCCAGTCGCTAGTGCAAGTAAGTTTATTAAGAAGTCAAGTTATACTCCAACAATAAATTTTTATACAATTTTCAATACTTGCCTGTTGGACTCTGGTCAATTTATAAAGCTCCTGTGCCCCTCTATGGGATTGCGTATCTCTTATTAGTCTCCCTTCCCAGCTGCACATACTCATCCTCTTTTCATTGCCCCATCCTTCCATCCATAGCGAGGAAGCCTTATCATGACTTCGATGAGGATTCTCGCCACATTCTCATCTGACAGTGATGGGTTCTTGCACAGACAATCACTAAGAACCCGGGACTGTCTTGTTCTGCCAGCGCTTTGGCAAAGTAAGAAAGAGTGGATTAGTGACGAAATTCTTGAGTGTCTGAAAGAGCACTTTCAGGCACATACAGCGCCTTGAGAAAGTATTCATACACCTTGAAATTTTCCACATTTTATGTTACAACCAAAAACGTAAATGTATAATATTTAGATTTTATGAAATAGACCAACACAAAGTGGCACATAATTGTGAAGTGGAAGGAAAAAGATAAATGGCTTTCAACATTTTTTACAAATAAATATGTGAAAAATGTGGTGTGTATTTTTATTCAGCCCCCTTTACTCTGATACCCCTAACTAAAATCTAGTGGAACCAATTGCCTTCAGAAGTTACCTAATTAGTAAATGGAGTCCACCTTTGTGAAATTTAATCTCAGTGTAAATATAGCTGTTCTGCGAAGCCCTCAGAGGCTTGTTAGAGAATCTTAGTGAACAAACAGCATCATGAAGGCCAATGAACACACCAGATAGGGTTGCCACATCATCCCTTTAATCCAAAATGCATATTAATTACACAAGTTCTGTGGGGTGATTAAGGTGGCAATTAAACTCACTTTGTGCCTTGTCTGCATTCAATTAGCCCAGAACCTGTGTAATTCATATGTGTCTTGGATTAAAGGGATGGTGTGGCAACACCAGACAGGTCAGGAATAAAGTTGTATAAAAGTTTAAAGCAGGGTTAGGTTATAAAAAAAATATCCCAAGCTTTGAACATCTCATGGAGCGCTGTTCAATCCATCCTCCAAAAATGGAAAGAGTATGGCACAACTGCAAACCTACCAAGACATGGCCGTCCACCTAAACTGACCGGCCGGGCAAGGAGAGCATTCATCAGAGAAGCAGTCAAGAGGCCCATGGTAACTCTGGAGGAGCTGCAGAGATCCACAGCTCAGGTGGGAGAATCTGTCCACAGGACAACTATTAGTCGTGCACTCCACAAATCTGACCAAGAAAGCCATAAGAAGTCCCGTTTACAGTTTTGCAAGAAGCCATGTGGGGGACACAGCAAACATGTGGAAGAAGGCGCTCTGCTCAGATGAGCCCAAAATTGAACTTTTAGCCTAAAAGCAAAAGGCTATTTGTGGTGGAAAACTAACACTGCACATCACCCTGAACACACCATCCCCACTGTGAAACATGGTGGTGGCTGCATCATGTTGTGGGGATGCTTTTCTTCAGCAGGGACACAGAAGCTGGTCAGAGTTGATGGGAAAATGGATGGAGCCAAATACAGGGCAATCTTAGAAGAAAACCTGTTAGAGTCTGCAAAAGACTTGAGACCGGGGCAGAGGTTCACCTTCCAGCAGGACAACAACCCTAAATATACAGCTAAAGCTACAATTGAATAGTTTAGATCAAAGCATATTCATGTGTTAGAATGGCCCAGTCACAGTTCAGACCTAAATCCAATTGAGAATCTGTGGCAAGACTGAATATTGCTGTTCACAGATGTTCTCCATCCAATCTGACAGAGCTTGAGCTATTTTGCAAAGAAGAATGGGCAAAAATCTCACTCTCTAGATGGGCAAAGCTGGTAGAGACTTCCCCAAACATACTCGCAGCTGTAATTGCAGTGAAAGGCGGTTCTACAAAGTATTGATTCAGGGGGGCTGAATACAAATGCCCCCCACACTTTTCACATATTTATCTGTAAAAAATGTTGAAAATCATTTATGATTTTCCTTTCACTTCACAATTATGAGCCACTTTGTGTTGGTCTATCACATAAAATCCCACTAAAATACATTTATGTTTTTGGTTGTAACATGACAAAATGTGGAACATTTCAAGGGGTATGAATACTTTTTCAAGGCACTGTAGGTTGACTTTAATCCATTGATGCAGTAAACCACCATCATTTAGGCAGGCCTGCCCTTGACTGAATAGGTACACATACCACTAGGGGACCTACTACAACGCAGGGATGACTGGAGCCTAATTGCTCCTCTTGTATACAATCTATAGCCCACACAGGACTCCTTTTTCTGCAACATGTGCAGGAATGGCAATTATAAACCCTCCACTCATCATACCCCTAGTCACCATTGGTAACCCACCGATCGTTGGTAACACTTCCTGCTCAAGACACTGCACCTTTTCTGTGGTTACAGGATAGGGCTCACTCACCCGAGGCCCATTAGACATAAAAGCCCAGGTCACTACAGAGAAGGGGTGTGCTCCTCACCAAGACAGTGACTTCAACCCCGTGCCACCACCAGTCTCAACCTGACCAGGTTTGCACTACTTAAGTTCTCCTCTGGATCCTGTGTCTCAGTCTCACCCTGTGTGTCTTACATGAGATGCACCTGTCCAGCACTGTGGCCTAACTGTACTGCCCCAACTCACACTTTCACAGATAACAAGCATCCATTTGAATCACCATACTTCAGCCAGAGGCACAGTCCAACTACAGTCCAGCTCTTTCTTAAAGAGCTTGAAGCATTGTTACATCTTCTGAAACTGAAAACAGTCTTCGACAATAAATGATCTCCAATACATTAGCAAAGTCCTCTTTAAATTAGTAGTTTACATTTGCCATAACCCACTATCATGGGTACCCATCTGTGGTTAGAAGAATTTGCATTGGCCTCATATTGCAAATCCTTACTCCGGGCAGCTCCACTTCCATCTACCAACTTGTAGGCAAGTTGCCTACTGTATGTGTAGTTAGCATCTGGCTATCCAGATCAGGGGGAAGGGGGTTAATGTTTCTGCTGCCTTTCCCCCAGAAGATTTGTGGAGACCATCCTCCCTCCCGTGTTTTATAAAAGGGAAAAAGGTCCAGATCCTAAGGGAGCTCCGGGGGAAAACACTTGGGAAAATGCATGGGTAACGCTCGTTACTCGCTGGGAACTATGGGCTTTCTGGAACGCTGATTCACGGGGGGACCCTGGACCATGGACTTCTCTATTAGAGCACCACCAAGTTTGGACTTTCCTCTAAGAGACTTCACCTGAGCAGGTAACCTGGGGCAGTTAGGAATGGAACGTTATAACATGTTATACATGTTTCCATGTTGATACATGTTAATTCATCAGCTCAGAGCCTGATCTGAAGTTATTCAAAGGGGAGCATATGAGATCTAAGCATACTATTAAAGAACTTGGGTGGGCAACTACAATAAGAGGTATGTGTAACATCGCTACAGCAAAGGTTCATAAGTAACTACAAGGAAAAACAGCAACCAGTCGCTGGTGTGGTTCTTGATAGCTGACAGGTTCTCCAGTAGCAAGAGATCAGTGATTGTAGTCCCTCACTAGCTGTCCATCTCCTTCGGTCACCGGGAATGGATTATCCTTATGGAGATCTAGGCCTTGTCACTTATTATGGAAAGAGTAAAGTTAAGTAAGACCACGTTTGAGGTCTGCGCTATGTTCTTGGCGGGACCCTATTCTGTCACTAGGAGTGAGGTAACAAAAATACGCTGACTGGTGGAGTTGGCAGTTGCTCAACAGGTCCTTCTGAATGCAGTGTAGTGCCCCCATAGTATAGGTGCTTTACTTTTGTAGATTTTTGATAGGAAAGGAAATATCTAGTCAGGTCTGACTGTAGGTGCAGGCTTGAATGTTTTGATCTGGGCTAGATCCTCCTCCATCCTCCTGGAAAGAAGGATGGAGGAGGAGGTGTCACTTCCTGAAGTATGACAAGGAGCTCTAACCAATCCAGCGGCTGGATTGTTAGGGGGCAGGCTTCCTTAAATACAGCAATCTGCCAGCAGGTGTCAAGAGAGTTCGGGTGGAAGAGTGAGGATGTAGTCAGGAGCCCCCAGTCTGGGGGGGTGACCTTGAGGCCTGGGAATTGGGTGCAGCCAGGAGCGGCTCCTGGAGTGGCACAGGAGAGCAGCTGAGTTCTACATGGAAGGAGCATCTTTAAAGGAATCCACCATAAAGTTGGAGAGTGGCGGCCCCTGGGAGTTGGACGAGAAGGCTGGGACAGTTTGGGAGGAGAGAGAGCAGTCTGTGGAGGCCGATGGAGCCAACCAAGGGGAAGGAGACCATTAGACAGCAAGACAGACCGGATGGGTCTGGAAGATGGATGGGCTGGGAGTTGTAGTTCATCCAAAGGCCCAGCTAACACCAATGTATTTTGCTACACAAGAGAGGTTGCCTGGTTTCAATGAAAGAAACCTGCAACTCTCACTCACAGAGGGTGGTTCTGAGGCCTTGTCCGCAGTTGCAGCATGCCTCACCATGTGCTAGCTGTGGTGAAGAGGGTGTCATGGATATCTGATAAATTTCCCCTTCGGACCAGGAGAACAGGTCAGCAATTAGTGTGTTGGAGAGAAGTACAGGAGAAGTGTAACAGTCAGCAAGTAGTGTGCTGGAGGTGAAGAAGTGTATATACTGGAGGTGTATATAGTATGTCCCATGTTCAACTACTGGGCATCTCACAGTCATCCCTAATCCCTATCCAAGTTCAAACCTCTAAATAAAACAACAAAAACAAAGTACCAGCCTGTTCAGTGACTTTGGATGCAGGCGGGTGGACTACAACTATCAACCACTCTTAAGGGAGCACATAGCTACAGCAACATACAGTATACATCAGAGCAAGTGTGTAGGACATGGGACGTACAAGCTTAAGGAAGAACTCCATATCTTGAGTACTGCACACATGTGGTTCATTATGGAGTTAAGAGACCGCCTTAATGTTTGACTTTTCACATGACCACGGTTCCTGCCTGGTCCCCAGGCTTTGGTGAGCATGCCGTAGGGCGAAGTATTACACTGTGCATAGGTTAGTGACTCTGTTCAATGTCTGGCGTAGTCCAAAGAACCCACTCCAAGGGAGACCCACTCATGTGACCCTGCTTAGCTCCCAACAAGAGAGGGAAACATGGAGGATGTGATGGAACACCAGTCCATCCCCCTTACAAACCTCCTATTCTAAGCTCCACTCAAACATTGTATAGGGTCCTACTAGATGGAAATGATCTCCCCTCACTTTCTCGAAGGGCTTAAAGAAGAACTCTACTCTAACGGGTCAGTAAATTATCCACTGTCTACAAACGGGTGTATTTAGGCATAGAACTATGAGATCCAAACTGCTCACTTCCATATGACAGTGCTGGTTCCCAGTCATTGGCTGTTTAGACATCTAGAGCTGTCATCTAATAATTGTGAGAGGGTATTTAGCCCTGTGTCATGACGTACAGATTACACAGGGCTAAATCTACCTCGCTGCCAGCGATTGAATGGAGCAGCTGGGGGCAAAGGCAAAATAGCGAGGTGTATCTTGTAGCCCACAAGGAATTTCTAATCTTTATGTGCTTCCCTTTTCTGTAAAAGGCAGTGCATAAAAGCTGGGACAGTGTTTAAATCATACCTCAGGCAGAGGTTATCTGCCTCATGCAGACAGTTGTATGCTTATTTAATGGCAAAACTTCAGCGATGGGCAAAATCTATGCAGAGTTGTTGAAGGCTTTACAAAATGTTGGGGAAGTCAATTATCCCCTTCTTTATCATCCGCTGTACATAGACATCTGTTCAACTGGATCAGACTCTGTCAGATCTTTGGACACCATGTCTGATTCATTTGTGAGCCTTTTTTTCTTTATTTGGCAATTTCTTTTTTAAAAGGTGGTTTGGCAGGTCTTTCCTTAACCCCCCCCCCCCCCTTCCCTTCCCAAATTGTTCAGACTGGCATACAGAATGTGGTAGCATGTGCACTAAGACAAACTGACCTACCAGCATGTCTTTGGAGTGTGAGAGAAAACGCAAAACATGGAGAAACTTGCAAATGTCACGCAGGTAGAATATTGGCCAAGATTTGAACCAAGTATTCCATTGCTGCAAGGCATAAATGCTAAAGACTAAGTCACCATGCTGGACACATTGCATGCTAAGCAGATACAATACCTGTAGAGGGTTGATGATCCTAGCCTTTGAAGAAAGACAATGCCATTTGGCAGTAAAGGACAGAACAGTGAAGTCCACCATTGGTGAAATCTAAAATTCAGAACACTTTTTTTTCCAAAATAATGTTTATTTCTGTAAGGTAATGCAGGAGTATTGAGTAATTGCACGGCTTTCATCCAGGCTCTACAACCATACAGTAAAGCCTTGTTTACATTAGCGGTTGCAGGGGCGGTAGAAACAGGCAGTTGAGGTATGGCCCAATTAACTTGGCCAGGGGCCATGTTAGTTCACACTGCCATGGTCTGCCATATATACCACAGGTCAAATGAATAGGGTTGTGGCAAAACCACTCTGCAACAGTGTGTAATGGCTTATTAATCATTAACACAGGCAGTGAAGAGGTGACATCATCTCCAAGTTGTGTGTCAAATGTGTCTAAAAAGCTAGCCACCGTTGTTTGCTTTTCAGAGGAGTAATGACAGTATTGAATGTCAATAACACCTTGCTGTTGATTGTCCCTCAGTAGGTGATACTTGACATTGATGTGTTTGGTCCTCGGATTAACCCCTTTATGAATGCATAACCTTTATACATTCCTGGTTGTCTTCAAAAATGGGAATTGGTTTTGACATGTCTATCCCAATGTCCACAAAAAGTTAACAAATCCATATTGCTTATTGGCAAGTGTGTGCTGCTGCAATGTACTCTGCTTCAGTTGAAGATAGAGCAACAGTTGTTTGCTTTCGACTAGACCAACTTATGGTTCCTTTCCCATACTGAAAGATGAATCCACTGGTGGATTTGCAGTCTGTGCAGTCCCCGGCCCAATCAGCATCCACATATCCGACCAGTTTTGGATTTGATGTTGCTGGTAGCCGTAACTTCATCTGAATTGTTCCTTTGAGGTACTGCATCACTCTCTTTACTGCGTTCCAGTTACACTGATAGGGAGCTGAGACTTTGCTGCATAGTATGCATACTATGCCCACTATTGTGGCTATGTCTGGTCTTGTCACAGTGGCAACATATAGCAGCTTACCGATTGCTCTGCAGTACATGTCATTGTTGGGTAGCATGTTTTCTGCTTCATTGCTCTTTAAATAGCCTGGTTCCATAGGAGTTTTCACTTCCTTTGTATTTTGCATATGGAATTGTTCCAAGATTTCAGAGATTTTGTGAGATTGGTTGAGAAGATAACTTCCATCTTCTTCTGGATTCCCAGATAGGAGCCAATGTTCCCTAGCTCTTTGATTTCAAAATTTTCTTTCAGCTTGCGAACTATCTGATTGTAATCCCCTTCTTGTTCAAAACAAGTTATAATGTCATCAACATAGATAAGGATGTATATCCATCTGTCTCCTTGATTCTTGGAGCAGAGACAGGGGTCTGCTTTACTTCTTGAGAATCCCTCTCTGGTAAGCACTTTGTTCACCTTCTCATTCCACATCCTTGCAGATTGTTTAAGACCGTAGATTGCCTTCTGAAGTTTACACACAAGGTTCTCTCCTTGCTCAAACGTTTCATCGTAATCTTCACCGAATTTCTGGGAGTAACCCTTGGCAACTAGTCTGGCTTTGTATTTGTGGATATTCCCTTTTACGTTTGATTTTACTTTGGGTAAGTCCACTTGCTTCCTATAATTTTGCGGTTAAGAGGGAGTTCTGTGAGTGTTCAGGTTTTATTTTCTTGCTTTCTTACTTTTATGCACCAGCCACGTAGCTTGCTGCTTTGTGTCAGTTTAAAGGTGCCACTCCATGTTGTGTCTGCAGTTTCCTTTGTGACTGCTTTGACTAGTTCTTTTGTGGATAGCTCTAGCTTTTGCCGCTCGGCTTTCAAGATAAAACAGTCATTTTTTAAGTGACCAGTCTTTTTACAGCAAAAACAGGCTCTGTTTTCTTTGTTGTGCTTTGTGCCTTTGTACATCTTAAGAGCTTTGTCACAATGGTGCGCATTTTCTTTTCTGTCATATTCATCGATTCATTTTCCTTTGACATATTCCAGTGTCTGTTCCTGCTCAAGTCTGGTTACTAAAGTGTTAATAAGAGCAGTATATGTCTTTGGATGGCTGCAAAGGAGCAGGGCAACAATATGGTTATCTTTGATGTCCTCTCCAATGGCATGCAGCTGCTCTATGATTTCCAGAATAGCTTTCAGGTAGTCACACATTTGCTGGCCTTCTTCTAGTCTTATCTTGTACAACTTTATTAGCAGAAAGAGCTTGCTGTTTAGACTTGAACGCTCATGCAGTTTCTGTAATGAAGTCCACATGCCTTTGGCTGTATTCTCTGCTTTTAATGTTGATAAGCTGGTCATCTTCCACTAGTAAGCTTATGATTGCTTTTGCCTGTCTGTCCTTCCAATACCAGTCCTCCATGTCTCCATCTGTGGGTCTGTCTGTATTCAGCACTTGCCACAAGCCATCCTTGCTAAAAAGCATTTGTAGGTTGAATTTCCACAGCTGGTAATTGGCATTGTTCAGCTTTGCAATAGCAAACTTCACATCTGAACCACATGCCATTTTTTTAGCAGCCCGTATACAATACTCACTGATTATCTGTAGAATTCTTTCCAGTGCCTAGGCTTGCAGTATCCTCTTCACTGCCTGGCTGCTGCTGGGTGCGCTGGGACCCATAACCTATTAGCAGGGTATTGAATCGTGTGCTTGGAAGCTTGTTGTATGCAGAGAATACTTTCATGGATGAATATCTTTATCATTGAACAAGAAAACAGGACCTGAATAACAAACAAGTGCATACTTAGATACAGAGGGTACTTCCTTTCATATCATAGAAAACATGAACTATACACTATAATACTGCAGTGCCACCTGCTGGGTATAGATAGGTATAATGCATATATATATATATATATATATATATATATATATATATATTTCACAGTACACAATACATTACATGCTGTTGCTTTTTCCAACACACAGAACATGGAAATGCAATTATTTTAGTAAATATAAACTGCTAAATACCTTTTCTAACCAGCAGTATATAGCAGTCTTGTGACTTCTATCAGTGTCTGATATACTGGATACTGTGGGACTGTTTCTGGGATTTCATTAAAATCACTTGGTCCTGCAAACTGAGATGTGTCACATATGTTGGAACATTTGTGCCAGCACCCACCACCGTATCTGCACCGGCAATAACGGGTGGATTGGTCTAATTCACAACAACTTTTGCATAGGTTTGACACTGATGGCATTAGCCAGTTGAAAATGCAGCTGCATGATTAGGGAAGTATTTAGACAGGTAAGTTGCCAATGCTAGGGAAAGTCCCCACTGGGCATTCTTCTTCTCATGGACACTGACACCAGAGCATTTTCCTTCCCCTAACACTGATGTCAGACCGTTCTTTCTCGCATGAACACTTGGGCCAAGGCATTCTTCTTCCCATGGACACTGACATTGGGGAATTCAGACACTGAAGCCAGGGAATTCTTCCTCCCGCTGATGCCAGGGCATTCTTCATCCCATGGACAGTAAGACCAGAA
The DNA here is from genome assembly GCA_018402905.1 of Glandirana rugosa. Classification (NCBI taxonomy): domain Eukaryota; kingdom Metazoa; phylum Chordata; class Amphibia; order Anura; family Ranidae; genus Glandirana; species Glandirana rugosa. The sequence continues at coordinate 49,620 of BLSH010017717.1, read as the reverse complement.
CCCATAGAATCTCGAGTGTGGTGGCTGACTATGGTCCAAAGGATTTAGTTTGCCATCATAGTGTTACTTTCACACTGAGGTGGTAGCTGTGGTTTTTACCAGCGATAGGGCTCCGCTATGCGGGCGAGAGCGCCACGCATTTAACCCCCCACAAGGGGTTAAAAAGGAGTTAAAAGTGCCGGCGCTCAGCGCTACCGAGGCGGTGTGCAGCCGCTTCGGAAGCGCTTGCCATTCATTTGAATGGCAGAGGCGGTAGAGGAGCGGTATATTACCAGCGATAGGGCTCCGCTATGCGGGAGGGAGCACCGCGCATTTAACCCCCCACAAGGGGTTAAAAAGGAGTTAAAAGTGCCGGCGCTCAGTGCTACCGAGGTGGTGTGCAGCCGCTTCGGAAGCGCTTGCCATTCATTTGAATGGCAGGGGTGGTAGAGGAGCGGTGTATTACCGCTCCCCTCAACGCCCCAAAGATGCTGCTTGCAGGACTTTTTGTAACGTCCTGCTAGCGCACCGCCCCAGTGTGAAAGCACTCAGGGCTTTCACATTGGGGTGGATTGGGGGGGGACTTTTGAGGCGCTTTACAGACGCTATTTTTAGCTAAATAGTGTCTGTAAAACGCTTCAGTGTGAAAGTAGCCTTAGTGTAGTAAATTGCTTCAAAAACAACTAAATGCTTCAAAAAGCTATATAAGTATCTTTGTATTTCTTAACTTTCATTTCCTTTTAAATCCTTCAAAACTTTAATAAATCTAAAACACTTAAAATGACATAACTAGGTACAGCAAGAGCAAAAAGAGGAACATTACACAATCCAAAAAAAGCCATAATTGGGGTGGTTTGGGGACATCTAAGAGTCATGTAAAAATTAAACATTCTCCAGTGTGATATTTAAACCGCTGTAACCTGCACAACGTTTACCAAGACAACCCCATATAATGTTTAATAATGTTTCACAACATTCATATTAAATGTATTTAAAAATACCATTCAACTGATATCTTGTTTACCTAATACCAAACGGTGAATTTTGGAAGTTGGAATGTTACCAAACAACAGTCATTTTTCTTTTACCGCTTACATTTACGGATATAAAAAAAAACACAGCAAAAACCAATAAAGCTACCATACCATAACAGGAAAGCCATTAAAAAATATCAAATCGCTGAACACTTTGTAGTTTCTGTGCAAAGATTGAGAACTATACCAAAATATTTTCCCTTATGGGAAATAATGTTTTAAAATAATTCCAGATGTATTAATTTAAACAAGCTTTTTTTTTTCCTTTTCTTTTCTTTTTAGGTAGAGCATGGAAAAAAAAAAGTTGAGTTGCATCAAAACGCCTCCAAAAAAAACGTTTTTTTGTTCGGCTGTATGGTACAGCTTTGTTTCTCATATGCATGGAATGCCGAGCTTGGTATGGAAGGATTATATAAGTTCAGAAAAGGCGGTGGTAAAGTCCCGTGCTAAAATAAAAATAGGTATTTCAACCAGAAAAGAGCTCAAAAACAGCCCTGAAAGGACAAAAAAGAAAACTCAGCTCACTTTTCTATTCTCGTAGAATTCTTTAAACTATTATGAGTGTTGTACTTCCATCACTTACAAATGTTTAAGAGGACAGAAAACAGAACAACCCAGATATTGGGAACAAAGAAATGTATTTTCTATATAACATGTGAGTAGCACATTACCCAGAAGCCACAGAGTAGCATGGCTGCCCATACCATATATCTTCCAATAAATGGTTTAGTTTGATCTAACCAAAAATAAATAATTAAAATATGACCTCATAGAACACAATAAAAATGACAACATAATAATTTTCTTTTTATGGGAACCAAATTTTTACTGTAACCTCGTAAAGTGAGGTATGAAATATGTTGTGTCACCAAATAAAAATCCAATTCTATAAATTTAAAAAAATAAACAAAATATCTTTAAAAAAGAAAAAGACAAAGAACATTGTTTTTGGTATTAAAGTATATCCATGAGAACATTTGACCATGAGAGTTCAAATACATTCGGCAATAGAGAAAATAGCCTAAGACTACTGTATATTGGCTAAGAACATTTGACCAGTGGGGGAAATAATAAGAGACGAATCTTAGAACTGAGTGCCGTTGCTAAATGTGGAAGCTTCCAGCTCATGGGCTCCTGGTCGTAGAGCCAACACCCACTGGTGTCCTAACAGTGACTCATTACCGCCCAGCCCATTCAGCTGTAAGCAAATAGGGGGAGATGTTGACAAGAACAAGGGCCTCTAACCTACAACCTTGACCTGGTGGTTGTGGGGGTCTAGGGCAAGGGGATTATTCGAGTCTAGAAAGCCTCTTTTAAAAATTAGTGGCTCCCAGACATCACCCCTTGCCCACGTAAATGAGTAAAGGGTACATAGTACCCCTGCTAATAGTAAGTAAACACACACGAGTCCTTAAATTAAAAAAAAAATGTCCCTTGATGTATATCCACCACCAGTCGCATTATCCAGCAATGCAGGTCTAGGCTAATCACAATGGATGACCCCGATGACAAAAAAAAAAAAACCTCCACCTGCCAACATGTCCAAACCCATCTCTTGATTCCCACTGAACGACATCTCCCTGCCACCGGTAAATATATGAGCATAGGGACAGGGTTCACAGGTGACGTCATTGATCATATTTGGACTGCATAATTGTGGCACTTGGCTACTATAAGGTGCTCCAGAGTCACAAGACCCACTGTCCCTCTGTAATAGGCTAGGAGGTGCAAACTGAACTCTCCTTCTCAACTTGCATCATGTTGTGCACAAACCCTCTCGCCGCCAGTGTACCAACACTCATGACCCAGCTCACTGACCCTTACCCTCACTGCACTGGTGAGAACTCTTGCACTGGACATACACTTGCTGCTACTACATCCACCATGCACTCTTATACTCAGCCACTGCACCGTTATGCTTGCTGTCACTGCTCCCAACGTAAACTCTTATACATGCTGCTAATCAACCCAATGCGCATGCTAACACTTACCGCCACTGCACTCAACATGCACTTTTACACTTACCACCACTGCATCCACAGATACTTTTGCATCCAATGCCAGTGCACCTACATGCATTTCCGTATTCAGTCCATTCAACAAACAGGCTCACTTTTGCTACTATGATTTTAAATGAGAGAGATTTTTTTTGTCTTTTTCTATTGCAGAGGCAAAAGATTTCTCAAAAAGTTCAGGAAGGCTTTTTGTGGTTTCCTCATGATTCAGCCATCTTCTAGGAAAAGGTTGTTTATTGTAGCAGACCAATCCTGACAAATCAGGTGCAGGCATAGGCATGCACACAGGGTGAGCCTGATGTGCCTAGGCACACCCTAATCCTGCAAGATGGGGGATGGTCTGCGCAGAGGATAAAATGTTGCAATTTGCCAAGAGGTAGACGGGCTATTGTATGATACATACATAGGCTTTTTAGCCTTACCCTTGTTGCTTTGGGACCTTCTGCAAGTGTTGTCTACCATGGATCGTGAATATTATACATCACTTACTGAAATACCGGCAGATGCCATGTATCCCTCATGAGATCAAAGCAATGATGTAGCACTTAGGCGAAGTGATCACCATTCTACAGTGGGATTACCTTTCATACTTAGATATCTGTTCGCTATCCAGCCAGTTGTCCTGACCACACGGACATTCACCCCCTTTTCCCCACCACTGCGGTTGGGAACTGGTTCTGCCCCAGCCTAACTGTCACTCTGCGCACACCTATGGGTGCAGGTGAAGACTAGAACTCTATATTCATTTAAAAATGCAAAGCATTCTCTAAATGGTGGCAGTGCCAAGCTGCTGACATCCTGTGTTCACAATGCAGGAGAGTAGCTGCCTTGCATGGGACCTGGAAGTAAGTGGAGATCACTGGAGTAATAATGTCTACTTTACTGATTTCCAGCTTCCAGGGGCATAGGCCAGGCTTGACCAATTAAACTATATATAACATACCGGTGCCTGGAATTATTCTTTAATACCATATAAAATAATAGAATTAATGTGTTACTAAACCCAGGGCCCTGCAGTCACTATATCTGGTCTCCCACAGTACACAGAACATGGAAATGCAATTATTTTAGTAAATATAAACTGCTAAATACCTTTTCTCATCAGCAGTATATAGCAGTCTTGTGACTGCTATCAGTGTCTGGTTAAATGTGTAGGAGGAATTTTCACACTACACTGGCTGTCCTATCAAAATGCAGGAATCCAGACCCTCTGTCTTTACAGTGCTGATTGGCCCTATGCTGATCACATGCACCCTCCCAAGAAAAGAAAAACCTCTCTAGCAATACACACCAAACTGAGCGTGTGCAGAGTGACTCCACAACTCTGTCTTATCCAGTCATGTTTTGGAGACAATGCAAGAAGGGGAGGCTCAGAGAAGACAGGATCAAACAGCCTTTTTACAAAATGCAGAGGATTAACTCCTTAGGTTCCACAGTGAGTGTAACAAGCATGCTTTACTGCATATACAGACTGATTTTACTGTTGTGGGTTTAGTAACACTTTAAAGCCCAATTGAAGTCACAGATTTAGAAATGAAGGCAGACAAACATTGTACTTACATCCATTTTTTAGTCTTACCTCCATTTTCCTATTACAGCAGTTGTGTGTGAATATATAGATATTTATGACTGTACAGTGCAGCAGAGTTAGACGTGTGCTCCCAATAATCAGCACTCAGTAACAGAATTTGTCAGATGAGCCTCCACCTGTGATGAGGGGTGAGCAGTGAAAGCAGCATTTTCACAAAGAGAAAAATCTATTTCAAGCCAGGCACAAATCCATCACAGATCATATCATGAGGGGTATGGGACTATAAAAAGATAAAAAAAAAAAGTGAAACTTTAGTTGGGTTTTAAATATATATATATCTTTTTATGTCAGTTTTTTTGTTTTTGTCCGATTCATTGTCTCTGCTGGAAGTCTATTCCAAGCATCAATTACTTTGGTAAAATAATACTATCTAAGATTAATTTTAGTTTGAGGTCCTATCCCCGTGTTTTTGATTGTAGCTTCATACTCAAAATGTCCTCATTTCCCTTACTTGTGAAGAAGCCAAACAAAATAATACCATTGCCAGGGCTCTGGGCACTAAACATTAAAGTGCCACTCTGTACGTACCTTTAGATTAGTGCAAAAGCCTCAAATTGTTCTACAACAGTGGTCACCCCCTCCAGGGTTCCTACAGTGCAATAAAGGGCCGCAGCGGCCCACACAGACGCATTCAGCTGCATTCCCGAATCTAAAAAAGGGAGTATGTTCCATAGCTCAGAGTTGGAGGGAAAGATGAGGATATCGGGAAACAAGAACCTTGGTTTGTGTATCTCTCTAGGCGTACAGTGCTACCGATGCCATGCATTGGGACATATTGCTGCCAATTGTCCCCTGAATGATGAACCCATGCAATGTGATAATGCTTATATGAAAAGACGCATTTCTCTGTTTTCATAGGTATAGCATCATGCTCAAGTCGCATGGAGAAGCAAATGTGTGTGATTGCTATTGACGGGAAACCCGTCACTGCGCTGCTCGACTCTGGTAGTGTGATAACGTTGGTCAAAAGCAGCTGTGTAAATCCGACCAGGTTACACCCTAGCACCGTCAAGGTCATTTGCATCCATGGGGACACTCATGACTACCAGACGGCCCTAGTTGAGATTGACACCCCTTGTGGCAGAGTGACCCATTCAGTGAGTGGTACCTTCCCTGCTTCATGAAGCCCTAGTGGGGAGGGATTTTCCACATTTTTGGAGGTTGTGGGAAGGCACAGATAGCCT
>BLSH010017717.1:11335-40028 GCA_018402905.1 Glandirana rugosa | reverse complement strand
ACTATTGGCTGAGATATGACATGAAATAATACACAAGTAAAATGTCTCTCGTAAAATTTCAACAGACACGTACCCGAGTTTCAGCCAGTGTAACCACGAAACACGTAAATACTCGGAACCATCAAAATACTTCGACCCTAGATTTACTTTAGAGACTTATACAATACTACAGTCGTCGCACACGGTGTAAAATTCTCCTGGGACACTTTACAAAATAAAGTCACCAATACGACATTGACAATTTAATAGGTTTTATATAAAAGAAAAAAAAAAGACACCAATTCTGCTGACATCATAACATATTCAGAGATTTCATTTAGATCCCAGCTTCATAAAACTACCAAGGCTCATAAATGCACAAAGCACCAATGTGACCGACTTTGAGCCCATGCACAGACAACTTTAAAATGCTCTCTGTAAAATGAACACATAATAAAGTACAGTATAGAGTCGGTTATCATTTCTGAAAATGTTAATTATTCCTATAATAAAGTGTGATGTTGGAAGTTGGAGTATAGAATAAAACTGTAAAGTCTTTTAATTCAGTTGAGGTTTTCTTTCATCTTTTTTGATTAATTAATGAAGTCGATTTTTTTATTATTTTGTTTGACTTTTTTTTTTCCATTTAGCATTATTCATTTTTTATTATTTATATATATACACTGATCAGCCTTAACATTATGACCACTGACAGGTAAAGGAAATATCTCGTTACAATGGCATCTGAAAATTGGTGGGATATATTAGGCAGCAAGTGAACATGTTGTCCATAAAGTTGATGTGGTGAAAGCAGAAACAATAATGGGCATCGCAGTTTGTTGTGTATGGTCACCCATGGTGACCCAGCCAAAAGCTTCTACAATGGTCATATGAACATCAGAACTGGACTACAGCGCAATGGAAGAACATGGCCTGCTCTGGGTCAAATGAACAACAGAACTGGACTACGTAGCAATGGAAGAAGGTGTCCTGGTCTGGGTCACATGAACATCAGAACTGGACTACGGAGCAATAGAAGAAAGTGGCCTGGTCTGGGTCAAATGAACAACAGAACTGGACTACGGAGCAATGGAAGAAGGTGTCCTGGTCTGGGTCACATGAACATCAGAACTGGACTACGGAGCAATAGAAGAAAGTGGCCTGCTCTGGGTCAAATGAACAACAGAACTGGACTACGGAGCAATGGAAGAAGGTGTCCTGGTCTGGGTCACACGAACATCAGAACTGGACTATGGAGCAATGGAAGAAGGTGGCCTGGTCTGGGTCATATGAACATCAGAACCGGACCACGGAGTAATGAAAGAAGGTGGCCTGGTCTGGGTCACATGAACATCAGAACTGGACTACGGAGCAACGGAAGAAGGTGGACTGGTCTGGGTCACATGAACTTTAGAACTGGACCACGGGGCAATGGAAGAAGGCAGCCTGGTTTGGGTCACATAAACATCAGAACTGGACCACGGAGCAACGGAAGAAGGTGGCCTGGTCTGGATCACATGAACATCAGAATTGGACCTTGGAGTAATGGAAGAAGGTGGCCTGGTCTGGATCACATGAACATCAGAATTGGACCTTGGAGTAATGGAAGAAGGTGGCCTGGTCTGGTTCACATGTACATCAGAACTGGACCATGGGGCAATGTAAGAAGGTGGCCTGGTCTGGGTCACATGAACATCAGAACTGGACTAAGGAGCAATGGAAGAAGGTGGCATGGTCTGATGAATCACTTTTTCTTTTACATCATGTGGATGGTCAGGTGCGTGTGCGTCACTTACCTGTGGAAGAGATGGCACCAGGATGCAGTATAAGAAGGCAAGTAAGCGGAGGCAATGTTCTGCGGGGAAACCTTGGCTCCTGTCATTCATGTGGATGTTAGTTAGGTGTCCAATGGGTCAGGGCTGTTTTAGCAAAAGGGGGCCATACTCATTATTAGAATTAGGTGGGTGGTCATAATGTTATGGCTGATCGGTGTATATATATATATATATATATATATATATATTTATTATTATTAATAATAATAATACATTTTTATTATGAATGAATTGTAATATATATATATATTTAAATGCATTATGTAATACATTTTTATATGAGAAACTTTTGACCGTAAAGTGTATTTCTTCTTTGCAGCCAGTTTGTGAAAACACCTACTTTATACTTGTTATACAGTATGCCACCATTTGCATAGCATAACTTCAAATAAATAAATAAATAAACTTGCTGATTACCTTTTCTTAAATGCTCTATTATGGACCCTCCAGTAAAGGAAAATCTCTTTACTCTTCTGTTCACTGACAGACGCAGCCCTTCTTATGACACATGGGTTATGCTCATATCACTAGGAGTAGACTAGGCAAAAATAAAACAAAAGCATAGGTTGGCCCCTCCCAGGGGGCCGTCCTCATCTTAGCATATAATCCCCCTGCTCTGCATAACATATCAGTTTTAAATTGCCTAGACCTGGTTCCCTATGGGATCTGCGGTCTCCTGAAGATTTTTTCTGATGAAGACTGCTATCAAGAAGCTGGCTGGTGGTATAGAGGATATCTAGAATCCAAAAACTTTCCCCAGTCTGGCCGACACTATGCAAGCTACCCTTAGCGGGGGCCCGCCGCATAGCGCCCATTCCGTGCAGGCGGCCAGTGGCTAAAACCCACTAGAGCCCAGTGACTGGTTTTGTTCCTGTCCAGGGGCCTGGCCAGCAGCATGCCTCTCTATGGGGAGGTAAGTCTGCTCCAGGTGGCTACCCGCTGCGCCCGTCGGATTGGTGAGTGGACCCCTCTTCCGTCCTAGGGGCGCGGAGAGTGGGCACCTGGGCAGCTTCTGTGGTAGCTGGCCGGTGGGGGTCCGTTAGTGGGGACACACTGGGTGGTACCCCTTTGAGGATTATCTCCCGTTACCCCCCCCCCCCGCAGTACCGCACCTTGCACTGACCGTTTGGAGCACTGCATTAAGCGGTTCGCCGCCATTCGGTGTGGATCACCGCTCGTTCGTCTGCCGACCACACCATTTTGCTATAAGCTCTGCTTGTGTTAATGGCAGCATCCATTGTTTGGTAACCCCATGTGGTTTTCAGCCTGTCCTATGGCGGCCCCCAGTGGTCGTTTTTGGTATTACAGGAAGTGATATAAATGGAATTAGTACTTCTCCCTGGCTGATTGGTGGGGTAGAGGTGGTGGTCACACAGTGGGGGTGCCGGAAGGCTGGGATGTCAGAGGCCGGCAAGGCTATGGCAGGTGTACCTGCGGATCAACAATCCACTCCAGGAACCTTGGTGTCCCTGGAACAGCTGAGGGCCGTATTTGGGGAGTTCTTTCCCCGGGCGGGGGACCCGGAAAAACGCCCACCCCCCCTCTTTCATCAGGGGAGGATTGGGATCCAGAAAGCACCTCAGTGGTCACACCTGTGGACCTATCAGAGGGTGAACTGCCCTCAGAAGGCGAAGGTGATCAGAAAGCTCCTTTTTCGCGTGATAAAGCGATAGTGGCCTCTCTGATCACTGATATCCGCAACTACATGCGGCTTGACCAAGCAGGGGAGTCGCATGAGTCCACATATATTTGTGGATCACTTAAACCCCCTAGGTCCCCTAGGGCTTACCCTTATGATCAGGTGTTTGAACAGGCGGTGTTCAAGGAATGGCTGCGGCCACCAAATTCCTTTGCTTTTCCTAAAAGCTTTGCTGTTCGCTACCCCTTTGAGGATAGCTTTACTAAGAGATGGGCTTCCCCAATGGTGGACCCCCCAGTGGCCCGTCTGAATAAGGCAACGACCATTCCCTTGGAGGGGTCTCCGTCTTTTAAGGAGGTGGCCGATCGCCGCACGGAGGCAGTGTCTAAGGCACTGTTCTTGTTGGCTGGGTCAGCCATGCAGCCAGCTCTAGCGGCTGCGATGGCGGCACAATCTCTTCCCGAGCACGTTGCCACACTGCACACTGGTTTAACTTGTGAATGTGCACAGGCTGAGGTGCAGCGGGCACAACATTTGGAAGAGGGTCTCCGCTACCTATGCGATGCTGCTTTGGACCTTCTTCCCATATTGTCAAAAATGTCTGTTTTTGCAATTGTTATCAGGCGGGTGCTGTGGCTCCGCTCTTGGTCGGGCGACCAGGCTTCAAAGAAAGCTCTTGCAGATCTTCCCTTTCAGGGAGGGCGTCTGTTTGGCCCGCAGTTGGATGAAATCACTAAAGATTTCACGGGAGGGAAGAGTACTTTCCTTCCAGAGCCAAAGTGGCGGGATTTTCGCCGTAGGCAGGGCCCTCTTTCTTCAGGTCAGAAGAAGTTTTTTCGGGCACCCGGCTCAGTGGGTAAGGGCTTCAAGTCCAGTAAGGCTTCCGCTGGGCCCAATAAAAGGCCCTGGCAGCATAAGTCAGAAAAAGCGAAGGATAAATCAAGCTCCGCATGATGGGTTTCCCCCGCCCGACTCACGGGTGGGGGGCCGGTTGCTGGGGTTCGCAGACAGATGTGTCCTCCGGGTACAGGATAGAATTCATCTCTCTGCCCCCAGAAAGGTTCTTCCCTTCAAACTTGAGACTCCCTCAGGGGCATCCGGAGGCACTTTTAGGCACCGTTCGGGCGCTTGCCGAACAGGGGGTGATTGTACCGGTACCCATGGCGGAAAGATTTCACTGGTTTTACTCAAACCTCTTTGTGGTGCCCAAAAAGGGCGGTGTCAGGCCAGTTCTGGACCTGAAGGCATTAAACCGCTTCGTAAAGACGAAGAGATTCAGGCTGGAGTCCATCCACTCGGTCGTGGCCGCCCTGCACCAAGGGAAATTCATGCCGTCCCTGGATATCAGGGACGCGTATCTCCATGTTCCAGTTTGTCACAGTCACCAGCGTTTTCTACGCTTCGCAGTGGGGGACCTGCATTACCAGTTTGTGGCACTTCCCTTCGGGCTGGCTTCATCTCCCCGAGTGTTTACCAAGGTGGTGGCCCCGATGCTGGCGCTGCTGAGACAGAGAGGTATTGCGGTAGTAGCATACCTCGACGATTTACTCCTGAGAGCAGAGTCTGCTGCGACTCTGTAGAAGAACGTGACAATCACGGTGTCCACGTTAAAAGAGTTCGGTTGGCTGATCAACCTGCAGAAATCATCGTTGACTCCATCCTGCCGGCTGGAATACCTGGGTCTGATTCTGGACACGGTGCAGGCAAGGGTGTTTTTACCACCAAACAAGCTCCTGACACTTCAGGCAGCAGTGCGAACCCTGTTATCACGCCAGTGGTCCTCCTTACGGTTCTGTATGCGAGTGTTGGGGTTCATGGTGTCGACTTTTGAAGCGATACCTTATGCCCAGAGTCACACTCGGCTCTTGCAGAAGGCGATTTTGTCGCAATGGGACAAATCCCCCCTATCCCTAGACAGACAGATCTGGTTGGATCATCAGTCCCGAGGATCCTTGATTTGGTGGATTCGGGCTCCGGCCCTAAAGTTGTGAAAATGTTTTCTCCCCCTCAATTGGTCGATAGTAACGACGGATGCCAGCCTATCGGGCTGGGGAGGGGTCCTGGGTCAGTTCTCTGCCCAGGGTCGTTGGTCAGTGCAGGAAGCTTGTCTTCCAATAAATGTACTGGAACTGAGAGCGATCAGACTTTGTCTATCCCGTTGGTCAGAAAGGCTGCGAGGCCTCCCTGTCCGGGTTCAGTTGGACAATGCCACGCCTGTGGCATATGTGAACCATCAGGGCGGAACAAGAAGCTCGGCAGCAGCCACGGAGGCGGCTCTGATCTTTCGGTGGGCAGAACTTCACGTGCCAGCTCTCTCTGCAATCTACATCCCAGGCGTGGAAAACTGGCAGGCGGACTTTCTCAGCCGCCGGACTCTGGATCAGGGGGAATGGTCCCTACATGCAGAAGTGTTCCACCAGATTTGCCTCAAGTGGGGCACGCCAGAGGTGGACCTCATGGCCTCCAGGTTCAATCACAAGGTACAGACCTTTGTGTGCAGAACAAAAGATCCGTTGGCGGTCGCCTCGGACGCACTGGTAGTGCCCTGGGGTCGGTATCGGCTTCTGTACATCTTTCCTCCTCTAAAGCTTCTACCGTGGGTTCTGCGCAGGATAGAAGCAAAGGGAATCTCGACAATCCTGGTAGCTCCGGATTGGCCTCGGCGTCCTTGGTACGCCGACGTAGTACGGATGGTGACAGATGTTCCGTGGCATCTTCCACTTCACGAAAACCTACTGTCTCAGGGGCCCATCTTGCACCCTGCTTTACCCTCGCTGGCTTTGACGGCTTGGCTATTGAGTCCCAGGTGTTGAGGGATAGGGGTGTCTCGGACTCAGTGATCCCTACTATGATTGAAGCATGTAAAAGTACCTCACGTAAGATTTATCATAGGACCTGAAAGACCTATATTACCTGGTGCGAGGCAGGGGGTTGGAACCCCCGCTCTTATATAGTGTCCAGAGTACTGACTTTTTTGCAGCAAGGACTGGACAAGAACCTGGCGTTAAGTACGCTTAAGGGTCAGATCTCGGCCCTGGCGGTTCTTTTTCAACGGCCCTTGGCGTCTCATTCATTGATCCGTACATTTGTACAGGGGGTACGTCATGTGGCTTCTCGGATACGGTCGCCTCTGGCACCGTGGGATTTGAATCTGGTGCTCTCTGTGCTGCAGAAACCACCATATGAAAAGATCAGGGACATTCCCTTGCGACTGTTGTCGCAGAAAATGGCTTTTCTGTGGCTATTGCTGTCACATCCGCTAGGCGGGTGTCTGAGTTAGCAGCATTATCCTGCAAGTCACCTTACTTGGTCCTTCACAAGGACAAGGCGGTTTTGCGACTTTCCCCTTCGTTTCTTCCGAAGGTGGTTTCTTCTTTTCATTTAAATGAGGATATTGTTCTTCCCTCATTGTGCCCGCACCCATTGCATCCCAAAGAAGATGAACTGCATTCTTTGGATGTGGTGAGGGCTTTGTGGGTGTACTTGTTTTTTACAGCTTCTTTTCGGAAGTCTGATTCTTTATTTGTGCTGACAGAAGGGTCGCGCAAAGGCATGGTGGCCTCATCAGCTACCATTTCTCGTTGGATTAGGAAGACCGTGACTCATGCATATGAGGTTCGGGGCAAGGTTCCCCCGTTTCCAGTCACGGCTCATTCCACCAGGGCAGTTAGTACTTCCTGGGCGTTTAGACACCAGGCCTCGGTGTCCCAGGTGTGCAAAGCGGCTACTTGGGCCTCAGTGCACACTTTTACTAAGTTTTACAAAGTTGATGTTTCAGCATCTTCGGATGCTGCTTTTGGACGCAAAGTATTACAAGCGGCAGTGTAGGCGCGATTAGCGCCGCCTGAGAGGGCTTTTTCTGTTGGGTACAGTTGTTATAGTTTGCCCACCCCTCTTGATTGGCACAGCTTTGGGACGTCCCCACGTGTCATAAGAAGGCTGCGTCTGTCAGTGAACGGAAGAGTAAAAGGGATTTTATTATAACTTACCGTAAAATCCTTTTCTCTGAGTTCACTAACAGATGCAGCACCCACCCCTCTGTGTTGAGTTTGTACGGCTTGTTACGAACTGATGTGCTATGCAGAGCAGGGGGATTATATGCTAAGGTGAGGACGGCCCCCTGGGAGGGGCCAACTATGCTTTTGTTTTAATTTTGCCTAGTCTACTCCTAGTAGGATGAGCATAACCCCACGTGTCATAAGAAGGCTGTGTCTGTCAGTGAACTCAGAGAAAAGGATTTTACGGTAAGTTATAATAAAATCCCTTTTTTTTAACAGGGGGCTAGGCAGCTAGTTTGCCATAATTAACCCTGTATATACCATGTGGGCAGATCTTCATTATCAGTTGTAACTAGATTTGCACATTGTCTGCCCTAACAAAGGCTTAAAGCAGTGATTTTCAACCAGGGTTCCTCCAGAGGTTGCTAGGGGTTCCTTGAGCAATGAGCAATTTCTACCCCTCAGATAAATTCCCAATGACACCATTGATCTTTTTAGCTATCTGTAAGGGGGGATTCTTCCCAGAGACCACAAGTGTAGGGAGCATTCTTCCCATTGACCATCACACTAATGTATCATGAATTGTAGATTTCTCATTTTTAGCAGGTGTTTCCCGAGACCGGGGAACTATTTCAAGGGTTCCTCCGTGTTGAAAAGGTTGAGAAAGTCTGGCTTAAGGCCTCATACACACGGGCGTATCTTTAAAAATAAACAAAACGTCGGGGCCGACGTCAAGGAAAAAAAATCTGCGTTTTTCGGCGTTATGCATCGGCGTTAGTGAGCGTTAGTGAGTCAACGTCAATAGGCGTTTTTAAAAAAAAATAATCCCTCTGCTATTTTTCAACCTAAAAACGTTGGCGTCAAAAAACGCCGGTTGACGCCGGTACAATATTAGTTGGCGTTTTGCGGCGTCGGCGTCAAAAAACAGCCTCAGAACGCGATGGCCGTGGGTTCTACTTTCAGCTCACTAATGCCGACGCCATCTACAGCTCAAAAATGCCAACGTTTTAATGGGGCCATTGACTAACATGGAGAGCTGCAAAAAAACTCCGGCGTCAAAAAATGTCCGTGTGTATGAGGCCTAAAGGGTAAATTGATCGCAAAGTCTCATTTTTTTTTTTTTTAAATAACAAACATGTTATACTTACCTCTTCTGTGCAGTTGGTTTTGCACAGAGCAGCCCGGATCCTCCTCTTCCCAGGTCTCTCTTCGGCTCTCCCGGCTCCTCCCTCCTATCGAGTGCCCCCTCCGCCAGCAGCTTGCTATGGGGGTATCCAAGCTGAGTCACAGCTCCCTGTGTCCATTCAGACATGGAGCTGCTGTTCGGCCTCATCCCCTCTGTCTCCTAATTCGCTAAATGACTTTGATTAAAAGCAGCGGGAGCCGATGGCGCCGTTGCTGTGTCTCAGCCAATGAGGAGGAGGACAGCCGAGGGACTCGTGAACATCGCTGGAGAGAGATGGGGCTCAGGTAAGTATTCGGGAGTGCTGGGGAGGCTGCTGCACACAGAAGGGTTTTTTTTTTGCTTCTGGGCTTCTTCCATTGTATGGTAATGAGGACAGACTTGGGACAGGCTCACTCTGACATTGTTCAAAAACAGTCAGCCATGACACCTCCTCTTGAGAAACATCTAAAAGGTCAGAAATATATTTTTTTAGACATGCTCTGTGGTAACACATAAACATATAGTGGGATTTTCTCAAGTTTGACTGCAAAAGGGGAAATATGTTTTAAAGTGATTCTAAACCTTTATATTATTTTATTTTATTTAATTTAACAAACATGTTATACATACCTGCTCCGTGTACTGGTTTTGCATGGAGCAGCCCTGATCCTCCTCTTCTGGGGTCCCCACTGGCGCTCCTGGCTCCTCTTGCCTTGCAAGTACCCCTCCCCCAGCAAGCTACATGCTAGGGAGGGTTATGGTGTGGGCTCGCTCCTGAGCCCCACTGCCTGCATCCATAGACACAGACTCCCCCCCCCCCCCCCCTCCCTCATCATAGGATTTGACTGACAGCAGCAGGAGCCAATGGCTCCCGCTGCTATCAATCTGTTCAGTGAGGAGGGAGAGAGCGGAGGGAGCCATTGCTCTCGTGCACAGCTCTGGATCGAGATCGGGCTCAGGTACATATGAAGGGGGGGCATCCTGGACACTGAAGGTTTTTTTTACCTTAATGGAGAGAATGCAATAAAGTAAAAAAGAAAACCTTTAGAACCACTTTAAATTACGTCTTCATTTTTTAAAAACTTTTTTTTCATTTTTTTAGACTAAAAATAACTTAAACAATTAATAAACAAAATATTTTCTTTCCTTTTTTATATTTCTATTAGTTTGTGCTTTTTATTTTAGGCTCCATTCACACTTGTGCGACTTGTCACGCAACTTTGGACATCGAAGTCGTATGACAAGTCATTCCCCATGTTTTCCAAGTCGTATCCAAGTTGCATCAAAGCTACACTCCAAATGGATCCTTAGGCTGCATTCACACAGGGGCGATGCGACTTCAGGCGCGACTTTGTCGGGCAACTTGCAGGCAACTTCAAGCTTGACTATGCCAGGCGACTTTGCCTTTGGCCAATCAGAGAAGGGAGGGAGGGGGTTGCCCTGGATAAATTATTTTCTTTTAACTGTAAAGTCGCTTCCATTTAGATGGGGGATCTGACTTGGAGGCGACTTCCATTGAATTCTATGGGCACAAGTCGGATAGAAGTAGTACAGGAACCTTTTCTGAAGTCACTCCAACTTCAGTAGTGTACAATAAAACGGCTCCCATTCACTTCAATGGGATTTCAAATGTCAAGCGACTTGAGGCGACTCAAGTCGGAGCGCAAGTCGCCCCTGTGTGAACGGGCACTAATACTTAAAATTTTTGTTTAATTTTAAAATCCATTTTTTTTTTTTTATTGTATTGCTGATTTTTTTTTTTCATTAACATCCTTTGCAGTATAATAAATGAAATGTATTATTATTATTATTTTTGTCTCTTTTTGTTTTTACTTGTTTCTTGAATTTATTTAGGCCAGGGATAGGCAACCTGGTCGGAGCGCAAGTCGCCCCTGTGTGAACGGGCACTAATACTTTAAATTTTTGTTTAATTTTAAAATCCATTTTTTTTTTATTGTATTGCTGATTTTTTTTTTCATTAACATCCTTTGCAGTATAATAAATTAAATGTATTATTATTATTTTTGTCTCTTTTTGTTTTTACTTGTTTCTTGAATTTATTTAGGCCAGGGATAGGCAACCTGGTTGGAACGCAAGTCACCCCTGCGTGAACGGGCACTAATACTTTAAATTTTTGTTTAATTTTAAAATCCTTTTTTTTATTTTATTGTATTGCTAATTTTTTTTTCCATTAACATCCTTTGCAGTATAATAAATGAAATGTATTATTATTATTTTTGTCTCTTTTTGTTTTTACTTGTTTCTTGAATTTATTGCTTTTTTTTTATTATTTTAAGGTTGTCTTGACATCATAAAATAAACTTTTCCCAGAAAACTTCCATTTCTGTTTTAATGACCATTGTGCTGCAATTTAACAAATCGTCTTGAATGCAAAAGCCACAAAATACGAAAAAAAAAAAAGAAATAAAATTAGAATAAAAAGCCAGCCCACCCTGACAGCAGATTATTTAACCGCTGGGTTTTGAGAGGCCAGGCTTGGTCGGGGATTGACCGCACTGTCGGCTGCTTAGAGGGAAGTGGTCAATTAAGAGACCCTCTTTGCCTATCCTTCTGACTAGGCTTGCAAAAACACCTCACAAGTGGAGCTGCTGCTGCTCGGTCTGGGAAAATATGGGATAGATTAATGCGGCATGTAAAACAAATGAGTCGGAGGCTCAGCTGAGAGCGCGGGTATTAAAAGCACGCCAGTCAAAGGGGCTTTAGTGAAAGGGATTTTGTGCCATGCACTCAACACGTGTGAGCCCGGTAAGACTGCGGGGTGTTTGGAAATGCTAATGGGCCATGGGTGTAAATTCTTTCAAGACCTTTTTAAAGGCGCAGATGTTTCTGGAGAACTTATTTTAAACGAGGATCTGACATGGATTAAAGTCATGCGTGACTCTAAAATTGATCGGTCCTTTGGCGTGCGTTTTAATGATGGTCATGTGACGGGGGGCAGGTACCTCTGTCCATATGAAAGGGAAGCCGTGTACTTTGTGGGCTCTCATTTCCAGCTGGTATTCTACACGCTGCCTCAAAGTTATTTTTTGATGTGATTTTCACACCTGTGTTTTGCTTGCTTTGCCAAAGCGTGATTGCATATAAAAAATTGTTACCGTACCTCTTCACCAGAAAGCGGAGTCATCAACCCTTAAAGGGTAACTCCACTTTCATAGAAAAAAAAAAGTAGAAGACCAAAAAATAACATAGCATAATAATGTAGCAAAAAATATAATATCAAATAAATAGTAATTATTATTCTTATCATTTACCATAATAATGTAGTAAATATAATAATTAAACATATAATAATTATTATGATATAGCATAATAATGTAGCAAAAATATAATAACAAATAAATAATAATTATTATTATTATCATTTAGAATAATAATAATGTAGCCAAATCTAATAATTAAACATATAATAATTATTATAATATAGCATAATAATGTAGCAAAAATATAATATCAAATAAATAATAATTATTATTATTATCATTTACCATAATAATGTAGCCAAATCTAATAATTAAACATATAATAATTATTATAATATAGCATAATAATGTAGCAAAAATATAATATAAAATAAATAAAAATAATAATAATTATTATTATTATCATGTAGCATAATAATGTAGCCAAATATAATAATAGAACATACAATAATAATAATTATTATTATTATATAGCATAATAATGTAGCAAAAATATAATAACATATAATAATAAAACATAATAATAATAATAATAATAATTATTAATATTATATTAATGTTTTATTATTATTTGTTATTATAGTTTTGTTACATTATTATGTTATATAATAATTATTATTAATATTAATAGTATATGTTTTATTATTGTTATTATATTTTTGCTACATTATTATGCTGTATAATAATAATGATGATAATAATAATTATTATTAGGTTTTATTATTTATTATATGTTTTGCTACATTATTATGCTATATAATAACAATAATAATAATTATTATTATTATTCGTATTATTATATGTTTTATTATTATTCGTTATTATAGTTTTGCTACATTATTATGCTATATAATAATAATTATAATTATTATTATTATTAATAATATTATATGTTTTATTATTGTTATTATATTTTTGCTACATTATTATGCTATACAATAATAATGATAATAATAATTATTATTATTATGTTTTATTATATGTTTTGCTACATTATCACGCTATATAATAACAATAATAATAATTATTATTATTATTATTATTAATATTATTATTATATGTTTTATTATTATTTGTTATTATATTTTTGCTACATTATTATGCTATATAATAATAATGCTAATAATAATAATTATTATTATGTTTTATTATATGTTTTGCTACATTATCATGCTATATAATAACAATAACAATAATAATAATTATTATTATTAATATTATTATTATATGTTTTATTATTATTTATTATTATATTTTTGCTACATTTTTATGCTATATAGTAATTTATTTATTTCAGGTGCTTATATAGCGTTGTCAATTTACGCAGCGCTTTACATATACATTGTACATTCACATCAGTCCCTACCCTGAAGGAGCTTACAATCTAAGGTCCCTAACTCACATAAAGTTGCTAAATAAAGTGTAGCGCTCTCAATAAAGTGGTGTATGGATAATCATAAACAAATCATAAAGATATAAACTTTCTGTTAGTAACACACAATAAAAAAGTGCTGTTGAGAGTGATTATTTGAACAGTAGTGGCTAATTCGACAACCGAATGGAATCCGAATTCTATTAGAATGAGTCCTATTCCACACACTTAAGTGAACAGTCAATAAAGTGCAAATTTCCATGAGTAAAATAGTCTCTCTGATGCAAATCTTAGTGAAACGAGTGATGATCAGCTTGGGTGGTTAAATTGTCCAAATGTAATGTTTTTTAGACATGGATGTCAGGTTTAATAAAACCTCCGTTGGGTTGTCCAGTTGGGTAAAGTCAGTTAGTTTGTGGATTATCTGGAGGATTTGTGTCCAGAAAAGACATATAAGAGGACAATCCCAAAAATGTGCAGTAGAGTGCCTGTATGGGAACCGCATCTCCAGCATGGATTCGTATGATGAGGAAATAGTTTGGTTAGAGCTGTCGGAGTCCAATACCAACGTGTTAGAATCTTGTATGTTATTTCCTGGGGTTTACTGCTGGGATGATTTGTGTACAAAGAAAAGAATGCAGGATTTTTGGTTTTCTGAGAATGTCGTGTTGAGATCTATTTAGCTAGTAAAGAGGACCTTTTTGAGAATGCAAGAAGGAAGTGGTATGATATCGAGAAGGACTTCTGTACCGGTCCAGTTCTAAAGGTTCTTCAAATGGCATGAGGTTCCTCCGGAAGAGCTTGTATTTAGGAAGGGAAAATAAAAAGTAAGTATGTTGTAGCCAGGTTAGGGGCATTGGTCAATGTACCCAGATCCAGGGTCCAGCTGGAAGGGCATAGGAAGCAAGAGGCCCTAAGAAGACCTCTGTCAACCGGTGTGGGATGTCCAAAAAATTGGAGTCACTAGTGAGGAGAAGCTCTGCACCAATGCTAGTTTGTAGTACTTATCTATAGCTATAATAGTTGGTCCTATGAGGAAATGAGGATGGCATGGCTGAGCATGTGTTTTGCCCACCCAAGGTAAGCCCGCCAGAGAAAACAATATGGTGCCTTGTTCATAGCTACATAGTTAGTCAGGTTGAAAAAAGACACAAGTCCATCTAGTTCAACCAATAAAAAAAAAGAAAATATATATATAACCATACAATCCCATATACAATCCTTCACCCACAGTTGATCCAGAGAAAGGCAAAAAAAAAAAAACCCCAGCAAAGCCCATGATCCAATTTCCTATAGTGGGGGAAAAACATATTTAATCCCCCGAGAAGCAATTGGATTCACCCTGGATCAACTTTACCTAAAAATGTTAGCCTTTTTTAAAGCAATCAACCGTGCTGACCAATACCACCTCTGGGGGGAGTCTATTCCACATTTACACAGCTCTTACTGTGAAGAATCCTTTCTGTTTCTGGAGAAGAAATCTTTTTTCCTCTAGACGTAAAGACTGCCCCCTTGTCTTTGTGATGACCTTAAAGTAAATAACTCAACACCAAGTTCACTATATGGACCACTTATATATTTGTACATGTTGATCATATCCCCCCTTAATCTCCTCTTCTCAAGAGAGAATAAATTCAGTTCCTCCAATCTTTCCTCATAGCTGAGTTCCTCCATGACCCTTATCAGTTTGGTTGCCCTTCTCTGCACTTTCTCCAGTTCCCTGATATCCTTTTTGAGAACTGGTGCCCAAAACTGAACTGCATATTCCAGATGAGGTCTTACTAATGATTTGTACAGGGGGGCAAAATTATGTCTCTATCTCTGGAGTCCATACCTCTCTTAATACAAGGAAGGATTTTGCTTGCTTTGGAAACCTCAAGGAACACACATAATTTATGGTCCACACACCGGTACCAGTTGACTACCCTTATCATATGGATGGTAGTATAGTAAAGGCGGGGTCAGGAAGACCCACCCCTCCCAGGAGTCTTGGTCGGACTCTCTTAATACGTGGGAATTACTATGTTCACAACTTTCCTTTGTTTACAATTTTCTCCTCTAGCAATCAGAGAAGCATACATTTTATATTTTTCTCCATTTAAGAGGAGAAAAAAAACACAGGGGCAGGCTGTACAATGACTGAGCACTGTGAAAGACAACCAGTGATCATGTGATCAGGATTCCTTGCTCCCGATTGTTAGTACAAGACCTGGAGCTATCAATGACAGCTCAGCCCTGCTGTGCCCCTTGTCAATGAGGCCATATATATGCGTATGGACAGTGAGAAGCGGTTAATAAGTAAGGCTGCTGTTATAGATATAGATTTACAGTTGGGTGCTGTGACGGTAAGTGGGTGAGCCTATGACTTGACATTGATTTTTGAGACCACATACATTGTTATATTTTCTACAAGCCCTGTGAAGGGGGGTGGACTTACAGCCCCCGAAACGCGCTGGCTTAGTAAACAGTCTGTCATTTGAATTATCTTAAATATTACAGTGTGGCACTTCAATTCAGGATTCATACAGGTTTTTAATCCTGTGTTCCCACCAGGGAGATTTACCCTTATTTGTCCCAAAAATCTTTGTCACCACGACTGGAACTGATGAAAAATCCAAAATGTTTGTCCCCAGAACAGGAATAAAGGGGTTATCTTCCAGTGGGGACCCGAGTTCTGGTGACAACCACCTAAGAAGGGATTTCATTTCCTCTCACTTGTTGTGTCTGCAGGAAAGAAAATTACATTTCTGAAATAAAAAAAGCAGATAGGAGTTTTAACCTTTTGGCTAATCTTTCTACCCACTTTACTAATCTAAAACTAAAAAATAGACATGTACACTGCCAAAAAATGTGTTTGTTTTGGTTCCATTCATTTTTTTTTTTTTGGTCATTCGTTATGATCGAAATACGTTATTCCAAATAAATTCGAAAATTCAGAAATTCGAAATCCGAAAATACGAAAATCCAAAAAATTAGAGATTTGAAAATACAAAAATCTGAAAATGTGAAAATTAGAAAATCCAAAATAATAACTAACTATTAAAGTATAGGTATTGGCATTTCCTTTAAAATGTGGCTGTTAGTGAAAGTAACAAATATGAATTTATCCGAACTCACGAATTATCAGAAATAACGAATGCCGAATTTAAACGAATGGAACG
This sequence comes from Glandirana rugosa, assembly GCA_018402905.1. Classification (NCBI taxonomy): domain Eukaryota; kingdom Metazoa; phylum Chordata; class Amphibia; order Anura; family Ranidae; genus Glandirana; species Glandirana rugosa. Next base: position 23,658 of record BLSH010017717.1, on the reverse strand, counting down.
GAAAGAATTAACAATAATAATAAATAATACACAGTAGATAAACAATGCCCTACAGAAAAAAGGCTATAGGGCCAAGTATCAGCGCTCCAGGATAACCTTACAAATTACAAAAAAAAAAAAACCCAAACAACACTACACCAGCAGCCGCTAGTAATAAAATAAATACAATATCCAAACACACACATAACAAGTGCTTACACAAAGGTGATGTGCATAGCGGCGCTACTCAATTAAATACATTCAATTAAATGAATAAAATAACTATAAGTCCATATAAATGTGAATCAATAACTGGAGTGATAGAATCAATGTAGTCCACTGTCACCACTTTTATAGCACTGATCGCTGTATAAATGCCAATGGTCCCAAAAAAGTGTCAAAACGTTCCGACATGTCCGCTGAAATATCGCAGTACTGCTAAAAATCGCAGATCGCCGCCATTACTAGTAAAAATAAATAAATAAATAAAAACCCCAAAAATGAATTCTCATCCTCCGTAAACGCGGCCACTTTTGCGCAAACCAATCAATAAACGCCGATTGCGATTTTTTTTATCGCAAATATGAGGAAGAATATAAATCGGCCAAAAACGGTGAAAAAAAATGTTTTTTTATATATTTTTTTGGATTTGTATTCTAGCAAAAAGTAAGAAATTTGGGTTTTTTTGCAAAATTGTCGCTCTTCTTTTGTTTATAGCGGCGATCAGAAATGATGCAGAGGGGATCAAATACCACCAAAAGAAAGCTCTATTTGTGGGAAAAAAAGGACGCAAATTTCGTTTGGGTACAACGTCGCACGACCGCGCAATTTTCAGTTAAAGCGACGCAGCGCCGAATCGCAAAAAGGGCTCCGGTCCTAAAGCTGGAAATCCTTCCGGGGCTGAAGTGGTTAAAAGAATAAGATCGCTCACATAGTGCATTGCCTTGTGGCAAATTTATTGATGAAAAACTCAAACACCCCCCTTTAGGAGGTAGGCTTACAAGATAAAAGCACCAATCAAACATGAATAAAATAGCTCAATGGCACAACAAGTGTGTACACAGCGTCGGACGAGTACGTCTCACCACTCATAACGACGCCCTCAGACGAAGTGATGACGAAACGCGTCAGCGCGTGATCACGCTGCTGTCAGTCACATCCAGCTTCGGACGGTCCGTTCCCGGGAGCACCGCCATGCAAGTTACGAGTGGTGAGACGTACTCGTCCAACGCTGTGTACACACTTGTTGTGCCATTGAGCTATTTTATTCATGTTTGAGTAGCGCCGCTATGCACATCACCTTTGTGTAAGCACTTGTTATGTGTAGGTTTGGTTTGGATATTGTAATAATAATAATAAAAAGTTTTGGCTTTAGTTATACTTTAACCACTTGAGGACTGCCCACTAAACACTTACTGCGGCAGGGCGGCCAATCGGCGCCAGATCACATACCTAGTACGTGATATGTCACTTCCGTGTCTGGGTGTGCGCACGCCGGCGACCCACTCCCGCTGTGACTTTACACAGCGGGAGCCCAGCAGCGGGTACCGCAGACTCGATGTCCGCCAGCACCCAGTCGATTACATAGGACCAGTGGCGACGGTGGTATATTTTTTTGGGGGGGCCGCAAACAATCGACCTGAAGCCCCCCCCCCCCATCGGTCAGGTCACAGGCACCCTCTGGGCGGTGTCTCCTCCTCCTGGTGCTTCACGACAGCTTCCCCTGCATCTCCTTCCTCCACCTCCATTGCTTCTCTTCTTGGCCAATCGGGTGACGGGTCTCAGGACCCACTTCCTGATTGCCCGGGAGGAGAATCAGGAAGACAATAGTGAATATTAATTTGCTATTGTCACACAACTGGGTGGGCTCGGGGTGCCCACCCTTTTTTGAAGCCTATTAGAGCCTCTGATTCTAATCACGTGCTTTTAAAAAAAACCCCCTCCATTGGAATCCATGCGCCTGGCGCTCAGCGTGTAGATTAGGGGGTCGGACGCATGGATTAGGGGACGGAGCCCCTGCGCCCTGCATTATGGGCCACCACTGCACAGGACACAGACAGAAGGACAATGTAAACAAGATTGTCATTCTGTCAGAAGGGAAGACTGCAAAGCAGGAACACAGATCTCTGCCTTGCCCTAGTCAAAGCACCTCCCCCACAGTGAGTAAGCACAACCTAGGCACACATTTAACCCTTTGATCGCCCCTAATGTTAGCCCCTTCCTAGCCAGTGTCATTAGTACAATGACAGCATATATTATTATCACTGTTCACTGTATTGGTGTCACTGGTCTCCAAAACCTGTCAAAAGTGTCAGTTAGACATCCGGTTTGCTTGCTGCAATATTCCAGTCCCGCTATAAGTCGCTGATCACCACCAATACTAATAAAAAATGAAAAAAAGATATCACATAGTTTGTAGACACTATAACTTTTGCACAAACCAATCAATAAACGCCTATATGTTTTGTTTTTTTTTTACCAAAAATATGTAGCAGAATACATATTGGCCTAAACTGATGAAGAAATTTGATTTTTCAATTTTTTTATTGGGTTTGTGTTATAGCAGAACGGAAAAAATATGTTTTTTTTTTTTCAAAATTGTTGCTCTTTTTTTGTTTATAGCGCAAAAAATAAAAATCAGAGAGGTGATCAAATACCACCAAAAGAAAGCTCTATTTGTGGGAAAAAAGACAAAAATGTTATGTGGATACAGCATCGCACGACCGCGCAATTGTCAGTTAAAGTAACACAGTGCCGTATCGCAAAAAATGGCCTGGTCATGAAGGGGGGTAAATCTTCCGGAGGGCGAGTGGTTAAGAAAATTATCTATCTATCTAATGAGCAGGGCCCTCTGATTCCTCCTGCATTGAATTGTAATTGTACTGTCGGCGATATATAAATCCTGTATAATAATAATAATTATGATCTATTGTATCTATCTATCTATCTATCTATCTATGTCTATCTATCTATCTATCTATCTATCTATCTATCTATCTATCTATCTATCTATTGTATCTATCTATCTATCTATCTATCTATCTATCTATCTATCTATCTATTGTATCTATCTATCTATCTATCTATCTATCTATCTATCTATCTATCTATCTATCTATCTATCTATTGTATCTATCTATCTATCTATCTATCTATCTATCTATCTATATATCTATCTATCTATCTATCTATCTATTGTATCTATCTATCTATCTATCTATCTATCTATCTATCATATCTATCTATTGTATCTATCTATCCATCTATCTATCTATCTATCTATCTATCTATCTATCTATCTATCTATCTATCTATCTATTGTATCTATCTATCTGTCTATCTATCTATCTATTTATCTATTGTATCTATCTATCTATCTATCTATCTATCTATCTATCTATCTATCTATCTATCTGTCTATCTATCTATCTATCTATCTATCTATCTATCTATCTATCTATTGTATCTATCGTATCTGTCCATCTATCTATCTATTTATCTATTGTATCTATCTATTGTATCTATCTATCCATCTATCTATCTATCTATCTATCTATCTATCTATCTATCTATCTATCTATCTATCTATTGTATCTATCTATCTGTCTATCTATCTATCTATTTATCTATTGTATCTATCTATCTATCTATCTATCTATCTATCTATCTATCTATCTATCTATCTATCTATCTATCTATCTATCTATCTATCTATCTATCTATCTCTCTGTCTATCTATCTATCTGTCTATCTATCTATCTATCTATCTATCTATCTATCTATCTATCTATCTATCTATCTCATATGTATATATATATGTACCTATCCATCTAGAACTCTGGGTCTATTACAGCTCCCAGCAGACCTCTGCTCCCCCCCTCAGACGTTGAGTTCCGGCACAGCTGGGGTTGCAGGTTCGGTGTGTTGGGGATATGAAAGGAGTGAAATGCATTTTAGTGGGAAATATGGAATTTCAGCAGGAAAATGACACAAATGACTGATTTGGCTTTTAGCCGCAGGGCAGGCCGTGAATCAAGGCAGGCGTTGTTGCGTTCCCGGGGACCTGCGAAGTGTCCAGTACACCTGCTTAATGCCTTTTCCACAGTCACAAATGTCACAGGGATCAGCGGAGCGTCAGGGCCTGAGCGGCGGGCGCAGACAAAGCCGCTGCGTGTGTTTCTCACTTCCAAATTGGAGCATAAATGATGGGGAGAGGTCAGGGGGGAAGTCGGGGGGGAGGCCCAAATCTGAAGGGGGAAACTGCTAATAGCCATAAACTGGGTGCAATCAAAGCTTCCACCTGTCATGCCAGCTCAGCAGAGTCATGAATTACATCCCGCGCTGCCTTATGAAATAGCACCTCCTAACTCCTTTCATCTGGGCTACCAGGGCGAGGACTGCTTTGCGAGGGACCGGCCTCCATCCAGAGAGGACAGACATACTGTAACCTATTGTTAAATGGGATGCACAGCTATTTATTGATTTTTTTTACTATTTTTATTACTAAAAGAATACAATGAAGCTCAATGCCAACTCAACGCCACCATTTTGGAGCCCCTACCACCAAAAAATATATTTTTTCCAGCAGTCTTCAGTTCAATGTTTCCTTATTTTCCTCCAGTGGTTGGAGGATCCTGAATGTTACAGAGAATTACAGTAGGTAAAGATGTTGTGCTCCCTGAACCCAGCCTGGAACAGGAGGATACTGGAGATGCTGGTTTAGGGTATGTTATGGATTTTGAGAGGACAACCAAAAAAAAAAAAACAGTGTTAGGTCCCTCTACAAATCTATATCAGACCCTCCTAAACCATGGCCATATCTTGAAAGAGTAGAATGGAGAGCCGGCAACTCCTTTTTCTAAATAAATTACTTTATTATGAAGGGCAGAGAGTACAAATTACAGCAGCTTACACGTTTCATGGCTATGACTAAGGCTTATTGCCAAAACACATAATCTGCTGTCATTTGTACACTCTGCCCTTCATAATAAAGTCATTTATTTAGAAAAAGGAGTTGCCGGCTCTCCATTCTACTCTTTCAAACTATGCTTCAGTGCTAGGAAGACACCATGAGCAAGAGCATCGTTTTTTCTACCTCCTAGGGCAGGGATATGCAATTAGCGGACCTCCAGCTGTTGCAAAACTACAAGTCCCATCATGCCTCTGCCTCTGGGTGTGATGCTTGTGGTTGTCAGAGTCTTGCTATGCCTCATGGGACTTGTAGTTCTGCAACACCTGGAGGTCCGCTAATTGCATATCCCTGCCCTAGGGGAACTCATCTGGGTGTTGCTTCCTCCTCTTCTATTCCAGGCCATATGTCCTCAGCATTGGAAGGTTCCATCACTAGAGGGTCTCCCTGGTAAGACGCCTTGTTGATAAGGACAAGGCCCTTACCCCCACATCCCTGGCCTGGTGAATGTGGGGTCTGTGGTGGGGGGACTTATCAGAATCTGAAAGCTCCTTTTAGAAAAAGGAGGGCCCCAATATCTGACCCTCTCCCCCGTGTGAATTAGTAAGGTATACATAGTAAATATCACTACTAAAGAAAGACTTCCAGCTGCAGCTCCCACTGCTATCAATCTGCCCAGAGAGGGACAGAGAAGGGAGAGCCGCTGCTCTCCTGCATATTTAGGGTTGCCACCTGTCCAGGATTCACCCGGACAGTTTGGGTTTGAAATTGTGTGTCCGGGTTTCAGACCTCCTGAAACCCGGACACATCTGACACATTATTGAGAATATAATGCAGTTCCCCCAAGTAACCACAACTGCCAAGTACATAGGTGTGTGCACAGGCCCTACCCCCATACATGGACAGGAGAGGAGAGAGGGTTTGATCTCCTCCTGCCCTTACCCCTCTGTCTGCCCACCCACATTTCAGTCCCTGGTATTCTGTGCTCAGGAAAGGGATGTGTGGGCTGGAAATTTGAAGCTCAGCAGCCGGTAGATACATTGTGGATGAAAGGTGTCAGTGCTTCAGTCTTCATCCTCGGGTGAGTGAGCTCACCATCCAATGACTGAAGTCTCCCCCTTCCTCCCTCCTCTCCTGCCAAAGAGTAGGTAAGCACAGTAAGATAAGGGGGACTTAGTTATAAGGAGTGCCCTGTGGACTCTGATGTAAGGGGGCTTTGGGAACCCTGATTTAAGGGAACATGCTGGGAACTCTAAAATAAGTGGGAGCTTTGGTGAGAAGAAACCCCCTTACACCCCCCAGAGTCCACAGTGGTCCCCCATAAAATAAATTGGCATGCACCGCTAAAGTGTTCGGGTTTGGCTTGAAGAAAAGGTGGCAACCCTATGCATATTGCTGGATCAAGATAAGGCTCAGGTAAGTATAAGGGGGGGGGGGGGCTTGCAGCACAGAAGGTTTTTTTACCTTAATGCATGCAGAGAATGCATTAAGGTATAAAACCTTCAGCCTTTACAACTCTAATGCTACTTCAGCATAGATGGGCATAAGGGCAATAACTTAATTATATGAAATTACAAGCTTTATTACAAACTAACTAAAATCATGACATCTATTAAAACAATATTTGGGTTATGAATTGTCTTGGAACGCTTCAACATATCTATTAGTCATGTCCCCTCATCAAACCTTACTGGCAAGCCCTTATCCACCAGATCTTTGGCTCCTGGGTTCCATAACACCAAAACATATCTCTTGGGCTTACCCAAACCTGTTTTTTAAAACGACTAACCAACTGTGGTCACAAATCTTTACGGAAGCACGATGTCTAGTTGCACTTTGAAACAACATATTCTTCCTCCTTTGATGGAGCTTCATGCTAGGATCTGGGATGTCCAAGGGATGCAATATTTAACAGCTGGCTTAAATGACTCCCTTAACAAACATAACAAGGTTTGGGAGCCGTGGTGTACCATGGAATACCCTCCCTGACCATACCAAGCAACCACCAGAAGCACCTTTATCCTGCTCCAAGAATGGGTGGTGGACCCGCAGATCCCATCTGGTCACAGAGAACATCAGACATCTTCATTCTCTCTTCATCTTCTCCGTCCCTTCCCTTCTTCTAAGCATCTGCTTTCATTCTCACTATACACACCTATTACAACTCTGATGGCTGATTCAATAACTAAATCTTCACTGTGCAGAAAGCATCCTGACAATGCCGTCAACTCAACCTACTAATTTCCACTAACTCACTTGTATCTGTACAATAAGAATAATAATTTTAGTTACTTTGTAATAAAGTTGGCAATTTTATATGATTACATTTTTTGTCCTCATGTATTGATCTATAAATGTCCATTTATGGTGCCATAAGTACCATAAAAGTCCCAGGTTTTAGGCTTTTTCCTCCATATGGTCTTTAGATCATCTATTATTGTTTATAAATAGCCCCATAATGTTCCGCCATAATTTAAGGCATTAAGGGACAACATCTGAAAAGTCAGGAGGATGCCATTATAGAAGATGTTTCCTGGTATAATCTTTATGTGGAACATTTATTTTGCATTGAGGAAGTTCGGCATGTGGGGAAAGTCCTTTATGCTTGATGAGTGTTTCCTATACGGGCAGGGTGGTGCCAGGGCCATCAGCGAATGCTTTGCTATGATGGCGGTGGGACTATAAAGTTTTATTTGCTTTTTCTCCATGGGACTGTATAACTTCTGCAAAGGTTAAATGGATCCGAACTCTCGTGGTTCCCCAAACAGAGAGTGTTGGGGAGGGTGGAGGAGGACTTTTTGCACACTTTATTGATTTCCAGTTTAAAGGACACTGTCACCTGTCCATTCAGGGTGGAGTGATGGTGCCTCCTGATAGCCCACAACCCCCGTAAGGTGTACACTCCCTCTTTGTACTCCTGAGTACGCTCCAGTGTTCTATGTGACGGTGTTCAGTCTTGACTATTGGCCACTCATGCCTACACATTGTGCATCGGGGATGGCTGGAGGCCGCCATGACTATGGCTCACCCATGGGAATGAATTGGACTGCAGCAATTGTGCATCCAAGATCTGTGTGGCATCTGGCATGGCAACACCGCAAAAATCCCTAAGGTCCCGTTGACATATCACATAGTGGGAACGGGGGTTCCTGCTCGTGGTTTTAAAAGCTTAATACGCTTACTTTTTTCACGTGTCGCGCATAGGGCAGCTTAATCACTTGAACGGGCTGCCCTATACAGGTTTGTCGCACCATAGAATCCCAGGGACCAATTTTGGAATTTGGGCAAGCGTGTTTTCACACATTTTGCCATGATTCTCGCGCGTTTTGTCACAGGACAATCACAGAAAAATTGCACCAGGTTTGGGGTGCCAATTCAGGATGATGCTGTTGGGGTATGCTGTTTCATGTCATGAATTTGAACAAAGTCAAGGTCCACTTTAAAGTGATTCTGTATCCAGACTATGCGCACTAAAGCAAAACTATATTCTGAACAAGCAATATAAACACTTTAAAGCCTTCCTTCACCTCTGTGGCTATAGGCGTTGTGGAAAAATGAATCTTCAAAGTTCCAAGCAGAAGAACTGAATTCATCTTTTGTTCCTATTAGGGTTCGCTTACACATGCATCAGCCCTCGTTGCCCCTATGAGAAACGAAACAGTGGATGATTTTTCAGAGGGTGTTTGATAGGCGGCTGGGAAGTCATATGTGGCCCTAGCCCTGTACGCCCAGGGGGAAGGAAGGATAGGCTGATCAACTACAGATTGACTATCACAGTGGTCACATGATCGGGAGCCAATCCCACCATCTCCTGATCACTAGTACTGACCTAGAGCTGTCTAACAGTTTGGTTACTGTGCTGGGACTGCGCTTCACATATGCATCCATGGGTGGCAGAGCACTCTGTGCTGAGAGCACTGTACTGGGCATGCTCTCAGCACAGAATGCTCTGCCACCCATGGATGCATATGTGAAGCCCACCCTCTTTGCTGCCACACATATGCGTTCTTTAGCCGGATAGAGGTTAATAGTTAAACAGGCAATAGTCTGGGCACAGATGTACTTCAAAGGGGCAAAAAATATGTTTCCCCAATGACAAGGTTAACCACTTGCTGACCGCGCTATAGTCAAATGACAGCTACAGGGGGGTCGTCCAGTTCTGAAAGGGAATCATATGATGTCCTCCCAGAACCATGCCCTCCACCCCGTGCGCCCACTGTTGCAAGCACCCCTTGCGATCTGTGTCCTTTGGACACAGCTGATCACAGATTGGGGTAAAGAGCCAGTTACAGCGGCCCTTTACCATGTGATCAGCTGTGTCCAATCACAGCTGGTCACGGTGTAAACACCCTTGTCGGTTATTGGCTTTCCTCTCCTCGTGCTGATAGCGTGAGGAGAGGAGAGAGCCGGTGGCTGGCTAGCGCGAAAGGGGACATCTGCACTGATAAACAGGGCACTGATCATCATGATGATCAGTGCAGCCCCAACAGTGCCCATTAGTGCTCCCTATCAGTGCCCATCAGTGATGCCAATCAGTGTTGCAAATCAGTGCCGTCAATCAGTGCCTTCTCATCAGTGCCCACTAGTGCTGCATATCAGTGCAGCCTCATCAGTAGCTCCTCATCAGTGCCCACCAGCGCAGCCTATCAGTGCTGCCTCATCAGTGCACTTCAGTGCCACCTCATCAGTGCATATCAGTGAAGGAAAAATTACCTGTTTGCAAAATTTTATAACAGAAAATAAGAAAATCATGATTTTTGTTTGTTTAGCAAAAAAATAAAAACCCAGTGGTGATTAAATACCACCAAAAGAAAGCTCTATTTGTGTGAAAAAAATTATAAAAATGTCATATGGGTACAGTGTTGCATGACCGCGCAATTGTCATTCAAAGTGTGACAGCCCTGAAAGCTGAAAATTTGCCTGGGCAGAAAGGGGGGTGAAAGTGCCCGGTAGGTAAGTGGTTAAATACAGTCAATGCCGTGTCTGCGAGTCCATCTTCAGGGACACAGCATGGAGATCCCGGCCCTGGGTCAGAGCCTAATGACACCACCAACCCTCACACAGCAATCTTTACTCATACAGATACAATTGACAGGAGATCACTTCTGAGATCTGTCACCTATATAGTCCTCTACACCCAGAGCTTTGTTGTTTTCTATGATCCCAGATCTCCCGGTACTTTAATATTCTTAAACGTAACTCTCAGTCATTGCAGCAGATATTACTTACTTTGATGTCACACAATTTTCTGCAGCATGTCCGGACACAATGGTACCAGTCTGTTGGGTCATTAGCTGGTTAATCAGCCAGTGAAGTGTACAGCCTGCGGTGGACATCGATTCCTCTACAGCTCACTGAATGTTTCATTAGGTGCAACATTTACAAATCAATATATTTACTTCTAAGAATAGCCATCATACAGCGCAAGTCATTACAACAGTGAATGGCACAGAATCCAGATACCGCTCAGCGTTCCAGCTAGCATAGAGGGACCAATAAGCATCATGCTTTGTGCACCATGCCTATAGCTAAAATGATACTTCTAAGTCATTTAAAGTGTCTGTAAACCTCAGATATGAAATAGGAACAAAAACAGGAAAAAACTGAACTTTGAACGGATGTAGAGAAGGGAAGACTGCAGATAAACAGATACAACTTACACTCAGGTCCATATATTTGGACACAGGCACAATTTTAGTATATTTTCAGGTATTCACCAAAATATATTCAAGCTATAGTTCTATAATGGATATGGGCCCACTTTCAGGTTTAATTAGAGGGTATGTACATCCAAATCGGAGGAAGGGTTTAGGAATTACAGCTCTTAAGAATAGCCACCCCCATTTTTTCAAGGGACCAAAAGTAATTGGACAATTGAATCAAAAGCTGTTTCATGGCCAGGTGTGGGCTATTCCTTCGTTATTTTGTTTATCAATTAAGAAGGTCTGGATTTGATGCCGTAGGCCCGTACACACAATGCAAATTTTGGATGGGAATTTTTGTTTGACGGCCTGTCGTCTGAAATTCTTACCATTAGTATGCTCCTTTCGATAGCAGATTTTGATATTTTGTCAGACAAAAGCTGGGTATGCAGGCTAGAGTTTTTCTTTCGTATGACAACGCAACATCCGATTTTCGTTCCGAGACTACGCATGCATAGAAACGAAAAAAAGATGCAACAATATTCAACACATTACGTCACTTCTGACACTGAGTTCAGTTGTAGGAAAATTTTCGTATTGTTAGCACTCTCTTCACTTTTGACATGAGACAAGCACCCAACAAAAAACGGACGTTCTGTCGTCCGTAAATCAGATCGTGTGTATGAGGCTTAAGTGTGGTATTTGTATTTGGAATCTATTGCTGTGAACCTACATCATGTGTTCAAAGGAGCTGTCCATGCAAGTGAAGCAGGCCATTGCAAGACTTAACAAAAAAGAAACAAATCCATCAGAGAGATAGCAGCAACATTAGGAGTGGCCAAATTAACAGTTTGGTACATTCTGAGGAAAGAAGAACGCACTGGTGAGCTCAGAAACATAAAAAGGCCTGGACGTCCATGGAAGACAACAGTGGTGGATGATCGCAGGATTCTCTCTATAGTAAAGAAAAACCCATTGACAACATCCAGACAAGTGAAGGACACTCTCTAGGAGATGGGCAAATCATTGCCAAAGTCTACAATCAAGAGAAGACTTCACAAGATCAAATACAGAGGGTTCACCACAAGGTGCAAACCATTCATAAGCCTGAAGAATAGTAAAGTCAGATTAGACTTTGACAAAAAAAATTTAAAAAAGCCAGGGCAGTTCTGGAAAAGAATTCTTTGGATGGATGAAACTAAGATTAATCTGTACCAGAATGACGGGAAGAAAAAAGTGTGGAGAAGGCTTGGAACAGCTCATGATCCAAAGCACACAACGTCATCTGTAAAACATGGTGGAGCTTGCAGAGTGATGGCATGGGCATGAATGGCTGTCAGTGGCATTGGGTCATTGGTGTTTATTGATGATGTGACAGAAGACAGAAGCAGCCGGATGAATTCTGCAGTGTTTAGAGATATACTGTCAGCCCAGATTCAGCCAAATGCAGCAAAGTTGATTGGACGGCACTTCACAGTACAGATGGACAATGAACACCCAGAAAGATTGAAATCAAAACGGAAGTCGTTCATTTTAAGTACGAGTCAACCCAACTCTAGTCCAACGTAACGGTAACGTTTTATAAGGTGAATAAAAGGAAGTTTTCGAGGACCCAACGAAGACGTCACACAAAAAACAGTAACAGGTAGACAAGACACTTCGCGGCAGGTTAGTTGAAACGACGTAAACCGACTTAGACCCGACTGTCATATAGAGATTTGTGACGTCTTAAGTAGGCCGACGAAGACAGAAGACAGTGTAGTAGTTATTTGTGGTTACTGGGTTACGGTGAC
>BLSH010017702.1:1062006-1080059 GCA_018402905.1 Glandirana rugosa | reverse complement strand
TATTAAAATGAATCAGGCATGGATCCCACAAGACTTGTCTGTACCTTGTGCAGAATAAACATTTAGACCGGACTCACACAGCCATTCATATACAGTGATCCCTCATTTTTCACTGTTAATGGGGACCAGAACCTTCCGCGAAAGCTGAAAAAACGCAAAGTAGTATTTGCCCCTATTGTCGTCAATGTCTTGTGCAAATTGTTGCATCGCTCTTGCCATGGGATAAATCCACTCGTACTCTTATTGGTCACACCGGAAACCAATCACACGCCTTTATGAAAGCCCGTGGTATGTACAGTACTCTGAGTCAACTCATCTCTTTGGTTGACATGCAGGGATCCTTCTCTCTCGCACATCAACATGAAACAACGCTCCTTTCCACAGTGTGGCTGCTGATCCGCGAAGCACTGAAGCCGCAAAACATGAAGCGCAAAGTGGCGAGGGAACACTGTACTTGTTTTTTTGAATAGGCCTCAATATTTTGGGGGCTACCCCAATTATAAACAAACAATAAAAAAAATTCCATGTTGACTACCTCCTTCTCCTCCTCGACCACCGCCACTTCCACCTACACTGCCATGGTCACGACCTAGTCAACCTCTAGGCTCCTACTCCACATCCACCCCCCCTTCCCATTTTTTTTATTTGATTTTAATTTATTTTCCCTATCCCCATTTTTTTTTAGGGCACTTGCCCTACTCTTACCCCATTTTACTTCCTTTTGCAGCCCTCTAGCACTTGCCAGGACATTGTTACAGCCATTTTTGTGCCTAAAAGTTCGGGTCTCCATTGATTTCAATGGGGTTTGGGGTCCGTGCGAACGTTCGGGTTCTGTCCAGACCCGAACCCGGACTTTGTCCCAAAGTTCGGCCGAACCAGCAGAACCCGAACTTCCAGAGGTTCGCTCAACTCTAGTTGTGTGCCTACAGGCTTTGGTGATGGAGATCTGGCCCTAATTATTAAGTAAAGGACTGAAAAAGAAAATAAGCAGAACCCAATAGCATATAAGCAGCCTGTGCTGAATTTCTTCTGCTAATGTTTTTCATTATTTTTTTCTGAATGAAGCTAGAAGGAAATGAGATAATGATACAATATCAATTAAATAATAGTGATGCCTGGTAAATGCCAGTGCTAGATGCACAAAAGGGCATCCAGTACCTAAGTACGTCCTGGAGTCTGTCAAGGGAGCCGCAGTTTTAGGTATGGCATAGCTGCTACAGGCAGTACTATTTAGAATATAAAGCTGTACAATATAAAGTGAAGGTTTCACTATGTACCTGTGTGTACTGAACTATTTGCTGTGAACAACATGTCCTTAACATTCTAACCTTTCTGGTATGGGTCTAGGCCACAAACCAGCAATAGAATTCCTATGCAAAACAAGGCAGGGCAAATTTCAAAATGGTCTTCAATTATTCATTCTAGACTCACCGGTTTCCACAGGTTGCTCGGTCACTGAACGGATACATGTGACATTACCTCATCACTGGCGAATGATATTCTGTAGTGTTTCTGTCAGTAAGGCAGTGACAGCCCCCCTCACCTGCAACAGAATAAAAAAACAGTATTTTTTAAAATTATCATTCAGTTAGGGTTTACATATACTAGAATGAAATCTGAACTCAAGGCAGATATAAAAGACACAAATTTATTGAAGCCAAGTACTTGGCTGCAGGAGCAAGCCTTAAAACTATCTGCAGAAAACATGAGCTGTGGCCAAAAATAGACAGACTGGACTTCAGTGCACTGCAGCCTCCTATCAGCAGGGGGAGCAGGCGAGTCAACAGCATCATAGACTTTGAAAGCTGGCCACAATGGAGTGTGGGTGTCACGTACCTGATGGTAGAGTCTGACTTATGCAGTAGGCAACCTCTCTTACGGCCCTGGTTCCAGGACCCCTGGTAGAGCAGACAGGGAGCACAGGGGGGCGCAAGGGATGGATTGGACACAGATGATGGTAAGATGTTGTCCAGAAGTCCGAAGTCCGTGCTAGACTGAAGAGTAGTGATGCAGGCTGGGTCAACAACATGCGGGCAAAGCAGTACAGAAGAAGCAGGCAGTCGGATGGTCGAGTGCAGGCAGGGTCGATAACAGGCAGACAGGCTGAGGTACACAGGGATCAGGCAGGAGAGTGGTCATAGGCAAGCCGGGGGTCGGTGCAGGCAGAGTTCAAGCAGGTACGGGATCAAGCCGGGTCACAGATAAACAGGAAACTCAGAACGGGTCACTATAGAGCACGGGTAACACTTTAGAACGAACAGCATCTGCTGCAGGGTGTTGTCAGCTTAAATAGAGCGTTTGGCGCCATTAGCGCTCAGAGAGCCAGAAATGGTCAGAAACATCCATTTTCCTAACATTGCCTCCCCCAAGGGACATCCTCCGGATGCCCAAGCGGGCCCTTCAGTCTGGGTGTCTCTTCCAGAACAGCCTAACAAGTTCTTCAGCATGGATATGGTCCTCGGGTTCCCATGAGCTCTCCTCAGGTCCATACCCCTTCCATTTGATCAAGAACTGGGTGACGCCCCGCCTCTTTCTGCAATCAAGGATGGCTTCCACCTCGAACTCTTCTTCACCATCCAGGATCGGCTCTGGTGGAGTCGACCTCCGGTCTGGGAAAGGGTCCTGGGTCACGGGTTTCAACAGGGTGACATGGAACACAGGATGGGCCCGTAGGGAAGGCGGCAGATCCAATTCATATGCCACCCTGTTAATTTTCCTCTTCACGGGGAAAAGGCCAATGAATCGGGGGCCTAGTTTTTTTGACGGGCACGACAGTCTTACGTTCTTGATGGCTAACCAGACTCGGTCACCAGGTAGCAAGTCCAGTTCTCCACATTTCCTTTTGTCAAAATCCCTCTTATAGTGTTCCTGTGGCCAGGACAGTGTCTCCTGTAATAGTTTATTGTTCTTTTCGAGGAATTACGTTGTTTTCTGTACCACTGGCACTGTACTTTCTGGGATTAGGTTGGGTATAAACATGGGGTGGTAGCCGAGGTTCGCCCAAAATGGAGATTGCTTGGTAGCTGAGTGTATAGTGTTGTAGGCAAATTCGGCTACTGGTAGCAGCGAGACCCAGTCATCCTGAGCAAAGGAGGAGTAACAGCGGAGGTGCTGTTCTAAGGTCTGATTAGTCCTTTCTGTCTGTCCATTTGTTTGGGGGTGATAGGCCCATGAAAATGCTAATTCGATTCCCAATGCAGTACATAAGGCTTTCCAGACCTGGGATGTGAACTGCACCCCGCGATCTGAGACTATGTTGACGGGGATCCCATGAAGTTGCACCACTTCCTTAATAAAAGTCGCTGCAGTTTCAGCTGCGGTAGGAGTGCCTTTCATGGGAATAAAGTGTGCCATTTTGGTAAAGCGGTCCACCACTATAAAGATGGAATTGAATTTTTCAGATGGAGGTAGCTCTACTATAAAGTCCATTGAAATATGGGACCATGGGCGCTCTGGAATGGGCAGCGGGTTTAACAGACCCCAAGCTTTAGCCCAGCTGGTTTTGTTTTGGGCACAGACGGCACAAGCAACGACATATTCCCTGCAGTCCTTGTCGGCGGATGGCCACCAAAAGGAGCGCGACAGCAGCTCCGCAGTTTTGCGACCTCCAAAATGTCCCGCCAGCTTGTGGTCGTGGCTAAGTTCCAGCACTGGGAGGTGTAGTTCCTTTGGAATTAATATTTTATCATGGTACCACCACAACCCATCCTTCATTGTCAGCCTAGGGTCTGAAGACGTAGTAGCTTTGGCCAGAGATCGTCTTATCTGGGACAGTAAGTCCTCTTGGGTCAACAGGAAGTGCTGGGGAGAAAGGATGGTGTCTGGTGGTGCGAACCCTCCTGGTTCGCTGAACATTCTGCATAAGGTGTCTGGCTTTACATTCTTCGACCCGGGCCTGTAGGTAATGTGTAGTTGGAAGCGGGAGAAGAATAAAGCCCAACATGCCTGATGGGGTCTTAGTCTTTTGGCAGTGCGTAAGTATTCCAAATTCTTATGGTCGGTGAAGACCATAACAGGGTATGCAGCACCTTCCAACAGATACCGCCACTCCTCCAAGGTGGACTTGATATCTAGGAGTTCCCGGTCTCCCACATCATAATTTTTCTCAGGAGCAGAGAGCTTAGAGGAAAAGAAGTCAACAGGGTGGAGAGAAGCCTTCGGCCTCCCCCCTGGGAAAGGACTGCTCCCACTGCAGTCTCTGAGGCATCCACCTCCAGGATGTAGGGTAAGGCAGAATCCGGGTGCTTTAGGACAGGTGCAGATGTGAACAGCTGCCTAAGCTTTAGGAAGGCTTCTTGGGCCTCAGGGGTCCAGTGGAAGCGGGTGTTCTGCTTGGTGAACTGGGAAATTGGTGCAATCACCACAGAGAACCCCTTAAAAAACTTCCTATAGAAGTTGGCTAAGCCTACAAATCGTTGGACCCCTTTCCTGTCTACGGGAGCTGGCCAATCCAAGATGGCAGACACTTTCTGTGGGTCAATAGTGATTCCGGTAACTGAACTGATAAAGCCCAGGAACGGCATGCTGGAGCAATCGAATGCACACTTTTCAGCCTTGGCGTAGAGCCCATGTTGTCGGAGACGCTTTAATACACACTTGACGTGCCTGCGGTGCTCATCCATTGTGGCAGAAAGATGAGGATATCGTCCAAGTAGACGATGACGAATTGGTCCAGATAATCCCGGATAATGTTGTTCACCAAGTGCTGAAATGTGGCCGGAGCATTACAAAGCCCAAAGGGCATTATGGGATATTCGTAATGGCTGAACCGTGTTCGGAAAGCCGTTTTCCACTCCTCACCCTCCAGGATGCAAAGGAGATTTTGCGGTGTGTCTTAGGTCTAAGAGGGACGTGATGTTGAGCTGCGAATGTCGAGTCCAGGAAGCAGCTGCATGCTCCAGAGTCGATGATGGCTGGAACCTGAATGCTCTCACTTGGAAGCTGTAGTGAGACTAAAAGAACAAGGTGGGTTGTCATATTTGGCACAGACAAAACTTCTCCCTGGGTGGGGCAGAGCCCCTTATCCTGTTTGACCGGACAAGACTTGACAAGATGTCCAGGGCCTCCGCAGTAGAGAGTAGAATGCCGAGTCCAGGAAGCAGCTGCATGCTCCAGAGTCGATGATGGCTGGAACCTGAATGCTTTCACTTGGAAGATATAGTGAGACTAGAAGAACAAGGTGGGTTGTCATACTTGGCAGGGACAAAACTTCTCCCTGGGTGGGGCGGAGCCCCTTATCCTGTTTGACCGGACAAGACTTGACAAGATGTCCAGGGCCTCAGTAGAGACAGAGGTTAAAGGTCAGATGTCTAGGTCTCTCCTCCGGGGAGAGCGAGGGTCGTGAGAATCTGGGCCCTGTGGGGTCTCGGGAGATTGGTCCTGGGTAGCTGCGTACTCCAGGTGGCATCCCATCAGGTCTGGCAAGTCCTGCAGACCTTTCCCCTCTGCGTTCCCACAGGCAACGGTCAACCTGGATGGTCAGGTTAATCAAAACATCCAGAGATCGGGGAACACCCACATGAGCCAGCTCATCTTTAAGCGCATCTGAGAGGCCCAGCCTGAACTGATGGCAGAGTGCCACCTCATTCCAGGCTGAATCAGCGATCCAGCATCGGAACTCAGACACATAGTCCTCCGCCATATGGCGGCCTTGCTGGAGCGTGTGGAGGGCAGCCTCTACAGTGGCAACCTGGTGGGGGTCCTCGTAGAGCTGATCCATAGACTGAAAAAAGAGGGCGAGATTGGCGGTTTCAGGAGCTTTTTGTTCCAGTAGTCCGTGGGCCCAGGCCTGGGGTCCATCGAGAAGCAGGGAGATGACCAATCCCACCTTGGTGGTTTCCAGGGAAAAGGTGCGGGGTTGCAGGGCAAAGTAAAGCTCACAAGCGTTACGGAACGCCCAAAACTTCTCATGGTCCCCCGTGAACCGTTCGGACAAGGGCACCTCGGGCTCTGTGGGCAAGGTGACCATGGTACCGGCAGCAGGCTAGCTGGGAAGTGAAGGAGCTGGCAGGGAAAGCTCCAGAAACCTGTTTTCCAACTGGGTGTACCCTCTTTGTAAGTCGTTCACCACTTGGGTGAGCCCCGTTAGGTGCATGCTTAGGTCATTCATCAAAGAGGGCCACTGCGCAGACCCGGACTGGCTGTCTGTTGCTGTCACGTACCTGATGGTAGAGTCTGACTTATGCAGTAGGCAACCTCTCTTACGGCCCTGGTTCCAGAACCCCTGGTAGAGCAGACAGGGAGTGCTGGAGCGCAGGGGGCACGCCAGGTCAACAACATGCGGGCAAAGCAGTACAGGAGGAGCAGGCAGTCGGATGGTCGGGAGCAGGCAGGGTCGATAACAGGCAGACAGGCTGAGGTACACAGGGATCAGGCGGGAGAGTGGTCATAGGCAAGCCAGGGGTCGGTGCAGGCAGAGTTCAAGCAGGTACGGGATCAAGCCGGGTCACAGGTAAACAGGAAACTCAGAGCGGGTCACTACAGAGCAGGGTGACGCTGTAGAACGAACAGCATCTGCTGCAGGGTGTTGTCAGCTTAAATAGAGCGTTTGGCGCCATTAGCGCGCAGAGAGCCAGAAACGGTCAGAAACATCCATTTTCCTAAGAGTGGGAAATGAAGTCTAGAAAGGGAGAGTTATTGTGGACTTCCATTACTCAATGGACTACAGCTCCCAGGGGAGGTCGGGACAGGGGTGGAAAAAGGAGTGGTATCTTCCCGGGCTGCTGTTTAATAAATAACACAGTCTCTCTGCTCTGGGAGTACAGAGTGAACACATCCCCCCTCTGGACTTGCTGGCAGCTGGAGCTGAGGCCTCAGGCTTATAGCTGAAAGACAAGAGTTAGAGGATCAGGGAGCGTAGGGACTGTGACTTTGTAAATACTGGATGAAGCCCTCTGCTTCCCCAATGTAAACAGAGGATTCTCTACACCCTGTGAGACTTCCATGACTGTAACGCTGGACTGATGAGAGGGTGGAGTGGCCACAGCCTGCTGTCTTTATTTTAAACTAAGCTTAAAATGATTAGGCACTTACCTAATAGCTTATAATATTGCAGGCAAACTCCCATGGGGACTAAACTTATGTGCGACAACAGCAAGATGGGCCCCAATGTGAGCCAGCTGGAGGGAAAGGTGTAGGCCTGTTTATCAAGATAAGTCGCCCTACAAGGAATCCTAGTATTGCCTATGGGAGTAGGAATAGTTCTGCTGTAGACCTGGGGTATAGTCGAAGAGTGCACCCCAGAATAGTTACCACTCACATTGCAGTTGATGTCTATATGCACTGATCTGTTGATGATTTTTTTGATTTATGAGTTGATCCCAATCTAGTGGTACAAAACTCTATTCAATCTACCTTGGCATTGTGTTTACCTTATAAGGTGCCCAAAGGGGCAGCAATCATAACGTATCACTAATCTAAGTGCCACCACTTCCCTCATTTAAACAAATAGTGTTTATTTTGCCTAGCAGACTGTGTTTCAATCTATCTGCTGTGCACACATTTATGCTTGTGCCATCATCTTCCCTAAACTGCACCAATACATTGAATTCATTTAGCAATACACAGTCTTGTGTTTATTTCTTGATATTAGCTCACCTTTTAATTAAAGGTATATATGCTTGTGTTTTAATAAGTGCTTACAGTTACTTTCATCCAACCAGTCGTGTCAAATTACTAAGCAGCTCCTTCAGGCGTAGCCCTATTTAATGCAGCACTGTAATCATGAATACATTATTAGATGTATTTTTTAAATGCAAGCAGTGTAAGTACTTGAATTTGACTTGGTATAGGCCTCTTGCAGAAACAGCATGAGAGGCTATTCAGTTTATGTGCTGACAAGAAGCATGCTGATAAGAAGAGAATGCATAGTGACAGAGAGCAGCAACAGCATGCTCTCTCTCATCTGATCCATAGTGACCACATTGTTATAAAACCCTTGGATAAGGGGGGAAATGTGATAGTTATGGATCGGGAACAATATGTGGAGATGTGTAATACTATTCTTGACAATGCTGAATGGTACCAGCAGATCGACGAGGAGACGGTCCTCGCTCACTGATCTGGATATAAGAACCTTATAGCCACAGCATTCAATCAGGGCCTGATTGATAGGGACCTATATGAGTTTCTAGACGTCAAGTGGCCTGTAACATCAATGTTTTATGCCCTCCCGAAGGTGCATAAATGCCTCCAAAAACCACCGGGCCGTCCCATCGTGACGGGTATTGGCTGCCATACAGAAAAGGCAAGCCAATACGCCAACAGCCATTTAAGACCCCATGTTAAAAGATTACCATCTTACCTAAAAGACACCTTAGAACTCCTCAAAATTATTGAGGGCATGTTGGTCCCCCCGGGAGCCTGGTTGGTAGCCATTGACATTGAGGCGCTATATTCCAGTATCCCTCACTCGAAGGGGGTGGAAGTTATATCCACCTTCCTGAGGGAACTGGACTGGAAAACTTGGTCCCTCAATGAATTTATATTACAACTATTGCAACATGTCCTTACTTGCAATACCTTTATGTTTAATAAATCCTTTTACCTCCAGGTACAGGGGGTTGCGATGGGGACATCCTGTGCCCCATAGTATGCCAACCTGTACCTGGGGGGCTGGGAGAGATCCCTGTTTTCAGATGACACCTCATCTGTATACCTTTGCCACATTTTACTGTGGCAAAGGTATATAGATGACGCGTTAGTCATCTGGACAGGTACGGCCGAGGAGCTCTCTGACTTTATGGAATGTATTTCGTGTAACGAATATAATCTGAAATTTACGGTCCAGTCAGACTTAACCAGCATCTCCTTCTTAGAATTAAAACTCTTTATCAGCCCTGAAGGATCAATCCATTCTTCCCTCTACCGCAAGCAAACGACAGGGAATACGATCCTGCACTATAGTAGTGCACATCCCTGGTACGTAGTATTCCATATAGTCAGTGTCCTAGACTTAGAAGGAATTGTGCTAGGGACGGGGATTTTGAGGTGGAGGCGTGCTCCCTATTTACACGTCTGCAAAAGCAGGGCTATAGCAAAAAAGTCTTGAAAAAGGCATATTATCGGGCAAAATCACAGAAGAGAGAAAGCCTAATTTTCAACATAAAAAAACATGAAGTTGCTAGCACCACCAAACTGGTCACCACATTTAGTGGCCAGCAGTAGGTGTTTAGGGAACTTTTTTTTTTTAATACATTTTTATTGATAGAATTTGCAAGGTACAAAAACCATAAACAATACAGCGACCTGACAAGGTCGCTGAGGCGTGAAAATTTTTTACAGTTGTACAGACATCAATAGATATCACAAATCTCACATAACTACAGCGGCTAGCTGAGGGGTCCAAAATCCCCCCAGGTCTGGGTGGGACCCAGAGAGGGCTGGTATCCCTATGGCTAGGTGAAGGTATTACTCTGCGGAGTGTGGTTGAGAAGCTAATCGACTCCCACCTCCCTAGGCAGCCACCGGACACCTGGGATGAAGGAAGGAGTTTTTTAGCCACAAATAAAAAGATGAGCACAATACAAGTAAAAAGGAGACTGGAATACACAGTGTAAACTAACTGCGGAGGGCTGGATGGATGGTTTGGACTGAAAGTTCTATGCATAGCTGAGTCAGTAACATCCAGAGGAAGGGGGGGGTGAAGTACAGCATAAAGATCTGGGTTGTGCAACACAGGTGGTTGGTGGATGACTAAGTCAAGTTGGTACTGCGGGTTAACACTCTTGGTCATATAGGGTTCTAAAAGTTTGGTGGCAATGATGTGATGGGTCTTGGAATAGGTCGAGCTCTTCTTTCGAAAAGGATTTTTCCATGAATGCGTGACACTTTTTGAAGAACCTTTGATTACTGGTTGGGTGCGAAAAGTCCATTGTGAGTTTTTCTCTGTATAGAGTTAGTCGGAGATCCCGTTTGAGCTGGGTGATTGTTGGGGGGGACGGAAGTGTCCGGGTTTTTAGGATCTTTTTTCGGGCGAGTAGTAGGGTTGATTGTATCCAAGGGTTTGGGTATTTGCAGTCCTTGGATGACCATGAGAGAAGTTGCTTGTCCCAATATCCAAAAATGAGGAGGAGAGGGTCTTTAGGGAGTTTAGTCATAGTGATTCCAAAGATGAAGGCTATGGTCTGCTCCCAGAAAGTTGATGTAGGGACAAGTCCAGAAGTGGTGGGCTAAAGTTGGTTTTGATTGCTAGCATAGAGGGCACTTCATTGAACATAGATTAGCGGGTGACCTCTTATATGGAATGTAAGCTCAGTGGAGCAATTTAAGTTGTGTCTCTTTCCAAGTTTCGTTGGAAGATAGTTTTAGAATAGAGTTGTATCCCATGAGTATCTTGTGGTTGATGTCTGGAACTGGGAAGTTTTTACTCCATTTAGCAGCTGCTGCGGTAACTGAGAGGGGAGCGGATGAAAGTACTAGCGGTTTATATAGTGCTGAGATGGCGTAGGACCATTTGTCCAGTACTGATCCAGCAAGGAAGACTGAAAGCGGGTAGTCCTCTCTTTATCCAAAGTCTGTAGGTAGCTTAAGCATTGAAGGTGATAAAAGATGTGAGAGGCAGGCAAGGAGTATAAGTCCGCAATGTCTTTAAAGGGGAGCGGGACTCCCGTAACTGAGTTGCAGAGGGAGTCAAACTTAGTGAGGCCATGTTCCCCCCAGGTTATGTAGATTTTGGGTTCCATTCCAGAAGGGAAACTAGGATTTCCTTGTATTGGCATATGCCTGGAGATGGAGACAGGCAGTTTTAGGCATTTACATGTTTCCCTCCAAGCAATAATCGTGTCTCTAAGTAGAAGGCTTTGTTGTAGGTCTTGGTGGAGGAGGTATGGCTTGGTATGGAGCAATGCCTCCAAGGAGAAGGGGTAGACCATCGCCGACTCCAGGTCATGAGAAGTATATTGGGAGGATTTTGATATCTGGTCCAAGGCTATTCGGTTCAGACAAGCCAAATTATACAATCTTGTGTTAGGTAAATGTATCCCCCCCGTGCCCCCGGGGTGATGAAGCTTATTGAGGGCATGCAGGCCCTTTTTTTACACCATAAAAATTGGAATAGTGCACTATGTAGTATCTGAATATCCTTATGTTTAAGGAGTAAGGGGATAGTTTGCAATGGATATAGTAGTCTAGCAAAGCTGACCATTTTGTAGAGGTGACATCTCCCCAGGAGCGAGAGAGGGAGTTCCATCCAGCCCTCCAATTCCCGCATTATTTTAGGTATTAGAGGAGGATAGTTTAGAGTGTAGATAGAGGAGGGAAGTCTACCAATTTTTACACCCAAGTACGTTATGTGTGATTTTGCCATAGAGAAGGGAGAGGCGAAGGCCCAGGGGGGATTTCGGGAATTACCTAGACATAGAATTTCGCTCTTGCTTAGGTTTATAAGGAGGCCAGAGTATGACCTAAACTTTTCGAAAATCTTTTTAATGATGTGTATATCAGAGGCGGAGTCTGCTGTAAAAATGAGGACATCGTCTGCAAATAGGGCCGACTGGATCTCTGAACCTGCAATGGGGATGCCGTGGAGGGGGGCCTTAAATGTTATGTGTCTGGATAACGGTTCCATGACCAAATTGAACAGTAAAGGCGATAGCGGGCACTCTTGCCTTGTACCCTTGAATAGCCTAAATTCCTTGGATAGATTACCCGCTACCACTAGTTTAGCCGTGGGGGAAGAATACATCTCTTTGAGGAGGTGTAAAAAGGGACCTTCAAAGCCCATTTTGTTTAATACCAGAGAAAGCCAGTCAAAATTGACATTGTCAAAGGCTTTTTCTGCGTCTAAGGCAATGATGGCCAGGTCCACATCACGGTGTGAATTTGCAAAGTCCAGAGCCATCATTACCTTACGTATGTTTAAAGTGGCCGTTCTACCTTTGACAAAGCCAGATTGAGCCGAATGAATTAGCGAGGGGAGGATATTAGCTAAACGAGTGGCTATTATTTTTGAAAGAATTTTCATATCCAGGTTAAGAAGGGATATGGGACGGTAGGAGCCGGGCTCCAGAGGGTCCTTCCCTTTCTTCTCCAAGACTTTGATAAGGGCTTGGTGACCCGAAGGGAGATATGGGCCACCTTTCCAAATGTGGTTATAGACTTTGAGTAGGGTTGGGCTTAAGATGTTGTGTAGGGACTTATAGAATTCGCCGGTGAAGCCATCAGGACCTGGAGCTTTGGCTGGTGCTAGGTTTTGAATGGTGACACATAGTTCATGTTCTGTTATCGGGGCATTTAATGCTTCAAGTTGGGAGGGGGTGATTAGTGGCAGAACTAAGGTTTCCAAAAACTCACTAGCTTTAGTGTTGTCTATAGGGTCCAGTGCATAGAGAGCAGTGTAATAGTCGTGCATGACTTTGGCCACTTCATGTGGTTGGGTTTTGACGGTGCCTAGTGGATCGCAGAGCGATAGGATATGGGTTGGTGTATGGGGGCCTCTACATAACCTCGACAGAAGCTTCCCAGGTTTGTTCCTGAATTTATAGAAAACAGCATCTGTTCGAGCTCTCCTTGTCAGGTTTATGGTGTCCGCCCATTGATCAAAATCTTGTTTGGCCGCCATCCACGCCGAGGCGTTAGATGACGTGTCAACGGTAGAAAGGGCACGTTGGGCTAATTTGAGTCTCTGGCTTGCTTCTTTGTATTTGGAAATGCTATGTCTCTTGAAGGATGAGGCATAAGAAATTATTCGTCCTCTAAGAAAGGCTTTGCCCGCTTCCCAAAATAAATTTGGATTCTCTAGGTGTCCTGCATTGGCAAGGGAATATTATTCCCAAACCTTGGAGATATAGGTCTGAAAGTCAGCTGTTTTGGCTATGTGTGCGGGAAAACGCCACAAGTTAAGTATCGGGGTGGGGTTGGGGTCTAATATTGACAGAGAAACTGGGGCATGATCTTATATAGCTATTTCATGAATTTTTGTCTCCTCAATAAGTTGGACACACTGATCAGTGCCAAATATATAGTCTAACCTCGTGAAGACTTTGTGAGGGGCCAAGTAGAACATGAATTCCCTGTCAGTAGGATATTGGAGTCTCCACAAGTCCAGCAACTGGAGGGATTCTGTGGAGGTGGCTTGGATAGTTGGGTTGGTGGGAGGGGAGGTGCCGTCTGTTTTTTTGGGAGAGGACCTGTCCTCTGTGTCATGCATGATGCAATTAAAATCGCCACCAACAATATGAGGGAGATTTGGGTGTTTCAGGAGGTGAACCGCTAGATTAACAATGTAACAATGCGCCCTTGGGAGTCTGAGTCCACAGAGATAACTTTGTAGGGGAGGTTTTTACGGATCAGGATAAGGACCCCTGCTTTACGCCCGATGGCTTCTGAGCCTAAAACTGTCCCAACCCAGAACTTTTTCATACCGTAAAAATCTGATTGAGGTAAATGGGATTCCTGTCGAAGAGCTATGTCAGTGTTGAGCCTTTTAAGGTGTCTAATAATTTTAGCCCTTTTAACTAGTGATCTAAGGCCCTTAACATTCCAAGTAGTTATCTTCATATAGGGAGGATGCAGGGTGGCAAGGTGCAAGATGTTTTACTTATAAGGAGGTTGGAGATATTAGATTTAAATCTATTGGCCTGATAGACCTCTTTGAGTGTTGTCTGGAGGGGAGTGTAAATGAAGGAAAGAGGCAATATAACCCGACTACCTTGTACGCACAGCATTATAGAAAGAAATAAGCAAATATACAGTATATAACAAACCAAAAAGTGTAACAGCAGCCGAATAGGGACTTCCCTTTTTTCCACATGTTCTCGCTGCATTGAGTCAGCTCCCAATTGTGAGTACCCTGTAGCAAGAGGTGCTATGTGCCTCCTGAGATGTTTGAGTACGTGGACTAATGCTAGGACAGAGGTTGTGCGAGGAAGAAGAGGTGCATGCGGAGAAGGGAACACATTATAAACAAACAAGTATCACCTGGAAGGCACTTTAGGTTGTAAAACACTGAGTATGAGATACAGAGCTACCGACATGCCTGGTTAGTAGCGGATGTTGGACCAGGACAAAAAAGGTTTGGAGGTCCCATAAACATACCATCCGGGTGAGACCGTGGTTGGCATTCCAGAGCAAAAGGGTCAGGTCTGGTGGTCAGCCAGAGGTGCCCCTGTTGTTTTGAACCGTTTAGGAGGATTTTTGCACGGGCTTCTCTGGTCCGCAGGGAAAGGAGAGGAAGGATCCCTTGCAGCTATGTTAGCATAGATTTATAGTCTGAGCGAACCTAGGTAGTGTTCAGCCTCTGAAGGGTCTTGGTAGGAAATCTGGTCTCCATTTGGGGCCCTAAGTCGTAGAGTGGTGGGGAACACCAAAGTGAATTTTATGTTCCATTCGTAGAGTTTTGAGCAGATCAGTTGGAAGGCCTTTCTTCTCTTGGCTACATCAGTGGAATAATCTGCAAAAATTAGAACACTTACCCCGTCTATGCGGAGAGATTTCGCTTGGTGATATTTCTGTAATATCTCATGCTTATCGGCATAATTTAGATATTTTACAATTATAGGCCACGGGCGTTTAGGTGCGCCCAGTCGGTGGGCTCGTTCTACTGTGCAAGGGCCTGGTAGGCCGAGTGCTTCAGGGATTTTTATGCCACAGAAGCTTACCAGAGCTGAGGTGTGGAGAGATTCTGGCACTCCTATAAAACGAAGGTTGCACCTTCTGGACCTGTTCTCTAGATCCTCCAACTTTTCCATCATCCATTTGATCTGCTTGTCTTGGGTTTGGTCAGATTTTTGGGATTGATAGGCCTCATCCTCCAAATTAGAAATGCGCTGCTCTGCTTCAGTGATTCTCTCAGCGTGCTCCCTGAGTTCCTTATGGAAGCTTGGCATGCCTGCCTGAACGTCCTGTTCGACCAAGGCTGATATGGTGGGCGCCAACAATGCAGCTACTGCTTGAGCTCATTCTCTCTGACTCCTATTGTGGGAGGCTGGGAGGGAGTGTCACTCACCTCCATTCCTGATGCCGCAGCTAAGTCCAAGGGCGCGGGCCGCGGGATCGTCTCCAACCGCACGATCGTTTCCGAACGAGTGATCACGTCTGGATGCACATAGTGGGGCTCGGGAGTGAGCGCACACAAGTGCCCCCATAGCAAGTGATCCTGCCAGAAATCCAGTCAAC
Source organism: Glandirana rugosa (assembly GCA_018402905.1). Taxonomy (NCBI): domain Eukaryota; kingdom Metazoa; phylum Chordata; class Amphibia; order Anura; family Ranidae; genus Glandirana; species Glandirana rugosa. The sequence goes on along the minus strand of BLSH010017702.1, from coordinate 1,064,945 downwards.
TTGTATTTTCTTGTGCTCTATGCAGTGTTATCAGCCCTGTCCCATTGTCTCCTTGGACTATAGTACAATCCCCATGTATGTTATAAAGAGGAAGAGAGGGGAGGTGTTCTGTAATCCTAACACACTTCCTGTCAAGGGGTTAACAATGCTGCCCTACCATAAATACAGTACAGTGAGTGAGTGTTGTCATTCTAGAACAGGAAGTGTGTTACTGGCAGAGTCACTTGCAATATATTATTTTTTGTTCTTGGGTTTGGATACACTTTAGGGAACTTTTAACTAAGAAATGGCATTTCTTGGCCAAAGATGTAACCATATCTAAATATGTCAGGGATTGCCCGGAAATTGTGCATAGAAGGTCACCCTCCATCCGGGACAGATTGGTGCACAGCCATTACACGCTCCCGACCCCTTTAGAGGGGGCTGTGGGGGGAGCCGGGACCTTTAGATGTGGTGGCTGTGCACAGTGTCCCTGGATTGAGGAGGGAGTAATATTCCCACTGCCCAGGTGCCTTAGATCTAAAACCTATGCAGACCGCCAAATGGTAGGAGTCGTATACATGGCCACGTGTAAATGTGGTGCGTTTTACATCGGCAAAACAAAAAGAACCCTGGGCAGATGAGTACAAGACTATCTATACTATTTAGATGCAGGACTGGTATACCCCAATATGTAAACACGTTGGTCTAAACCATAGCTTTGATCCCTCCTTTATGTGTTTCTTTGTGTTGGAGAATGCTATCACCAAACCCCGGGGGGTAACTTCGATGGAATGATACTGAGGAGGGAAGCGAGGTGGATATACAATCAAAGGGCCACTGAGCCTCCGGGGCTCAAGTCATCATTTACGTTTAATGCTTTTCTGTAAAAATATTACTAATCTTAATTTATTCCCAACTCAAAGTTTTTACTCCCCCCCCCCCCGTTTTTTCCTTTTCTTTATTGCAAATAGATCTGCATGGGTCAAATCTGTAATCTGAGGCAAATCCTCGATATACTCTTATGACCATACAAAAGTGGCTTTGAGAATGTGCAAGCCCTTAACATTGATATAATAAAATTAGGCTCAGTTTCTGAGAATGTGTGTCTGATTTAAGTCTATAAATGTGAAAGTAATGGAGCGTTTTTCTTTCTTTCCACTAGATGGTGCTGTGCAGTAGGACCTGGGGGGGCGACCTCCGACCTCACGAGTTATATGGCGACTGTTTGGGCGCCCGGGCATGACAGAGGGTATAATCATCATGAATCTTCACCTGGGGTTGGGCGGCGGTACTCTGCCCCCATGGGCGGTGGACGTAGGTTCCTTTGCCGTATTGGTGAGGCCGCGCAATGGATGTGACGTCAGAGAGCCTCTCTGTCACTTCCGGTGTACGGGCAAGAATGATCTCTGGTATATATAGGGGATGAACTATAGGGAAAAACCAAAAACATGTATCTATATGCATTTTATGATGATTTTGTGGCACCATACTGTTACCATCATATCTAATGTTATAGAATATCGATTTTAAGTGACTCCATCTCTAACAACGGTCCAACATCCGCCAGACAGGGCAGGGGGGTCTGGCACCACCGGCCATTAGGTGGGGGAGGGGTTGGTTCCTGGCCATGTCTTGGTGAAATTGGAGAAAATTGGTGAGCACAGTAAAAATAGTGATGATATTTGTAATTGACAATAATGTTATTATTGTGTATGTTATTGATATAAATCTGTTTGATCAGTAAATGTATAAACACGTGGAACTATCCTGAAGAATCAGAATGCCTACGAAACGTCGATCATAATTCCACATCTTAAACTATCAACATATTTGTATGGATGGTTTATGGAAAGTGTACAATACATCACCAAGTTTTATGGATTTTTACAAGTTTGTAATCAATAAATGTTACCATTTTGATGACTATCTGCACTACTGTGTTCACTTTAGACCGCAACCATTCCAGTAAAGTCCCCTTGCAGCTCTGCCTATCCAGATGAGGCTCGTCCTCTATCTTGATTTTCTTTTCTTAAAATATGACAGAGAGATGAGTTCATCATTGTGCTGCTTCTCCTTTCACTGGCCAGTCACAGGCTGGGGCAGGTCCAGGACAACTTGGGCTCAGAGGAAATAGGTTGAATGATGCTGGCCATCAGACTGAGGACGTATAGTGGCAAACAAAAGTTCTGCAAGGAAAATCTCTGAATTAAACCTGAAAATTGCAGTACAATCTGCATTTTTAAGTGGGCTATTCATTATAACATCTGCCACATAATATTGTTTTTTACTTATACAGATACTGTACTGTCAGGCAGGGCCGTAGATATTTTTTTGTCCTGGGGGGGGTTCAGCAGCAGGTACCAAGTGGTGAAGCGGGGGGGGGTTGGGGGGGAGAACCAAGCAGCGCTGTGTGGGTCAATGGAGTGTGGCTCCATCGACCCACACAGCACAGGAGCGAGCATGCACTGTGTGCCCCATAGCAAGCAGGGTTATCATTAAGATTCCACTGACACCCACTGTAGATTGCAAGGGCAGTGTAATTTGAATGTGGTGCAGGATCAGGGCCACCTTTCATATTGATTGGACCCTGGCCAAACATTTTCTCCCCCCCCCATTCACATCATGACTTATCACTGATTGGTTGCTGGAGGTTAAAGCACATCATTACCACTCACTGATTGGTTGCTGGAGGTTACAGCACATCATCTCATTGCCTGCACACCATGGACTGGGGAGGTGGGGGATTTACCAATAGACAGAAAACTCCTAGAACATGTTATTAGCAATGAGCAGAGCACAAACACCTATGAAAGTAGGGACTGCAGTGTGTGTGAAAGAGGCCTTCATGGTGAAAGTTCTACTTTAAACCAGAACAGCTTGTTCTGACTCTCATACACTCCATTTGTTGTGTGGATGTATAGCTTGGTTTGAGACTGCATCCCAGTGATGGCCAAACG
>BLSH010017702.1:1047721-1061996 GCA_018402905.1 Glandirana rugosa | reverse complement strand
CCCCCCCCCCAAACCCCACAAGTTTGGGGGGGGGTCTCGTAGGACGGTTTTTATTTTTCACAGAGACGGGACAGCAGAGAGTACCGCGATCGTGGTGTTGTTGTTTGTCGCCTCGTGGTGTCAGTCATAACGCCCGCTTCACCTACGTCGTCCAGCCCACATTCCGTGTGGCAGTGACCGTGAATGCAGTACGACAATGCTGGTCCGACACGACCCAAGGGCCCCCTGTCTAGTATCTGTGTCACCCTCGCCCGCCGAGATGTGAGACATGAAAGGCGGCTAGCGCCATGAGAGACGACAGGGCAGAGACACTTTTTATTTTTGGCAGGATGCTCTGGGGGGGGGTTTGAACACCCCAAACCCCCCCCCCTTATCTACAGCCCTGCTGTCAGGGACACTTCACCTTTGTGTGTGCGTAATGCAACGTATGCTGCGTTAATGTCGCCCATTTATTCTAAATAGGCTGGCAGTACCCTTTAATGCACAATATACTGGACCTGCAGCATTGACAACAATGAATGTGATGTGGCATACTGTGAACAGGTACATTGGTAGCTACTCTATAGGGTGTATTTACAAAGATTTCACAGAACTATTCATCCCGTGAAACTGCACGTACATGTTCTATGTGACTGGGGGCAATACATGCGATTAGGCTATTCTTTTCTCTGCAGTCATGCAGAACAGAGTGAATCAGGATTACAGCATTATGGCCACTAGATGGAGCTGATGATCAAAGGAAATATATACTCATTTACTATGATTGTCAGTGCTATCTAGTGGCTTTAATGTGGTATTTTCCTATCCATTAAGATTAAAAACCTTCTGTGTGTAGCAGCCCCCATAATACTTACCTGATCCCCATCTCTATCCAGCGATGTGCACGAGTAGACCAACCTTCTTGGACTCTCCCTCCTGATTGGCTGAGACACAGCAGTGGTGCCATTGGCTCCCGCTGCTGTCAATCAAAGTCAGTTAGCCAATCAAGAGAGAGAGGGGATGTGGATGCACCACGGCTCTCTGTCTGAATGGACACAGGGAGCTGTTGCTCAGCTTGGGTGCCCCCATAGCAATCTGCTTGCTGTGGGGACACGCGACAGGAGGGAGTGGCCAGGAGCACTGAAAAGGGGCCTCAGAAGAGGAGGATCTGGGCTGCCCTGTGCAAAAGCACTACACAGAGCAGGTAAGTATAACATGTTTGTTATTTTTATACAAAAAACCGAGACTTTACCATCACTTCAATTAAATATTGGGAGTATTTTTTTATACCATCTATCAATACAAAATAACAAGTAGTATAGCAAAAAAAATTCTATCTATCTATCTATCTATCTATCTATCTATCTATCTATCTATCTATCTATCTATCTATCTATCTATCTATCGGGACTATGGTACTAAATATTAGGAGCAGGATCAATTGTCATGTTTGCGACATTTTCTTGGCTGATGAGTTTGAAATATGTTTTTCCCTCTATGGGAGATATCAGGCTATACATCTATATTTTTCTGAGTAGCAGCAGATGCAGAAACTTGTGGTACTTGCGGGGTTGCTTTGCTCAGGCCTGCAGAACAATAGCTGGTGAAGACATTTTCTGGAAGTGGTGTTTTCTCTGTGTCTGCGATGATTGCCGGATGCTTTGTATGGGAGAGGAGAGGCTGTTGCTTGTCACTCTGCCTATGTTTTTGCTGGTTGTGTTAAACAACCAAAACAATGCAAAAAGCTGCAATCAAGTGGCAATTCTGATGCGGTCAGAAGAATTACAGAGAGACACCACACAGTCCAACCTTTTAATTATTGTAATTAAATCACTGCCTAATTGCAGCTGGAATGCTGGCTGGCGTATTCCCCAGCTACAAGGGAAATGCACATGCAGAATACGATTTGAATGGTACAAAAGGCTTTAGGCTTTGTGTTGCAGCAAACATAATTGTAACATATAAAAATTCAATTCAGGGCAAATGCACTCATTTTGTGAGACAATTTATGACATGGGAGGTAATCACTGAAATCACTGGAGTGGAGGGAGGTGAGTGTAAACAAGGCTATGCGCCCATTCTCAAAAACTCAGACAGCGCTGCTGCATTTCACTATATCTGGATGACAATGTGAGGAAAACTGGGAATCTGGGGGCACACCACAGAATGCTGTTTTAAAGAGTTAAACTTGCTGAAGAATCTCTGAAGACATTCGGCAGGCTTCCAAGTGTGTTGTATACCTTGTCCACTGCATTGCATGTGATTCTATGTGAGTCCCTACATCACTTTTTGGATCCTGTAGTGACATAGGGTCCAGCGGAAGGATCCACAGCACATTCCCTGTAATGTCAGCTGCTGAAGATTTTTCAGTAAGCTCAGCTCTTCAAGAAAGCGAAGATCAGTGGCCCAATGGCTCTCACTGTTGTCAATCACAGCCAGTGAGCCAATTAGGAGAGAGCAGGGGATGGTCGTCAAGCTGCGGCTCTATGTGTCTTATGGACGCATAAAGCAGCGGCTCGGGAGTGAGCAGGCAGCAATGCCCCCAGGACAAGCAGCTTTCCCTGGGGGCACTGTTCAATGTGGAAGAGCCAGGAGCACCGGCGAGGGACCCAAAAAGAAGAGGAGGATTAGGGCTGCTATGTGCAAAACCATTGCACAGAGCAGGTAAGTATAACATGTTTGTTATTTTAGGAAAAAAAAATTCTTTGCAGACTGGCCTTTCTTGCATAGCTCCCAGCTGTCCCTGATTTTGAGGGACTGTCCCTGATATAGAACAAAGTCCCTCTGTCCCTCTTTCTTCCTCATTTGTCCCTCATGATGGTCTGATCTATATAGTAAATAAAATGCACTTTTTATCTTTCAAAAAGTGTTTTCCAGAGCTAAACCTTTCATCCAATTTCTAAATTGCTGCATTTGTAAATCTCAAATGACAGTATAAAGGAATAGTAGTGGTTAAAAAAAGCACTTCTGGCCAGTGGCGGCCGGTGGAACTTTTTTTGGGGAGGCGACAAACATTATGCCACCAACACCCCAAACCCAACCCCCCCCCCCCCCTTGTCGGTCGGTTGGTCGCACTTACCCCATTGCGGCTTCCCCTGCTCTCCACAGGTCTCCATGAGTCTCCACGGTGGCGGCGGCTTCCATTTCCTCTTTTCTTCTCGGCGGACAATCAGGAGTCTTCTCTTTTTGGCCAATCAGAAAACGAGTCTCACATCTGCTTCTGATTTCTGATTGGCCAGATTGAGGATCAGTGTTACAACAGCGAATTTTCATTCGCTGTTGTAACACCTACACCTACGTGGGCACTGTGCCACGAGCCACACTATTTTGAAGCTTATTAGAGTCTAGGGCTCTAATCAGGTGCTTCAAGAAAACACCCCCACCGCTTTAATTCAGGCACCGGATGCCTGAATAGAGGGTGACCGCGGCGGCCATGGATAGATTCATGCTATGCATGAATCTATCCATTATGCATATAGGGGGTGGCTAGGACAGAGGGGGTGACACCCGGGTGCCCTTAATGGATGGGGTGCTACTGCTTGTTGGTTTAACTAATGATTTTTTGTATAATTCCCCTTTAAGAGGGCATGGCAGGGGGCATGTCTTATGCTACACACTTTTACTAATAGGTGTCCCTCATTTCTATCTCAAAAATTTGGGAGGTATGTTTTTTGTTAAATAGTTGCTGTAATTACAGGGCTGTTAAGCTCTTTTATAGTCACCATAAACTTTACAATGTGACTGTACATTTTCTGCACAATAAACTTTACATTCACCAAAACTATGTACTGTAATATAAGTGTAGGCAAGTTAAAATGCTGAGTGGTGAGACAGCTGCTGCCCCGGCTGGGAAACAGTATTGCCAACCCCCCAAAGTTCAATTTACTGGCAGGACACCAAAATTTACAAACACCACCAATTACTATTTTTTACTGGCAAATATCATGACATTTACTGACAGCCACATTTTTATACTGACAGTGCAAAAAAAAGTACCTAAAATGCCAGTTTTCAGTGCTAAACAGTGCAAATATCAATATTTAAACTGTAAACGTGTAGCTAGTGCTATTAGCAGTGTGTTAAAAAGTTTAAAAAAGTCAAAATATTTCTCCATCTACATGGTACAGGAGGGGGTCAGAGGCTGTGTGGACATGGTACAGGGGTCAGAGGCTGTGCGGTCATGGTACAGGGGTCAGAGGCTGTGTGGACATGGTACAGGGGTCAGAGGCTGTGCGGTCATGGTACAGGGGTCAGAGGCTGTGTGGACATGGTACAGGGGTCAGAGGCTGTGCGGACATGGTACAGGGGTCAGAGGCTGTGTGGACATGGTACAGGGGTCAGAGGCTGTGTGGACATGGTACAGGGATCAGAGGCTGTGCGGACATGGTACAGGGGTCAGAGGCTGTGTGGACATGGTACAGGGATCAGAGGCTGTGTGGACATGGTACAGGGGTCGGAAGGCTGTGCGGACATGGTACAGGGGTCAGAGGCTGTGTGGACATGGTACAGGGGTCAGAGGCTGTGCGGACATGGTACAGGGGTCAGAGGTTGTGTGGACATGGTACAGGGGTCAGAGGCTGTGTGGACATGGTACAGGAGTCGTTGGCTGTGTGGACATGGTACAAGAGGGGGTCTGTCTCTGTGGATGCCTCTGCCCTATATGTCCTCCCTCCTCCATTCTTGGCTCAGTATAGGAGAGGCTGATCTACACAATACACATCTGACTGACCTGGATGAATGGTCACAGTCAGCGCTCCGTTCCAGAATCTAGGCACAGGCAGAGATCGACCTCCCCAGACCCCTGCTGTGGCCTGACATCACTGCGCATGCACCCACCCAGCCGAGCGTGTACGAGTTTTCCTGAGCCCAGCAGGCTATGGAACCGTGCATGCACAGTTGCACTGTCGGCCTGCAGCCATTCTTTTTTTACGGGCACCGATGCCTGTAATGTGCATTTATGGGCAGCCCGAAAATGGGCTGAAATGTATGGGCTGCCCGTAAATTAACGGGCGGTGGGCAACACTGCTGGGAAGAAGAGGGTTAACCAATATCCAGTATTTTTCTCTAGCCCTGCCTCTCTCTCCCTGTGCTATAAATATAAGGGGGGAGGGCTCTGCACTCACACAGACAGTCTGCATGGGAGAAGATACAGACAAGATCCAGCATGTAGTCTCCAACCACTACTGCAGCTGCTGCTGCCTGAGGAGTTTTGCCTATAGGGAAGACTTGCTCACACACAAAAATGTAGGAGGATTGCTGGAACCTGCAGTCCTAAATGAACATGTAAATTCCTAGATTTGACTCTGCCAAGACTGGACTCTTTCAATGCAGGTATACCAGGGCAGCACTCAAGCCTGTATTTAGAGTTAGGGAATTAGGAAAGAATAATGCCTTGATCTGTTGGACATTGTGTTTGCCTTTGCACTTTTCTAAGTAAAGTAATGAAACGTTCTTTATGCCTGGTCTAAAGTTACTAAACAGATGTATAGCAAGTAACTGGCACACATATAGTTAACAAGTGGGTCTTAACAACTGGGGTATGAAGATATTTGTGTGAAATAGAGCAACGTAAAGACACAAGTGGTTGCCCTGAGTAATAGAAGTGTAACAAGCAGCCTGTCAATAGCATGTACCTGTTATAGGTGGCACAGCCTCTGACAGTGAGCGAGATGTTGTCGACACTCCTTCCTCCAGCTGTCTGTTTCCCATAGCAATGGGGGTGAATTACACCGCAGAGGTTCCCCATCCTGTACAGAGGTATGGAAGTTTAAGAGTTAAGCCAAGTGCACCTGTGGAGCCGGCGCAGAGTGTACGGAGGGGCCCACTTTACTACTGGGGAGTAGTAGTGGAAGACACTGGACAAGTGGATGTGGACATTGGCTTAGCATGTTCCTCCAGAATACGAGTTATGGTGATGGTGTACATTGTCATGGGAACCAAGAGTTGACTGGATAAGAGTTGCAGTGCAGTGTATAGGGTGTAAGTTCATATCTAAGTGTAGAGACCCACCTTAAGGTTGAGTTTTCCCCTCATGGCTGCCTCAGACTTGTCCCAAGTTATCGAGAAAACTACATAGGTAAAAGGTACCCCGTGTGTGTAGTAAAGTGACCCTGTACAAAGTGCCTAACATAGCCCAGAAGAAATCATGCAGCATAGCCCTCATGTGACCCAGTACTTGGCAACCAACGAGTTCACAGGTAACAAGGAGGATGTGACTAACAACCACACAGCAGCTACCCCTGCAGGTACAACATCCCCACTAGCCTGCCAACATGAGGACCTAACTAAACTGTTCAATCAATCCGTAATCAGGCATATCAAGCAAGCCCTTGCACTACATAGTTGTTGATATAATCATATTGAAATATGTGGCAAACTTTAGGCCCATGTCGCATGATCTATCTGGTCATTGACACCAACTCCTCAATGACAGGAGCACTAACAGGTTGTTTATCTCTTTCTATGGAGTTGCCCCCTTGCCAGCTTGGAGAGTATGATGTAGATCCCTTGCTAACAAGGGTGACTCGGACCAGTGAAGAGTGATCCCAGAGATGTAAGTGGAAGCCTCTCTGGTGAAAAGCCCTTTAAACGCTGTGAGAAAGCATATTAAACAATTGACAGGGTAGCAACTTACTAGTTAACTACAGAAATGAAAAACGGAAGTACATATTAAACTGAAGTACATTACATAATAAAGACTTCTCCTATTCTCAATGTACACCTCCTCCCTGGGTCAGTTGATTGCCTCCCATGGCTTTCAATATAATTTCTAAGCTGACGACACCCAAATCAATCTGTCTACCCCTCTGCTCACTCCATCAGTCTCCTCACGCATCACCAATTTACTAACAGACATATCAATATGGATGTCACACCACATCCTCAAACTCAATCTATCCAAAACTGAGCTCGCAATATTTCCTCACCACATTCCTCTTCCCCTGATCTCTCTGTCAAAATCAATGGCTCAACTATCAACCAATCCTCCCACATGCCAAGGTCCTAGGTGTAATCCTGCAGTCTAGACTATCATTTTGGCCCCACATCCAATCACTGTCCAAAGCTTGCTGCCTAAACCTCCGGCAACATCTCCAAGATATGCCCCTTCCTAACCAAAATGCTTCTAATCTACTCCCTGGTCATCTCTCATCTTGACTACTGCAACTCCCTCCTCATTGGATTACCTTTACATAAGCGATCCCCCCTTCAGTCCGTCACCAATGCTGCTGCCAGGCTCATCCACCTTACAAACCGCTCAGTGTCTGCTACCCCTCTCTGCCAATCCCTTCACTGGCTTCTGCTCACCAAACAAATTCAATTCAAGATACTAACAACAACTTACAAAGACATCCACAACTCTGACCCCAGCTGCATCACTAACTTAGTCTCAAAACCAAATTGTTCTCTTCATTCCTACCAAGACCTCCTGCTCTCTAGTTCCCTTGTCACCTCATCCCATGCTCGCCCCCAGGACTTCTACAGAGCCTCTCCTGTCCTCTGGAACTTCCTACCCCAATCTGTCTGAGTATCTCCTACTCTGTCCACTTTCAGACGATCCCTGAAAACTCATCTCTTCAGAGAAGCCTATCCGGCCCCCATCTAACAAATGTACATTTATTTTCTTCATCAGCCCATCCCCCACAGTCATTACCTTTTGTATCTCTCGACCCCCCCTCTTATATTGTAAGCTCTAATGGGAAGGGCTCTCTAACTTCTACTGTATTCATTTCTATTGTAATTGTACTGTCTGTCCTTATCTTGTAAAATGCTGTGTAAACTGTTGACACTATATAAATCCTGTATAGTAATAATGATAATAATAATAAAGTAAATTGAAAACATAAGCATGCTTCATGCATATATTTACATTTTGAGAGGAGCGAACCTTGGAACACAGGACTAAAGTTTGTAGTTTTCATCTATTATGTTGGGTGTGTAACAGATTATGGATGAAGAAATAGGGAAATCTGATCCTATGGGATCATTTGTTTGTGCAATTGCTCCACTGAGCATGTACGCTGCAAGGAACAGTTACATTATGTAGCAAAACAAATGCTTATGGGAACATCCTGATAAGGATCAGTGTTTCTGAGTTCCACATTCAATTCTGTAATGCTATGAACTAGTGGCTGCAGAAATATGCCTTTTACTTCTTCCTGCTAAAATCTAGTAACATAACATTATGGTAGATTTGCTGATATGTGTATGCCTTTCTAAACCCATAGATTTTGTCTTATACACAGTTTATTATTGCTAGTGTAGTGCTTATCCCCACAGAAGCCCCTGGATATAATGGGTTCTCTGTTTTGACATGACTCTTTAAGCTGCTCGGACCCCACTGGCACACATGAGTAACTTAAAAGTTAGTATGTTACCACTCTATAATAATGTACAGAAAATAGGCTACAGGCAATCAACGATAGGTAAAGTAAGTATATTGTAGCAACGTAGAATAGACACAATACACATACCAATAACCAGGTCAAAGAATATATTTGAAGATGCTGTACTGGATAATGGGAATACTGACCCATAAGATGGTAATCAACTGAACTGTAGTAATGCTAAACCCGATTTTAACTAATGCAAACAGGGTTAAAACTATAGGCGTTAACTAACCCAAAAATAAAGGTGCACAATAGATATACAGCCCCGATAGTGGGTGGATGTATATATGTTCCTGATACAAGTATCTGGTGCCTGATTGTCAACAATAGTTGGCTATTGTTGAGGCCCTTATGTACAGTGGTGCTTCTGTAGCTGTCCCTGATGGGCTGCTAAACAAGAAGCAGTTTCTAAGGCATTAGCTTTGCCAGTGTTGATATAAGCACAGATTGTTCAGCTCACACTTCCTGGCACACAGGAATCTGGTCCAGATCACTTAGCTGTCTGCTGTCCTCAAGTGTCTGGGACCCAGTGATTCAGTTCCCACAAAGAAGTAAGAGAGAGCTGCACACAGCCTGCAGAGCACCTGGCTAAACTAGTTTGATTTCAGAACATTATTAAAGGAGGTCAGGAATCATACACTAGAACAGGTTAGTTTGTATGAAAAAAAAAAGACATGCATGTAGGTTAATTAGATCCTGTCTAAAAAATTGGCCCTAGTATGTGTATGTATGCATGTGAGTTAGGGACCTTAGCTTGTAAGCTCCTTGAGCAGGGGTCCTCAAACTATGGCCCTCCAGTTGTTCAGGAACTACAATTCCCATCATGCCTAGTCATGCCTGTGAATGTCGGAGTTTTACAATGCCTCATGGGATGTGTAGTTCTGCAACAGCTGGAGGGCGGTAGTTTGAGGATGCCTGTCCTTGAGCGTAGGGACTGATGTGAATGCATGATGTATATGTAAAGCCCTGCGTAAATTGACGACGCTATAGAAGTACCTAAAATAAATAAATAAATAAAGAAAACGTATAAACATGCATTTCTATGCATTTTAAAGATATTACCTCAAGATATTTGAGATAACTGTATTATTTGGAGAGATGTTTTCTTGCTGAATCAGTTATTTTAAGAGCTGAATCCCAGTGCATATGTTTTTTTTTTTTTCTTTTGAGTTTCAAAAACTTTATTGAGTTACACGAGTACATGGATCGAGGTCATAGAGTAAGCAAAGATGAACTTTGTCAGCTAAACATACAAGAAAGCATATAACATTGTGAAATAGTAAGCATTTAGAATAGAAGTTGCAAAGATATTGCATTGTTGTTCCGGTAACCTTATGATATATGGGAAAAGATGTAAATGGAGTTGGAAATGGGAGATAAGCCTGATACCTGGTTTAGATTACTGTGCGCTTGGGTCTATGGGAAGGAAGTGGGGCCCACCCCGACCACCCCGGTGGGGAGCTAGTGCTGTGGCCAGTAGGGCCCCCCCCCTCCCTCCTTATACTCAGACCCAGGTTCCTAGAAATGGTGCCTAAGGGTTTTAAACAGTGGGCTCAGGGTTGTGTTTATACCAGTTGTGCCACATTGACCAGTTTGGTTGATTTTGTGTTGCCATACCTTCTGATTCGGCATACATAGTTTCATATGTGATGTGTTCTTGCACTATATGGCTGATGTTTTCTAGGGTCGGAACATCTGAAGAAAGCCAGTTCCTAGCTAGTGTCAGTTTAGTGGCTAGTAAAATGTTAATGACAACCTTTCTTGCTTGGATCGGAATTTCCGTGATACCTAGGTGTAAGAGTGCGAGTTCAGGGGACCGCAGGACGGGCACTCAACTAATGGTGGAGAGCATGACAAATATTTTATTCCATAGGTTCATGAGTTTGGGGCAATCCCAAAGGATATGCATCAGGGACCCCTGCTCCCCGCATCCCCTCCAGCAGAGTGGAGAGGATGCAGGGTTTATTGCATGGGCTTTAGTGGGAGTAATGTGCCATCTAAGCATGACTTTAAGGTTCATTTCCTACAGGCTTGCTGATTTAGTTGAGCTATAAGTATGATATAGTGCTGTAGACCACTGGGCGGGAGTGAATGAGTTGCCTAAGTCCAGTTCCCATTTAAGAATGGGGGGAGATTTGTGGAAGACTTGTTTGTTATGCAGCAGGTTGTAAAAAAAGGAAATTCCTTTTCTTTTTGAGGTATTTTTCTGTAGGTATTGCCAAGCTTGTTTATGGAGGGATCTAAGCAGGGATGGATTTCTTAGCATGCAGTGCGACATCTGGATATATTTGAAGTATTCTGAGGTTGGGATAGAGTGGGTTTCCTGAAGAGTTGTAAAGGGCTTCAGAAGGCCTTGAGAATATAGGTCTTGGATATGGGTAACTCCCCTTGATGTCCATTGGTGGATGGATAAGTTGGGGATGTGATGCTGGAGTACGGATAGAGGAAGGGGGGGATACGCGGGTGATGCCCTTGTGTCAGTATTGTTCTTAAGGTACTGGAAAGCTGCAGCAGAGGCTTTTAAGGTGGGGGCTGTGTGGTGGACATTGTCGGACAGCAGCCACGAGCTTAAGTCATTGTTAGTTACATATGTGGCCTCAATGTCGTACCAAAGTTGGGGTGAGGAGGAGGTTATCCAAGTTTTAATCTGAGCTAGTATAGCTGCTATATAATAGTCTTTAATGTTTATCAGCCCTGCTCCTCCTGCATTTTTGTGACTCTGCAGGGTGGCGCGCAAACAGCGCGGTCTTTTCCTTTGTCAGAGAAACTGACCCAGAATACGCTGCGCTGCTAAAAAAGAAGGAGTTGGGGACGGGGATAGGGAGTGATCTGAATAGATAAATAAGTTGGGGGAGTTTATACATTTTAAAGAGGGCCAAGCGTCCCATCCAAGATAGGAAAGGTTTTGACAATGTGTCCAAGTCTCCCTGGAGGGCTTTTAAGGCTGGTGTGTAGTTTGCTTGGAAAAGTGCCGCAGTATTTCTAGTCAGTTCAATTCCCAAATAGGTGATGGAGCTATCTGACCACTTGAATGGGTATTGGGTTTGAATTGCAGTTTTGAGATGTTGGGGAATGTTGATATCTAAAATAAATGATTTGCTTTATAGTAGGAAACTTTAGCATAGTCAAATAGAACTTGTTGTACCGAAGCCAGGGAGGGGAGGGGATTTGATAGCATTAGAATGACATCGTCCGCGAATAAATTGATTTTGTGGGTCCTATGCCCTATATTGATGCCACTGATTTCGGGGTTAGAGCGCACCGCCTCCGCCAATGGCTCCATAGCCAGATTAAAAATTAAGGGTGATAATGGGCACCCCTACCTGGTACCACTGGATATATGAAATGGTTTTGACAGCATGCTAGAGCAGTATACCTGAGCAGAGGGGTTGGAGTAGAGGGCCATAATGGCGGAGACTATGCGCCCCCGAAAACCACATTTTTGTAAAGTTAAACGAATGTAGGGCCAGTAAACTCTGTGGAACGCCTTCTCTGCATCCAAAGAGAGGAGCAGAGAAGGCGTTCGAGTCCTTTCTAGGTGGTGCAGGATGTTGATCATCCGCCTGGTAGCATCCGATGTTTGCCGTCCTTTGGTAAAGCCGGACTGGTCCGGGTTGATTAATGTGGGTAGGATGTCCGTCAGGCGGATGGCCAACACTTTCGCATAAAGTTTCACATCGTGGTTTAGTAATGAGATTGGGCGATAGTTTTGTGGAAGGGAAGTGTCCTTCCCTGGCTTCGGTAAGGTGACAATTAATGCTTTCAGAGATTCTGTACTGAGTGAGGACGAGGAGGCAGCAGCATTGAAGAACTCACAAAGAGGGGGAATTAGCGTATTCTTGAATTTTTTGTAATATTCCCCTGTTATGCCGTCTGGCCCTGGGGATTTGTTATTGGGAAGGGAATCTATAGCTTAACTTAATTCTGAGTGGGTAAATGGTTTGTTGAGTTCCTCCAAGTGAGCATTCGATAAGTGTGGAAGCTTGATGTTATCTAAAAAGTTCTGGATATCTGCTGACGTGGGCTGATGTATGGAGGGATCCTCTTTGAGGTTATAGAGAGACCCATAGTAGGTGCTGAAAGCGTCTGCAATTTCCTGGGGGTTAGTCAGGCGCTTGGCTGATGTTGGGTGAATCATGTGAGGGATGGTCGATCTCAGTCGCTGCGCCTTGGTCAAATAGGACAACAGTTTACCCGTTTTATTCCCAGAGGTGAAAAAAGTAATCTTTAGCCTCTTTTGCTGGGATTCGTATTTGGCCAGGAGCAGGTTTCTGAGGTCTAAGCGGAGTCGCCCTAGTTTAATTTTAAGCTCGGGCTGGGGATTTCGTTTGTTGGTACTCTCGGTGGATTGAATTTCTTTTGTGAGCTCTTCCAGCTGCCGCGTCCTCTCCCTCTTCACTCTAGCACCAAGTTTAATAGCAATTCCATGAATAAATGCCTTGTGCGAGGCCCATAAAGATTCAGGCTTACTAACCGAACCGGTATTGATGGAAAAAAAGTCAGATAAAGAGTCCTGTAGGACTTGGTGGTATGGGGCTGCTTGCAGTAGATAGGAGTTCATCCTCCAGATGTGAGTTGGGTTAGGGCAAGGACGATCTTCAATAGTTATACTGATTGGTGCGTGGTCAGACCATGTAGCAGTCATTATAGTGGACGCTGACACTTTTTGTAAAAGCCATTGGTCTGTCAGGAAAAAGTCAATGCGTGAGTAGGAATTGTGGCATTGTGAATGAAACGTGTAGTCTTTTTCTTCAGCATGCTGGCAGCGCCAGACATCGAAGAGTCGTAGGTCTCTAAGCAATGGATTAAGGCTTGAAGTCTTCCTTATGCGTGGGTTAGAGGAGTCGAGGGCTGGATCCGCAATTATGTTAAAGTCTCCACGCCATATTAGAGGGCCCTGCTGCACTTTAGAGATCTTCTTGTGAAGTTTCCGAAGGTATCGTATTTGGTGGAGGTTTGGAGCGTATACGTTCACAATAGTGTAGACAATATCGTTCAGAGTGCAAACTAGGATGATATAACGGCCATTTTCTTCAGAAAGGTTTGTTATGAGTTTGAAAGATATCATATGCTTGATAGCTAAGAGAACCCCACTTTTCTTTGTGGGGGCACAAGCAATAAAGACATGAGGAAACAGTTTGTGAGTATAGACTGGATGTTGTGAGGCACAAAAATTAGTCTCTTGCGCACATAAGACGTCGCAATTAGACTGAGCTGCAAGCTTCCAGAGGGAGGCTCTCTTTGCAGGATGGTTAAGCCCTTTGGCGTTCATAGATAATAGTTTTATACCCATGATTTGCTGCTAGCGATGAGACAGGTAAGAGTTCGGTATACCGGAGTAAACTGGTAGCAACGAAGAAGCAAAACAAAAAAGAAAAAATACAGGGTGTAGAACAAGCGCAAACACAGGCGCTGTAGAACTTTAACTGGGGTAAAAAGTTAAGGTGACCTGGATCGCTTTACATCAATCCGGGCCTTCGTGGTTGCTTGTGTCGCAACATGTATCAGCGAGAATGATGTTTTTGAGTTGAGCGCTGCGGCAGAGGATTAGTAGCTGGTGCATGTCCAGCAGCACGGTGACTTACATCTTGGTCCTCCACTTCTGGAATAATTCCCCACGTTCGCAGCCGCTGCAGGCCGTCGCTGAGGGATGTGATGAGATATTTGGTGTTCTGGTGAGTAACTAGGATTTTTGCTGGGTTGACCCACTGGTATACCAGTTTGTGGTTCCGTAGAGCCTTAGTAATGGTGTTGAGCTGTCTGCGCTTCTGCAGTGTGTGTTGGGACAGATCTGCGAATATTTGTAGGTGGGAGTATGGGTCAGGTAGTGTGCCCATAGTGCGGGCCTTTGTCATGAGTTGAGTTTTCACGTGGTAGAAATGGATTCGTAGTATTACATCCCGTGGGGT
>BLSH010017702.1:1033485-1046667 GCA_018402905.1 Glandirana rugosa | reverse complement strand
GCGGTAGAACGATGAGGGCCGCCTGCCAAAGTCACGGGTATACGAACTATTTCGGGACTCTAGTTCCCCCACAATTTACGTCGTCACTCTTCACGGTTACACATATGGACTCTTCGGGAAATTGGGGACGTGATGGTTGATCTTTGGAACTCGGAGTACGTGCCGCCGGTATAACCACGTGGATTTGAAAGGGGTTCTCGAGAGAGTCACAGTCGTGGTGATAGGTTGGTAGCCTAGTGCCAGGAGTACACGATGAGCCTCCAAGATTATGCAGTCTTCCAGATTTTTATGGTGACTAGTCCCCCTTATAACAGCCTCTATTCCTCTTGTCTGAGTTAGTGGTTCAGGGCTGTGTTAGGGCTAAACACTGCTGTTCTGTTATGTAAGCTGGTTGGATAGTGGTGCTGACACTGAGAGAGCTCTTGGGGAAAGTTTAGGTGCACCAATATGGCCGCCGTGCATGAGGCTCAAGGTTTCTAGTTGGTAGTGCAGGGGTTAAAGGGCTTCTCAGGTATACACATTGGCACTTCTCACTGCTGCATTTAACACCCCCTTGATCTCAGGGCTTTATCAAGCATATGGGCACTGAAACCGTCCGCCGGGAGTAGCAAGATGGCGGCCATGGAGGCCTCACTGAAGCCTCGGGCTCGATTTCGGGCTGCTCCCGCTCCGAACACGGCCGCTTTGTTCCGGTTTGCGGATTTTTTCAGGTGTATGTGTTATACTGCTTTTGGGGAACCCAGGTAGATGCAGGATTGCGGATTAGCCAGCACCAATCCGACCCCCCAGGGGAGATGAGCTTCGAGTGGCCCAGGCCGCAATCCCGCGTCAGATCGGTCAGATGCGGCACCCAAAACTCCTCCGGTGTAGAGTAGGGGATGTTGGGGATGAGATGGTGGTGGAGTATTGACTCACCAAGCTCGTAGAGTGCTGGATGGCGATGGATTGCTCGGAGCTCATCGAGGTGCGTCCATCTCTGTCCGTGGCAGGTCAGTTTTATTAGCACAGGGTTGGGAGAAGTCAGCACCAATCTTACAACCCAAAAATAAACACACCCAAAGTATTTAACAGCTCCTATATTGAAAAAAATAAAAATCCCCCCAAAAATCTACAGTTGTATGCAAAAGTTTAGGAACCCCTGACAATTTCCATGATTGTCATTTATAAATATTTTGGTGTTTGGATCAGCAATTTCATTTTGATCTATCAAATAACTGAAGGACACAGTAATATTTCAGTAGTGAAATGAGGTTTATTGGATTAACAGAAAAATGCGCAATATGCATCAAAACAAAATTAGACAGGTGCATAAATTTGGGCACCCCAACAGAAAAATCACATCAATATTTAGTAGAGCCTCCTGTAGCAGAAATAACAGCATCTAGACACTTCCTATAGCCTGTAATGAGTGTCTGGATTCTGGATGAATGTATTTTGAACCATTCCTCCTTACAAAACATCTCCAGTTCAGTTAGGTTTGATGGTTGCCGAGCGTGGACAGCCCGCTTCAAATCACCCACAGATGTTCAATGATATTTAGGTCTGGGGACTGGGATGGCCATTTCAGAACATTGTACTTGTTCCTCTGCATAAATGCCCAAGTAGATTTTGGGTCGTTGTCTTTTTGAAATATCCAGCCCCGGCATAACTTCAACTTTGTGACTGATTCCTCAACATTATTCTCAAGAATCTGCTGATATTGAGTGGAATCCATGCGACCCTCAACCTTAACCAGGTTCCCAGTACCGGCACTGGCCACACAGCCCTACAGCATGATGGAACCTCCACCAAATTTTACTGTGGGTAGCAAGTGTTTTTCTTGGAACGCTGTGTTCTTTTGCCGCCATGCATTACGCCCCTTGTTATGACCAAAATGAAGCTGGCTTGTCCAAATGTGCATTTGCATACCTCAAGCGACTCAGTTTGTGGCGTGTGTGCAGAAAAGGCTTCTTTCCATCATTCTCCCATACAGATTCTCCCTGTGCAAAGTGTGCTGAATTGTTCAACGATGCACAGTGACACCATCTGCAGCAAGTTGATGTAGGTCTTTGGAGGTGGTCTGTGGGCTGTTTTTGACTGTTCTCACCATCCTTCGCCTTTGCCTCTCCAATATTTTATGTGGCCTCCCATTTCTGGCCTTAACAAGAAGTGTGCCTGTGGTCTTCCATTTCCTCACTTTGTTCCTCACAGTGGACACTGACAGCTTATATCTCTGCGATAACTTTTTGTAGCCTTCCCCTAACCACAATGTAGAACAATTTTTGTTTTCAGGTCATTTGAGAGTTGTTTTGAGGCCCCCATGCTGCCACTCTTCAGAGGAGAGTCAAAGAGAACAACAACTTGCAATTGGCCACCTTAAATACCTTTTCTCATGATTGGATGCACCTGTCTATGAAGTTCAAGGCTTAATGAGCTCACCAAACCAATTGTGTGTTCAAATTAATCAGTGCTAAGTAGTTACAGGTATTCAAATAAATAAAAATTACAAGGGTGTCCAAATTTATGCACCTGTCTAATTTCGTTTTGATGCATATTGCACATTTTCTGTTAATCCAATAAACCTCATTTCACTACTGAAATATTACTGTGTCCTTCAGTTATTTGATAAATCAAAATGAAATTGCTGATCCTAACACCCAAATATTTATAAATGACAATCGTGGAAATTGTCAGGGGTTCTTAAACTTTTGCATACAACTGTACCTTGTAAATCCATTGTCAATCATGATGTCTGCCAACTCACCAAAAAATAAAATCTGATGACCCACTTGATCAATCCCGATGGTACTGATATCTGAATGACAGCTCCCCAAGCTGTTATCAGCTATATAAGGGAAAAGGGCAGGGATGGTGATGACATCATTGACTAAATATGGTCATGACCATATTATTACAGTGATATAACCAGCATGTTTACCATTATACTTATGTGGTGGGGATTCAGCAGGTTCCTAGGAACACTTATATATATGATTTTTGGCTCCCACCAAATAGGGGACGGAAACATCAGTTCCTTCCTAATCTTGACATGGTATTGAAGGGACCTAGATTTGCAGAAGTTTAGAGTTAGGGGTTGGATAGGATTTATTTAACTTGTCAGTTTGCCCAAAGTTGGTATTTAGGTTTTTGATGGATGCGGGAGAGTTAAACTGTCTAATCTAAATGTCTGGGTCTGTACACTTTCTGTGGCCATTATGAGGGCTCCCACTGTTCACATTGGATTATTCTGCTGTTTGTTTTATAACAATAATGGGAAAAAGGAAATAAATGGGGGAAAAAAATTGGGACTTTAAATGAAGCCATGGCCAGGTAAGGCCAGGTAAGGCCGTCTGCTTCCATCCCTGCCTTGTAAAGGAAACTAATTTTGCAGTATTGCAAGATTTGGGAAGAGAGGAGTGGGACACAGAAATTTAATATGTTGATATGAATATACTGATGCATATAGTCACAAACATTACATGATAAAATATCAATCATAAACGACAATACAAATTCATAACAATGGATACAAATGTGTTAAGCTCAGTACATTGCCCCCATCCATCAGGTGTTTAATATACAGACTGGTAAAAATATATACACAGACAGGTCTGCGTGGCCAAGGACCTCATTGTTCCTAATGAGGTTTGGTGTATAAAATGCATAGAAGGTTAAGCCCACGGCAGCTTTTAGCTCGACGTACGTTTCGTGGCTTGGAGCCACTCATCAGGAACAAGTAACAGTAAAAAAATCCATTGTTATGAATTTGTATTGTCGTTTATGATTGATATTTTATCATGTAATGTTTGTGACTATATGCATCAGTATATTCATATCCACAAATTAAATTTCTGTGAACATCTCCATCAGTCCATTGTGTATCCTTCATGTGCTTCAACTAAAGTCCCACTCCTCTCTTCCCAAATTTTGCAATACTGCAAAATGAGTTTCCTTTATAACAATAATAATATAAAATGAAATTATTAAACAATCCAATGTGAAGAGTAAATGTAGAGAACATTTATACAGGGCTAGCCCAAGACATTGTGCTGCCTGGGTCCTAGAATGAAATCCTGACCCCGCTACCTCACCCAAAAAAAAAAATCACACCCACCAAAACTACAGTTAAAATTATCAGGAAGTCAGATTTACAGTACATGCAGCACAGCACCTTGTCTATATGCAAAAGAATATGACATACCATTATGTTCAATTCCAAGGGGCAGGCTAGGGCAGTATAGGGGCAGACGAGGGTAGTATATAGACAAGTTAGGGTAGTATATAGGTAAGCTAGGGTAGTATGGGGGCAGGCTAGGGTAGTATATAGGCAGGCTAGGATAGTAAATGAACAGGCTAGGGCAGAATAAGGGCAAGCTAGGGTAGTATAGGGGCAGGCTAGGGTAGTATATGGACAGGCTAGGGCAGTATACCAGTTCCACCCAATAGGAATGCAAACCTCACAAGCTGCGCCCAAACATCGGCTACTGGTGGAGTCGGTGTGTAAAGGATCTTTCATTGCTCTCTGTCTCCTGTAGGTACCCCGCCCCCGGCATGTGCTGGAAATGTAACTGTTTGTTGAAACTATTAAATCTATGGGTTTACTTCCGCTTTAAGCCCAGATGCAGGTACCCATAAGCAGGGTTAAGACATTGGATACAGGCCTGGTGATGCCAAAATGATTTGCCCTCTGTCACTATAGTGTGAGTGAAACCCTTGTACCTATCTGCCTGTATTGGAACAGGCTGATAGTGGTCATTGCTCCATAGACATATTATGGAAGGTGTAGTGTCTTCTTTTTTAAGGTCCTCCTGGATCTTGACAAGCCCAGTGATCCTAAGGTGTCCTGGGGAGAGGATGTGGCCTGGGAGGATGTCTCACGTGATGAGGATGTCTGGCAGATTGGCTGGAGAGGGAATTGGCTAGCCCTAGTCAGTCTTGGGTGGGTGAGCTGTGGACAGGTTCCCTCATTGCCACTGGAGTTGAGATTATCCATGAAGAGCACATGACTGCAAAGTATAAGGGATGGTTAGCCCTGCTATCAACAGTGGAAGGGCTGGCTCTGAGCGAGTGGGAGCTGCAGCATCCTGTGCTACTCCAATGTCTGAGGAGCCGAGTGAGAAAAAGAGTCAAGAAAACCTTCAGGGTCAACAGAGGGAGTTCCAGAGAGGGTGTGTTCCTCAGCAGATGTGTCTTGTCTGTGACAATTCAGTAAATGGCAGAGTCTGAGCAAGATTTGGAGGTCTGTGACATTCCAGGAGCGCCAAGGAGAACTCAGTTACTGAAGGACAGCCAGAGGGTGACGATTTACATTGTTATGTCCACAAGTTGCATCTTGCACCTAGAGAGTGGCAGGGCTCCCTTGACCTTAATTATTAAGTGCAGCTGTTCTTGGTCAACTTGAAGTATGAGCCTAAGTATGTTTAATAGTGTGAAGACATCTTTACAGTTTTATCCAGCTTGTAACTATTCAAGAAATGATCTGGGAATTATACTTGCATATTTGCACTTGACTATTATTTTTATGTTAATATGTACAGTATAAATTGCATTTTAATATAAGTGTTGAAGACACCAGCCTTCCAGAATTGTGGTACCCATGGCCCAGGGATGTGTCATTATTAAACAAGGGCTAGTGTAAACAGGGGTTAGTACCCTTTTAAGGAAACCCCTCGCCTGGGTGGGTACTGTGGGTAGGGCTAGCATATTCCTTTATATTCCAGGGCCGGAAGGACTTTAGGGCAGAGGTTGATGGGAAAAGATTGCCTACTGGACATCACTATAGAGGTTATAGTGGAGTACATCCTTTGAGGTTGACCCAGCATAGGCCCCATCATGGAACCCATCTAAAGAAACCTACAGCTAAGAAAAGTAGAAGTGCTGGTCGGCACCCCTGTGTTTAAATTGAGTTTGGACTGTACGGTATTGCTGATGTCGAGCGGAAGGAGGAAGAGGTGCAATTATGTATTGGGAAGAACTGTGCATTCTGTTCATGTTACAGTAAAGTGTTAAAAATACTGATTGTGTGTATATTCATTTGATTCTGGAGGAGGGCCTTTGGTCATGTGAGTAACCAAGATGGCGTTCTACAGGTATATGGTACATTATCTTGTTGCTGTTGCAAGAGGGGGATGCAAGGCAATCTTAGCCAACATGACCATTGGCAAATCAGGGGCCTGCTTAAAGCTGACGGGAGATTCTAAACACTGGTGACCTCTGAGAAATGGTATGGAGCTGCACTTTCCAAATATACTAGGGATTTTTATTTTATATGAAAGGTTAGTTTTGCCTTAATATTTGGGGCGGGTGGATGGCTTTGCGCTGGGCGTTGACATCACGCCTTGCATGCCAAATGTTGTGCGTCTCTCCACGAGGCGCTGCTTCTCCGAAGTGTGTTCATCCAGGGGCTGTGCGGGAGACTGGGTGATGGGCGCCTATGGTGAGCGGTGGTCTGCTCAATCACTGGCGCCTCCCTCCTGCAGTGCACGCTTGAGTGACGTTGGTGGGGGTGTGGCATATATATATATATATATATACGTATGAACTGTCTGCAATGCACAATTGATTAAATTTGCTTTATAATTATTTATCTATATTTTTTAATGCAATTAATGCTTTTACAACCTGTGTGCCTTATTTAAAGTCCCACCCTCTTCTTGTTCATTACATAACTCGGGATGGAGGTATATGACCTACATGGCATTACCTCATTTAAAGTCCCAATTTGCTCCTTTCTCTAGTTTTGCCTTAATGTGTTTTTAGTTTGTGTCAAATTAGAGCATTTACTGTATATCTGTAAAATAACGGGATTTTTTGACTTACCATAAAATCCCTTTCTCTGAGTTTGTCGACAGGCACAGCGATTCTTAGGACTAAGTGGGTTATACTGCCCTCTTCAGGAGTTTACTAGGCAGAACAGGCAGTTCTAACAGCAAAAAGAACAGTAACAGGCACAGTACCTCCCAGGGGGCAGTCCCCACTGGCAGATAACCCCACACCCAGCTGCTGCTAGCTCAGTTCGTAACAAGCAGTGCAACATCCAGAGGGGTGGGTGCTGTGCCTGTCGACAAACTCAGAGAAAGGGATTTTATGGTAAGTCAAAAAATCCAGTTTTCTCTTTCGTTCGGCGACAGGCACAGCAATTCTTAGGACTAAGTGGGACGTCCAAAAGCAGTGCCAAAAATGAGGGGTGGGTAACATAACAACAGCAGAACTACACCCAACCTTACCCTCGTGTCTCACGCGGCTGCCTGCAAAACTTTGCGGCCAAACGCAGCATCCGAGGATGCTAAAACATCAACTTTGTACAACTTTAAGAAGGTGTGCACAGAGGTCCAAGTAGCCGCCTTGCACACTTGAGACACAGATGCCTGATGTCGGAAAGCCCAGGAAGTGCTAATCGCCCTGGTAGAATGAGCCATAACCTGAAAAGGAGGCTCCAGACCCCGAACAGCATAGGCTCAGGTCACCACCTGTCTAATCCAACGTGAGATAGTGGCCACTGGCCAGTGAGGCCGCCAAACCTTTGCGTGGACCATCCACCACGACAAAGAGAGCATCCGAGCTCCGAAAGGAGGCCGTAGTCGCCAGATACACCAGCAGGGCCCAAACAACATCCAGGGAGTGCAAAGCAACCTCCTTAGGGTGAGACAGGCGTGGGCATAGCGAAGGAAGGACAATGTCCTCATTGATGTGGAAAGATGACACCACCTTCGGCAAAAAAGAAGGAGACGGGCGCAAGACCTACAAAATAGAGACGCCAACTCAGACACCCGCTGAGCGGATGTGATAGCCACCAGAAAAGCCACTTACTGCGAAAGCAAATGCAGAGAGATTTCCCTGATATTTTCAAAGGGTGGCTTCTGAAGTACCGAGAGGACCAAATTGAGGTCCCATGGCGCCAAAGGCAACCATACCTGGGGAGCGGCATGTCGAACCCCCTGCATGAAAGTACGGATCAATGAATGTGTCGCCAAAGGACGCTGAAAAAAGATCGCCAGAGCAGAAACCTGACCCTTGATAGTGCTCAACGCCAGTTTCTGGTCAAGGCCCTTCTGTAGGAAGGCCAGAACTTGAGACACAGAGAAAGAACGAGGGTCCCACCCCCCGGCCTCGCACCAGGCAATGTAAGCCTTCCAGGTGCGGTGGTAAATCTTATGTGAGGTGGCCTTACGTGCCTTCAACATGGTAGGAAGCACCGTGTCCGAAACCCCTCGATCCCTTAACACCTAGGATTCAATAACCAGGCTGTTAAAGCCAGAGAGGGTAAAGCAGGGTGCAAGATGAGCCCCTGGGACAGAAGGTCCTCGCGAAGCGGGAGCCGCCAAGGAACGTCCACCACCGTCCGTACTATGTCTGCGTACCAAGGACACCTTGGCCAATCTGGAGCTGCCAGAACGGTCGGTATACCCTCCACTTCTATTCTGCGCAGAAGGCACGGAAGCAGTTTGAGAGGAGGGAAGGCATAGATGAGTCTATACCAATCCCACGGAGCTACAAGAGCATCCGCCGCGTCCGCTAAGGGGTCCCTTGTCCTGCTCAAGAAAGGCCTGCACCCTCCAATTGAGGCAGGACACCAACAAGTCTACGTCTGGAACACCCCAAATCTGATGAAACACATCCGGGTGCAGGGACCACTCTGCCTGGTCCAGGCGCTGACGACTGAAATAGTCCGCCTGCCAATTTTCTATGCACGGTATGTGGACGGCAGAAATTGCCGGGAACATGGCTTTCTGCCCACCGCAGGATGGGAGCCACCTCCGAGGCCGCCGCCGAGCTTCTTGTCCCGCCATGGTGGTTCACGTATGCCACGGCTGTGGCATTGTCTGACTGAACCCGGACAGGGCACCCATGTAGTCTCGATGTCCAATGGGAGAGGCAGCACCAAATCGCCCACAATTCCAGGACATGATCGGGAGACTAGACTCCTTGTGAGACCACCGTCCCTGGGCCGAGAGCAGCCCCAGGACTCTGCCCCAGCCTGTCAGGCTGGCATCCGTCGTGATCACTGTGCAGTGAAGGGGGAGAAAGGACTTCCCCAACCGAAGAGCCGGGGCCCGCAGCCACCAGAGCAGCGATGCCCTCACCTGGTGATCCAACCTGATCACCCGATCCAGTGAAGATGGGGACCTGTCCCATCTCAGGAGAATTTCCCGTTGAAAAATGCGGGTGTGACACTGAGCATAAGGGACTGCCTCGAAGGAGGCCACCATGAGGCCCAAGACCCGCATGCAAAAATGGATTGAGGCCCATTTCTGGGACAGTGGGGACCAAACCGCCCACTGAAGTGTCTGCCGCTTGGTTGGCGGGAGGAAGACCTTCATCTGGGCTGCATCCAGGACCAACCCCAGATACTCCAGGCGGTGAGACGGATTCAGAACCGACTTCGGGAGGTTGATCACCCACCCGAACTCCTGCAGGGTGTGCATGGTGATCGTCACATTGTCCCTGAGCGCTGGAGCCGACTCCGCACGCAGGAGAAGGTTGTCCAGGTACGCCAACACCGCGATGCCCCTCTGCCCCAGCAGAGCCAGAACCGGGGCCAGTAGTTTGGTGAAGACCCGAGGCGCAGAGGCTAGGCCAAACGGGAGAGCCACAAACTGGTAGTGGTCTTCCCCTACCGCAAAGCGCAGAAAGCGCTGGTGCTGGGCGCAGATAGGGACATGCAGGTACGCATCTTTGATGTTGAGAGAGGCCAGGAAATCGCCCTGGTGCAGGGCCGCTACCACCGAGCGGACCGACTCCATGCAAAACCTGCGAACCTGCACAAACCCGTTGAGGTCCTTCAGGTCCAGGATGGGACGAACCCCGTCCTTCTTCGGAACCACGAAAAGGTTGGAATAAAACCCTTGGGAACGTTCCGCTCGTGGAACGGGAACAATCACCCCTTAGCACAGCCCCGAACAGGGCCTGCAGCCTGCCCGCAGGCAGCTGCAGGTTGGAATCGAAGAACCTGTCTGGAGGGCGGGAATGAAATTCTATGCTGTACTCCGAGGAGACCACCTCGAGGACCCAACGGTCCGAAATGAGGGAGTACCACCTGTCTGCGAACCCCAGGAGACGTCCCCCTACCCGAACGCCGGGTGGGGGCAACCCTTCATGCGGAGGAGACCTTGTCCTCTGGCTTGGTGCGCTTACGTGGCCAGGGACGCTTTTGTCCACCCGCTGGGGCCTTGGTGGGCTGTGAACCCTTGCCTGAGGAGCGGAAGGGACAAAAGGGCCGCCTATGGGCCAGAAAGGAAGGGCCCTGCCGGCGACAGGGGTCCAAACTCCTCCTAGACTCTGGGAGAAAGGTGCTCTTCCCTCCCGTGAGATTTTTGATCATCTCATCCAAGGAGTCACCAATGAGCCGCCCCCCTGGAAAGGTAAGTCCGCCAGGGCCTTCTTAGAAATCTGGTCCGCGGACCAGCACTTTAGCCAAAGCCACCGCCTGGCCCCCACAGAGACTGCAGACGCCTTGGATATCAGGGGGGCCGTGTCCAGAGCAGCATCGCACAGATACTGAGCCCCTTTGACCATCTGGTCTGCAAGATCCACACACTCAGGAGAAGCCTGCGTCTTGCACAACTCGCTGTGTAGCAGCTTTGCCCATTCAGTGAGCGTTTGCGACACCAGCGCAGAAGCCACAATGGGCCGCATGGCAGACCCCGTTAGAACAATTAGGGATCTGACGCAAGCCTCGGCCTTCCTGTCAGCCGGGTCCTTAAAGGGATGGTGGTCCCCTTACTCAGGCGGGACACGGGAGGATCAACCGTGGGAGGTGATGCCCACTTCTGCAATAATTTATCCGCAAAGGGATAACGCACAGCGAAACACTTAAGAATGGGGAGGGAACTCTGAGCCCAGTCCTTATAGACAAATTTATCCAGAAAATCCACATACGGAAAGACCTTAGCCGCAGGGCCGGTCTATGTGACCCGAAGGGGGCGGGCACCTTCCTGCGATGGTCCCGCTGCTTCTTCCAGTTGCAGGGTCTCACGCACTGAGGTTATCGTCCTCGCTATAAGAAGCGTCTGGGATCTTGCCATCCAACAGTTCAAGAGGGGTCCCCGCCACGGAGGAGCCCCCCTCGGGGTCCAAGTCCTCCCCCAAGGAAGGGGGGGAAGGGGCGATTTTTGGCGTCCCTGCGGTTAAACAGCGACTCTACCCGGAAGACAAACGTCTCCAGGACCATGGACATGGCGTCTACAAGGGGCGGGGCCCCTGAAGTGATGGCTGCAGGCAACAAGAGATCCAGTAGGGAAGCACCCGCATTGGCTGCCATTCTGTCACCCACCCTGGCAGTGCCAAGAGAATGAGGCCTATTGCCAGGAGACCACTGCACCCCCAGAGCTGCACAAGGCTTGTCACAGGGGCACCCCAGGGGGGACTCGCCACCCGACCCGGAGAGGAGCTGCCTGCTGCTGCTGTCCGCCACTGTCGCTGCCTTCACCACGCTCCTGCTGCCCACACTGCCGCTGTGCTCAAAGCCGCTGCCCCTCCAGTGAGATCCGCGCCGAGCTGGGGGGTAAATCGGCGCCAGAAACGGTCAGGCCCGCCCGTCAGCAACACACAGGCCTTCCACTTGTAGAAACCACAGGAAAATGGCCGCCCATGCACACTAGAGGCCGAAACCCCATGTAACAGCGCCGCGGCTGCACCAAAATGGCCGCCGACCGATCCCAATGCTTTTAAATGCGGCCAGCTACAAGAAAATGGTGGCCGAACGCTGGCAAAATGGCCGCCGATGAACCGACTGCCGAGCATGAGGCAAGTGGGGGGGAGGAGGAGGGGGACCAGCTAGGGCCCATTACCCAAAACCCACCCTGGAAGCCCCGGGGAGGGGAAGGGGGGTGCGACAGCGGGGTACTGGAGGGGTCATGAGCCAGGAAGAGGGGGAGACCACCCACTACGCTACACCCCGGAGGGCGGACCCTCCAGCTCCCCCCCTGGGCCCCCGAAGGGGAGGGGGGGACGTACTTACCTCATCTAGTCGGGCAGTACGTGGGATCCCACCCAAGACAGTTTACACTCTCCCGGCTAGGCCAGAGGGAGCCGTCGGCCCTGGACGCACTACGTGCGATGGCGGGGCGTTTAACCCGCAGGTTGGGGTCTGTCGCGGTCAACCCATCGTGAAGCATCCGGTCTAATGCATGATGGCCGGCTGGGGAGACTACCTGGATCTAAGAACCAGCCTGTCGCCCAGCATGGCTGATTGATTGTAGTCTTCATCTGTGAGGCTGTCCCAGGACAGCCGAAAGTGGCCCAGAGAGGTACCACAGATCCCAACAGGGAGCCTAGGTCTAACTCTTTGCACTAGGCAGAAAAAAACTGAGCTAGCAGCAGCTGGATGTGGGGTTATCTGTCAGTGGGGACTGCCCCCTGGGAGGGGCTGTGCCTGTTACTGTTCTTTTTGCTGTTAGAACTGCCTGTTCTGCCTAGTAAACTCCTGAAGAGGGCAGTATAACCCACTTAGTCCTAAGAATCGCTGTGCCTGTCGACAAACGAAAGAGAAATTTAGATATTTTCAGAGTCCTAAAGAAAACCTGGAGTAGGGAAGTATGGAGGCTGCCATTGCTGATGTTTTTTGAAAGTACAAGTTTCCTGGCTGTCATGGTGATCCAGTGGTTTCAATTTACTCTGAGCCACTGAACACATTTGCAGATTAATGAAGTCATAGAAAACCTGGCAATTAGAATTTTCAAACGCAAACCCGAAATTGCAGCCTTCGAGTTGCTCCTACTACAGGTTTCCTTTAAGCAGTATAATATTTTATTTAAATATCATATAAAATGTAACACATATTTTGTATGATAGGCAGAGCTGAGATCCATAGGGATGGTTAGATAATCCCTTCATTTTCAGACTAAACAATATAGCAGTTCATCTGGAACAAATATAGAGTTACTATACCCCACCCTTCCCACAGTTTGCAGCATAATCAGAGTCATTGACACAAAGGATCTAGTCATTCTCCATTATTTGAACCTTCTGAAAACCATCTTATTGCATTGAGCTGGCTGTAAGACTAATTAATGGTCAGCAAACCACCCAGGGAGATCTGTATGTGCCATGAGATCCTTTTTATATAAACCCTTGGATGTTTGGTAAAATTTGATTGCAGATGTGAGCGGTAAATAAACAGGATGGAAAGAATTTAAACTGATAAAAACTTGCCAACTCCATCCAAATATACAGCTGATTCATTTATCAATTGTTTGGCGAATT
>BLSH010017702.1:1003575-1014754 GCA_018402905.1 Glandirana rugosa | reverse complement strand
AGTGTACTCGTGACATGTTACACTTTGTCATCTCACATATACACCGACCTCGACACACATCCGTAGGATACTGTATCGTCGACATCCAGGATTAAACTGTCCATACACACACGTCTACATGTCGAGGGTTGTGTCTGTACGACAGTCCGGGTGACGGACATGAACGTGTAGACAGTTTAATCCTGGTACACAAGTAAGTGGGTGGATTCTATAAGGGGTGGGGCTTATTAAAAGTAGGAGGGGTCAAAGGGAAGGGCGGGGCCTGGCGCCCCCCCATCCAAAAACTTCACCAGCCGCCACTGGTTGAGATGCAGCTATATGAACACATGGTCCTAATTTGACAGATGTGCAAGTACAGGCAGTGGGCCTGACAGCATGTCTGTGTTGGGAGCTGTACATCTGCACACACATACCTGTCAAATTAGGACCTACAGCTGCTATGTCATAGGATGCCTACACACAGCTCCAGCCACATATACACTCTACTGTTTCACATTGTACAGTGCTCATGTGAATGAGCCTCATTCACACGCAGAGCTTTACTTAGTACAGTTTTATCTTTTCGATTTAGCAAGAATGTTGTAAGTTATGTTATGTTTAATGATTTTAGTGTATTTTTTTTCAAGAATGTAATTTTGATATGTTTTAGGTGGGGTGTGTGTGTGTGTGTGTTGGGGGGGGGGGGGTGCATGTCAGGAAGGCTGTAAAGGGCCCCATTATTTCTAGCAGCAGCTCTGCCCTTGGTAGTCACATTGGTTGGAAAATAAAGCCCTAGATTGGTTGCTATCGACAAAAGATCTGCTTCTCCTTTTTTCCAGTTATTTTTTTTTATCTCTGAGCCTATTATGGTTTGCTTGTATAGTGTATACCAAGCAGAGTGTTCATTTCCCAATTTGGAAATGCTTCAGGTCTATCGCTGGGGATAGTTTACTAAAAGGCTTAAAGTTTCACGCCAGCTTAGTGCATCTGTGTTTGCTTCTCTCTATTCACTACGCTGCCCACATTGAATACAAAATCCGCTTAATCACTGACCATCCAATGATCATTGTGAATTTAGACTACTAAATAGGAGTATGGATTTTATCACACAGAGTGTTTGGTACTTAGTTTTATCACATGGGCTGTGTTAACCATGAGATAATTGTAGACTGTTGCTTGGTAAAAGGGTGCCAATCCTTGCGGAATCTCATGCGCTGCCAAACACTGCATAAGATTCCTGGTGTCAGAACATACAGATGCTGTTTGATCTCAATGCAGAGAAATCCTTCTCAGAAAGTGACTATTAGGTCCATATCTATGAGTGATCCTGCCACTGGTAATAACTCATTAGCGACAAGATCGTCAAAAAGACTGCTTACTTTTTTCTATGGAGTCACTCCCTCAAAAGCTAGGACAACAAGATATCAACAATGAGAAGGCTTTGGGCATGCAAAGGAATAATTTCAGAGAGAGCAGAAGACTGGGTTACCTCTAGTCAAAATATATATATATTTTTTGCTTTAGGTAAAGTCATGAAGGGTTAGAATGTTCTGTTGTCTGTGCCCCCCTTGGTCATTGGGAAAGAAAGTGAGGGACCATAGAAAGCAGAAAAAAATGTATTTTAGCAGAGTATAGGTAAAAACCCTTTCAGCTTATATTTGTTGCACAAGAAGTGAGATTGTCCTCATCTTGACAAGTGTAAAAAAAAATATTTGTTCATCCAGCCAGAAATTTTGTGAGCTGATAACATTTTGTACTCTCTGCTAAGAGTTAGCATTGTCCCCTACTATCTTTGTGGATTACAAAACACATTCATGTTATGGAGAAGCAGTGCTTTTTTTCTCAGAGAATAGGTGCAGGAACTCCTCCCTTTTGAATCACCTCTGTGCAGGGTCCCTTGGTCCCACTCCCTAACCACCTCCCTGTATAGCCTCTTTTAGAGAATACAGGACCAAGTATCATTTTGTGCTACTAAGTAGTTTCTATGGAATTTGACAGACCCCATCCCAACAACAATATATCCCCAACTCAACAATAGATCCCCCCAGCAACAATGAACCCCCCGCAACAAAATACCACCCCAGCAACAATAGACCCCCAGTAGCAACAACAGATCCCCCAGCAGTCAGCATCAATAAACCCGCCAGCAGCAATAGACCTCTCCCTCAGCAGTAGATTCCGCCCAGCAACAATTGGCCCCCCAGCAACATAAGAACGCCATTCAGCATCAATAGACCCCCACACAAAAATTGATCCCCACCAGCAAGAATAGATCCCTTATCAAGCAGCATCAATAGACCCTCCAGCACACCCCAACACACCTTGCCATAAAATACATTCAATGCTGGAGGTGCTGTTCTCCTACATTCCCACTGAAGAAAGCCCGGTGGGGAAGAGGGATGTTATATAGTCCTAATACACTCCCTGTTTTAGGGTGACAATGCTTCTCAGAACAGTTATTGCCCTAGGACTGGAAGTTAGTTCATTGAAGGATTACCAGGTAAAAAGAAAAGAAATGCAGGAAAAAAAAGAAAACTAATTCAGCCACAACATCTAAGGTAGGTTGGAATACTATCATTTTATGTTCTTGGGTTTAGGTATGCTTTAAAGTATTATTCTGGTCAAACTCCAGTAATGGCTGCATGTATTTCTCAGGGTAGGTTGCCTGATGGTGACAAGAGTTTTGCAAGGACATTAACACAGAAAAGATTATCAGGGATTATCATGGAACAAGAGTCCCTAGTTTATTTGCCCTGCCTCCTTTTTTGCAGTGTTTACTTTTCTGATCTACTAACTAGAGTCTGGATTAGCCCATTCTCCCCATCTAAATTCATTAGTTAGTTTCTCCCTGTTCCTTTTCCTGGTTACCCCACACCCCTGTGCTTGTCTTTTTGAAGTCTCTGTAAGTACATCCTGACAAGCCTTGCAATAAGCATTCTTCCTGGATAAGCACTCCACATAGAGAAGCCCTCTCTCAACACTGTACAACATCTACATACTCTCTACTGTTATTTTACAAATAAAGTTAAGAAAGTGAGACCTGGAGGAGAAAATGGACGGAGGGGCTACATGACTTAGGGAGGAACAGGGCCAGGGAATGGGCATCTAGGCCAGTGTGGTGGGTTGGGGTGTAGCCTTACCCCTGATTGGAGGCATAGGTGTAATGGACAGGGTCCAGAGGAGAAGGTCCTTGCAGATGGTCAGTTTCGTTTCTCATTCCAAGGAGTCAGGAAGAGAGGTAGCTTTGGTTGCCCCCCCGCTGGAAGAGAGAGAGCATGAGTGAATTGAAGGCCTTGCTAGCACAGATTAGGGCCACAGCAGAGGATCGGGGCCCGCAGTGGCTGCAGCAGCAGCTATTGGACATGCTGTGGGGGGTCGGGAGCGGCTCCCTCACCTGAATCTTCCCTGCCTGATTGGAGACGGGCTAGGAGGGTCCGCCCTCCTGAGCGCCTAAGACCATCACCTGCCCCCCAGTTCCAGCATCCACGTAGGAGCCCCAGGAGGGACCCTTCAGGGCAGGCTGATTGGCTTTATGCTCTTGGTCCCAGCGGTGGCCCTGGGAGGAATCCTCATCACTGACGGGGGAGGGGGCATCCAGTTCTTACTCTCCCTCCTCCCCTTCTCTGCAGATGGGGGAACATGTGGCCACCCCCCCGCTGAGGTGCTAAGCAGGGGGTCGGCTCAGCGTGGGAGACGTTGTGGACTGAACAGTGGCGGGGGTCCCGGGCCTTCGGCTGCTCCCAGCGAGAAGGCTGCCAGAGATGCGGCGGGCTGCACAGAGGGATGTCCACTTTCCTCCCCTTCCCGACACCACTGCGGGGATCCGGAGCTATCGGCTCTCTCTGTGGCTTCAGGGCAGAGAGGAGCTCGGCCAGGAAATAGAGCAGCTATGGGCAGCAGTAGGGTTGGAGCGCCACTGCAGCCGGTTCCTTCCCGTGGACAACGGCCAGAAACTCGAGCTGGAGGCTCCGTCCCCTTAAAGAGACAGTGTAACCCTGCTGCGGCTGGGGGTTGTAAGGTACCGCGCTGCCCTTCCTATTTGCAGGATATGGCTGGGGCAGATGAAGGTGGTTCCAGGAGCCCTGAGCCAGAGTCGCCAGATCACAGGGCGCAAGGGCCACCAATGCAGCAAGAATCTGCTCCTGAATCCGGGGAGGTCACCAGTGAGGATGATGACAGGCGGTCGGAGGGGAGACGCCGTGCCTTGCGGAGCCAGCTGGGATCTTGACGAGCGGCTGGTCATGGTTCAGTGCGGTAGCAGCCTGGTAAGTCGCTTTCTTTATCTGTGTTTGATTGTCAGGGTGGGATCATAAGGAAATTGGGCTTTAGGTGAAGAGCATGGCTCAGGCTCAAGTTCGGATGCCGCTGGACAGTCAGCCACTCATATAAAAGGATTTTGTTGGCAGTTCAACGAGGAGTCATGCTGTTTTGGTGCGGCGGTCATGCTGTTTTGGTGCGGCCTGTCATTTCAGACATGATTGCTCCGGTTGCAGGGGCTCCCAAAGTTACGTCAAATGTTTTAAGAGAGGGAAGTCCCAACCCGGTGAGTCTGCTGCAAAAAGGGAAGACACCAGTAAGCCTTCCCGTGATGGTGCCATATCTAAGTAGATATGCCTGGAGGGAGGCGGCAATTTTGTCTGGCTGAAGGTTTTGCCCACGGCTTTCGCATTCCGTGATCCTTGCCGGTGGCTCCATCTTCACGACCTAGGAATTTGACATTGACGTGACATTTTCCTCAGGTTGTGTCTGTCAAAAAGAGGTGGAACCGGCTGGACCATTTAACCATCTGCCTATTCCGTCTTTGCATGTGTCTCCATTGGGGGTGGTCCCCCAAAAAGGAACCTAACAAATTCCGGTTAATACACCATTTGTCATATCCGAAGGGAGTTCGGTGAACGATGCCATTTCTCCGGACTTGGCTTCAGTGTCTTATACCTCATTTGATGCCGCAGTTGGGTGGTTGCAATGTTATGGCCGGGGATCTTTGTTGGCGAAGACAGATATCGAATCGGCTTTTCACCTGCTACCGGTACACCCGGAGAGCCAACATTTGCTGGGTTGTTTTTGGGATGGACGTTTTTTTCTTGACTGCTGTCTCTTGATGGACTGTTCCATTTCCTGCATGTATTTTGAGGTTTGAGACACAGTTATGATCAGTGATACACTATTTAGACAATTTCCTTCGTATTGGCCCCTCAGATTCCTCAGTTTGTTATGTATTATTGCATACTTTGGAATCCATTGCAACATGGTTCGGGATTCCTCGAGAAAACAGGAGGTCCTGCCACGGTCATACAGTTCTTGGGTGTTGTCATTGACATGCGAATGATGGGACGTCGCTTGCCGATTGAAAAATTGGAAGATCTTCGTCAGATGGTTGCCGGGGTCAAGTCAGTGAAGAAGGTTAGGCTTAAAAGATTGCAGTCGCTATTAGGTAAGCTTAATTTTGCCTGCCGCACCATGCCTATGGGGTGCATCTTTAGTCGTCATCTCAGTGTCGCCACCTCAGGGACAACAACTCTATCAGGCTCTCGCGAGAGCACAGGGCCGATCTGGGGGTATGCGATGAGTTTCTAGCTTCCTATAATGGCAAGTCTTTATGGATGGCTCCAGTTGTGTTGGCTGTTGACCTTTACACTGATGCTGCGGGCAGTTCTAGGTTTGGGGCTTTTTGTCAAGGGGCGTGGTACACAGTGGCGTGGCCCGAGGAATGGCGAGCGTCTGGGTTCTTGCATAACTTTGTGTTATTGGAGCTGTTTAAGATCTTGGTAGCCATAGACATCTGGGGCTCTACGTTTTTTGATTGTCGTATTTGTTTTCATTGCGACAACATGGGGTTGGTGGAGGTTGTGTCCCACCTGTCTGCCTGTGTGCCGCCAGTGGTGCGCTTACTGCGTCACCTTGTTTTGCGGTGTTTAAGTCTGAATTGTTTTGTGCAAGCTGTTCATGTCCCAGGTGTTCTGAATTCTATTTATGATTCTTTGTTTCGTTTCCAGTGGGACAGGTTTCGAAGGCTGGCATCGGAAGTGGAGCAGCAGGGGGTTCCTTGTCCCAAGCGGTTCTGGAGACTGGAATTGGAGTAACATGGGAGCTGTTACGTCGCTCTGTAAGTGAGGGTACATGGGCTGCATATTCATCAGTCTGGGGTCATCATCATGTTTTAAAATCATCATCAAATTGTGTGGAAAATCCTTATATCAGCCGCAGAGAAGCCATATTAGTGTTTTAAAATCATCATCAAATTGTGTGGAAAATCCTTATATCAGCGCAGAGAAGCCATATTAGTGTTTTAAAATCATCTTCAAATTGTGTGGAAAATCCTTATATCAGACGCAGAGAAGCCATATTAGTGTTTTAAAATCATCATCAAATTGTATGGAAAAAGCCTATCTTAGCCAGAGAGAAGCCATATTAGTGTTCTAAAACACACAATTTGAAGATGATTTTAAAACACTAATATGGCTTCTCTGCGGCTGATATAAGGATTTTCCACACTATTTGATGATGATTTTAAAACACTAATATGGCTTCTCTGCGGCTGATATAAGGATTTTCCACACAATTTGATGATGATTTTAAAACACTAATATGGCTTCTCTGCGGCTGATATAAGGATTTTCATCACAATTTGATGATGATTTTAAAACACTAATATGGCTTCTCTGCGGTTGATATAAGGATTTTCCACACAATTTGATGATGATTTTAAAACACTAATATGGCTTCTCTGCGGCTGATATAAGGATTTTCCACACAATTTGATGATGATTTTAACCTGTACAGATCCGCGCTATAGCTGAAAGATGGCTACAGCGTG
Organism: Glandirana rugosa; assembly: GCA_018402905.1. NCBI lineage: Eukaryota > Metazoa > Chordata > Amphibia > Anura > Ranidae > Glandirana > Glandirana rugosa. The sequence goes on along the minus strand of BLSH010017702.1, from coordinate 1,007,958 downwards.
GATCCCAATTTCCGGGTGGACGTCCATGGACATCCGCCCCTTCGCGCGCTCCCAGCCTGCAATCGCGGGCACGCTCCCGGTAGAATCTGTGCTCGCTGTGTCCCTTGGACACAGCCAATCACAGATCGTGGTAAACGGCCAGCAACAGCGGCTGTTTACCATGTGATCGGCGGATCCAACGAAAGATGATCTCAAATGTAAACATATGAGATCATCTTTCGTTGCCTGCCTTCTCTCCTCACACAGACAGCGCCGTGTGAGGAGAGAGAGAGAGAGAGAGTGATCTGTGCTGTCTATTACAGTGAATTACAGTGAGTGATTTAGGCCTCATACACACGGACATTTTTTGACACCGGCGTTTTCTGGCGTTTTTCGCAGCTCTCCATGTTAGTCAATGGCCCCATAAAAACTTCGGCGTTTTTGAGCTGTAGATGACGTCGGCGTTAGTGAGCTGAAACTAGAACCCACAGCCATCGCGTTCTGAGGCTGTAACATTTTGGCATTTTTTGACGCCGACGCCACAATATGCCAACAAACGCCAACAAACGCCACCTAATATTATACCGGCGTTTTTTGACGCCGACGTTTTTAGGTTGAAAAATAGCAGAGGGATAATTTTTTTTTAAAAACGCCTATTGACGCCGACGCTCACTAACGCTCAAAAGCGCCGATGCATAACGCCAAAAAACGCCAACTTTTTTCCTTGACGTCGGGCCCGACGTTTTGTTTATTTTTTTAGAAACGTCCGTGTGTATGAAGCCTTATAAAACACAAAAAACTGCCCATCATAGTGCCACCTGTCAGTGCCACATATCGTCAGTGCCATCTGTCAGTGCCACATATCATCAGTGCCACGTATCAGTACCACCTGTCAGTGCCACATATCATCAGTGCCACCTATCATTGCCATCAAGTGTCACATATCATCAAAGTGTCATCAGTGCTACGTGTCAGTGCCTCCTGACCTGTCATCAGTGCCACGTGTCAGTGCCTCCTGACCTGTCATTAGTGCCACGTGTCAGTGCCACCTGACCTGTCATCAGTATCACATGTCAGTGCCACTTTCGGTGCCACCTGTCAGTGCCATCAAGTGTCATCGGTGCCACATGTCATAAAGTTCCATCTGACCTGTCATCAGTGCCACCTGACCTGTCATTAGTGCCACGTGTCAGTGCCACCTGACCTGTCATCAGTGCCACATGTCAGTGCCACGTATCATCAGTGCCACCTATCAGTGCCATCAAGTGTCACTTCATCAAAGTGTTATCAGTGCTACGTGTCATAAAGTGCCACCTGACCTGTCATCAGTGCCACGTGTCAGTGCCTCCTGACCTGTCATCAGTGCCACGTGTCAGTGCCACCTGACCTGTCATCAGTGCCACACATCGGTGCCACCTGTCAGTGCCATCAAGTGTCATCAGTGCCACATTTCATAAAGTTCCACCTGACCTGTCATTAGTCCCATCTTACCTGTCATTAGTGCCACGTGTCAGTGCCACCTGACCTGTCATCAGTGCCACCTGTCAGTGCCACACATCATCAGTGCCACCTGTCAGTGTCATCAAGTGTCATCAGTGCCAATTAGTGCTGCAACAATGGCAAAACGATCTTTTTCTGCTGAGGAGGCCTACAATATTCTTGCGGCCGATGAGAGCAACGGGGAGCTCTCTCCTGCAGGTTCCTCTGAGTCTGAGCCGGAGTCTGAGTCTGATATGGCCTATGAACCAGTCTCAAGTAGCGAATCAGAGCTGAACTCAGATGAGCAAGAGACGAGGGCGCGTTGTTGAGGAGGCAATACCATCCACCAGCACCACTGTGCCATCCACCTGCACCCCAGTGTCATCCACCAGCACCACTGTGCTATCCCCCAGCACCCCAGTGCCATCCACCAGCACCCCAGTGCCATCCACCAGCACCGCTGTACCTCAGCCCCAAAGGATGAGATCCCATGCCGGCCTTCCCTACTCACTCCAGCACCCCTTGTGGCTTCCTCCTAATTCAGGAGAAGCTAGTATTCCCCCTTTTACTGCCCAACCAGGAGTCCAGGTGGACACACAAAATTTTTTGCCCATTCATTTTTTTAAATTGGTTTTTACTGAGGACATGCTGCGATCCATTGTGACCCAGTGCAACCTATATGCACGCCAATTTATCCAGGCTAATCCAAACTCCTATTATTCCCATCCCTTTGAGTGGAGAGACGTAACGGTGGCAGAATTCAAAACTTTTTTGGGCCTTACGTTCTGCATGGCACTTAACAACAAAAATGAACTCCGCTCCTACTGGTCTACTCGCCCCATCTACCACATGCCGGTCTTCTCATCCACAATGACCAGGACAAGATTTTACATGATTATGAGATTTCTACATTTTAATGACAATACCCAGTGCCGTCCTCGAAATGCCCCAAATTATGACCGGCTTTATAAGATTCGCCCAATTCTAAATTATTTTACGGAAATATTCCCCCAATTATTTACCCCGGACCAGCATATATGTATTGACGAATCCCTGGTGAAATTTTCCGGCAGGCTGGGAATAAAACAATATATACCCAGCAAAAGGGCCCGCTACGCTATGGAGTGCAGGTCTACAAATTGTGTGACCGAACCACGGGGTACGTTTACGCCTTCAGAGTATACGAAGGGAAGGACTCCCAGCTGAATCCCCCCAATTGCCCGGAATATATAGGTACAAGCGGTAAAATTGTTTGGCAACTAAAATTGTTTGGCAACTAATCTACCCACTCCTGGACAAAGGTTACCACCGGTATGTGGATAATTTTTACACCAGTTTGTTCCGGAACCTCTACAGGAAGAGTACACCAGCTTGTGACACAGCCAGAATGAATCGGGTGGGCTTTCCTCAAAGTCTAGTGAACATGAGGCTTAGAAAAGGAGAGACGGCGAGTCTGCAGAATGAGGAGATTCTGGCTGTGAAGTGGAGGGACCGAAGAGATGTGTACATGCTATCATCTATCCACAACAATGCACTGGTAGAGATCCCCAGAAGAAATGGCCCAATACAGAAACCCATTTGTATCAATGATTACAACCTGTATATGGGAGGAGTCGATCTAAATGATCAAATGTTGGAACCCTATTTACCAAGCAGAAGAACATACCACTGGTATAAAAAAGTTGCCCTCTATTTTTTTCATTTGGCCATATATAATAAGTATGTCGTATATCGCAATTCCACATTAAACCCCAAACCATTCCTTGGCTACCAGGAGGATATCATCACGACACTTTTATACCCCAACGGCCCACCAGAAAATATCAGAACCGATGTCTGTAGTAGACTCTCCGAGCGCCATTTCCCCGATAAAATCCCTCCCAGACCAACAGGCCAAAAACGCCAGAAAAGATGCCGGGTGTGCTCTATTAGTGGAGATAGAAGAGACACCACATATCATTGTGCCCAGTGCCCTTCCCAACCAGGTCTATGCATAGGTGACTGCTTCCGGTGTTATCACACCCTAGTCAATTATTGATTCCCCAGTTTCTTTTTCAAGTTCGCACCCCTTATGCCACTGCCTGCTCTGGAACTGACCCTGGCTTGTTATTCGACCACGCTTCTGCCTACCAATTTTGTACATACTTCTGCCTGATCTGGAACTGACCCTGGACTGTTATTTGACCACGCTTCTGCCTACCGATTTTGTACATACTTCTGCCTGATCTGGAACTGACCTTGGACTGTTTGACTACTTTTTTGCCTGCCTCTTGGACTGATCTAGTACCCTGCAAATGGAGTAGTGGGATTCACAACACAGAGGTCTCACATATGTGAGGGGCTCCAGAATGTTTGTTTTTTTCTGGAATAAGAAAACTGTTTTTTTGTTTTCTCTCTCCCAGATTAGGGTTTGGAGACTCGGAGGCTTCAAAGAGATTGGGTGGGAGAAGCCTCTACCCCTTTCCCCATTCTGTCCTGACCGACGCCCTACTTATGCCTGCTGCCTGTAGGACTTATTGCCATCATGCCTCTGCCTGCCGGATGAACTGACCACACCTCTGCTGCTACCTGGACTATGGACCATGTTTCTGCCTGCTACTAGGACCAATATTATGGCACTGTTGACAATATCTCTGTCTGCACTGACCTTGGGCTGTATATGGACAATATCCTTGCCTGCTGCCTGTACTAACTATAGTATTCATGCCTGTTGCCTGGACAATTGTGTTCACTGTCCTACTACCAGGACCAATATTTTGGCACTGTTGGCAACATCTCTGCCTGCACTGACCCTGGACTATATCCCTGCCTGTACTATGGACAGTTTTTCTGCCTGTTGCCTGGACTATTGCATTTACTGTCGGTTGCCTGAACAATTGTGTTCGCTGTTGCTGACCAAGTCTCTGCCTGCTACCTGGACCAGTG
>BLSH010017702.1:968360-981957 GCA_018402905.1 Glandirana rugosa | reverse complement strand
TCACGGGTGGTTTACGTCGGAGTAGTCGGCTGCATAAGGTGGGCACTGCACTGATGAGGCTGCATTTGATGGGCACTGCACTGATGAGGCTGCATTTGGTGGGCACTGCACTGATGAGTCTGTATTTGGTGGGCACTGCACTGATGAGGCTGCATATGGTGGGCCCTGCACTGATGAGGCTGCATTTGGTGGGCACTGCAATGATGAGACTGCATTTGGTGGGCACTGCACTGATGAGGCTGCATATGGTGGGCCCTGCACTGATGAGGCTGCATATGGTGGGCACTGCACTGATGAGGCTGTATTTGATGGGCGCTGCACTGATGAGGCTGCATTTGGTGGGCACTGCACTGATGAGGCTGTATTTGATGGGCGCTGCACTGATGAGGCTGCATTTGGTGGGCACTGCACTGATGAGGCTGTATTTGATGGGCGCTGCACTGATGAGGCTGCATTTGGTGGGCACTGCACTCATGAGGCTGCATTTGATGGGCACTGCACTGGTAGGCTTCATGTGTGTGCATGTGTCTACCTGTCTGCTAGTGGGTGTCATTGTGTTCATTTGTGATTTTGTGTATGTGTATCTGTCATTGCAGCATGCACACATACAGTGATATTGCACACCAACAAAAACCATCACAAACACACAGAAATTATCACAAACACATACAGACATTACGCACGCACACGGAAGCCATGACACCCAAATGATAACTTTCTCGAGACAGGGGTACTTAGAAATTTTTTTTAGACCTGCAGGGGTACTTCACCGTAAAAGGTTGAGAAACACCGCCGTATAATAATAATAATGAAAGGGACTAAACCGCATGAACTGTTCATCTTGTATCCATGTCCCGGGTGTCTTCCCTTACCCCTGTGGCCATAGTGCAAGACAAGACTGGTCCCATAGATTATTGTTGGAGGACCTGAGTGCCGGCTCCCCCCAGCCCATAACCACCCCTCATCATCTCAACACCTACATATTGGAAACTGATTACTCCATACCCATCTGAGGACTGGGGAGGGTCCCTTATTGGTGTGAATGGTGAATGAAATGAGAGTTTGTGAGGTGGATGAGCAGCTGCATTCCCCCCAGTTTTAGACAACGTTGTCTTCTTTTAATAATATTGGTGTGGGTGTATTGGATTTTTTGAATTTTTAATACTGATGCTTATTAACCAGTTCCACACTGCCTACCGCATATTTACGACGGCAGTGTGGACGCTGGGCGCGAATCGCCGTAAAAAGGCGGCGATCTGCGAATGGCCGCTCCTGAGGAGTGTGCCCGCAGCTTGGGCGGACCCGATGTCCGCCGGCGAGCCGCGATGAGTGGCCACAGGCAAAGAATGGGGAACCGCCGATGTAAACACGCCGGTTCCCCATTCTGACAGTGCAGGCATGAGAGATCTACTGATCTCTGTCACTGGGATCAGTTAGATCTCTCTTGCCCACGGTAGCCCATCCCCCCCACAGTTAGAACACACCCAGGGAACACACTTAACCCCTAGCTCTCCCCCTGCAGGTTAACCCCTTCACTGCCAATGACATTTATACAGTAATCAGTGGACATTTACATTTCTGATCGCTGTATAAATGTCATTGGTCCCAAAAAAGTGTCAAAAATGTCTGACATGTCCGCTGCAATATCGCAGTACCGCTAAAAATTGCAGATCGCCGCCATTACTAGTAAAAAAAAAAAAAAACCCCAGAAATGAATTCTCACTATCCGTAAACGCGGCCATTTTTGCGCAAACCAATCAATAAGCGCCGATTGCAATTTTTTTTATCACAAATATGAGGAAGAATATAAATCGGCCAATACCGGTGAAAAAAAATGTCTTTATATATATATATATATTTTTTTAATTTTAGCAAAAAGTAAGAAATTTGTTTTTTTTTGCAAAATGGTCGCTCTTCTTTTGTTTATAGCGGTGATCAGAAATGACGCAGAGGTGATCAAATACCACCAAAAGAAAGCTCTATTTGTGGGAATCGCAAAAAGTGCTCTGGTCCTAAACTGGGAAATTCTTCCGAAGGTGAAGCGGTTAATAAAGGTTACACATTTTTTCAATAACCGCGTAGTGACCATCTTCTGAGGGGACCTCCTCTTTGTCCCTTCTGGTATTGTTTGTTTGGTTGCTGGGCCACTGGACTGCACCTAAGGTGGAAATTTCACAAGGTGAGAGATTAGAAGTTATATTGTGATATTTACCAAGCAGGCTGGAAATTTTCTGATAGCCTGTTTAGTACCTTTAGTTGGATTGATCCAGGTTAATAAATTGTTGCTAAGAAAGTTAAAGGATTTTTGTGCTTTGATAGAAAGACGAGTTAAGCTTTCTGGCCTTATTCATATCCTCGCATATGACACCGGGGTTACAGAATAGGGATGTTAGTGATTGGCTTTATTTCCTCCAGTAATGTGTCATGTAGAAAAAAACGTCAGTTCTCCCAGACAAAATTGGGAGACAAATTAGTTCAACAGTTATATCTGGATATCTAACCAACTCAATCATAAACTGTTGAAAAATATTTTAGGCTTCTATGTATTCCAACAAGGTTTACTGCAACAACCAAAGAGCAATTAAAAATATTTTAAATGGTTCTACTGATATTTACACAATTCTTCTAAATCATATTTGTATTCCTTGCCCACTACAGATGCATTTGTGACAGAGAGGAAGAGACATAAATAAGTAGTGTCTAGGTTTAATAAAGGAAAGGACATATTGCTGTGTGCTTCCACTTGGGATAAGATGCTTTGATTAAAAATGTGACAATACATTTATTGCAGTTGTGTGAAGGCAAACTGTGGGTGATATTCTCTAACAGCCCAATGTGAAGAAAAAAACCTCCTTTGAATATGAATAACCTGCAGCTCTCAGGCTGCTGATGAACCACAAGACCCAACACATCATGCAATTAAAGCAGAGGCTCTCAACTTGGGTATACGTACCCCTGGGGGGTTACTGTCATTGACATGTCATGAGGTAACTTATCAATCAGCTCTCAAAGTTGAAACATCAGTGAACCGACACAAGGGTTATTATGTGATGACCGTGTATGCAGGTGCCTACTTTTGAGGTGCGGACCCTGTCTTGTTATTTTACTGCATTGACATCCTTAATGCCTTGCGCTGCCCGTGGTCTCCAAAGTGTAAATTATGGCTTGACGTGGATTCCTCAAATCCTAGGGTGATAACATGGCTTCTGCCCAGAGCGCATTATCACTCTAGGACTGGAAGGCAGGGAACTGGAAGAATCATCATGAACAAAAAAAGCAAAAATTGAAGAATAGAGGCAAACAAAAACAAGTGGAGGGTAGACTTGTGTTTTAGGCAGAGGCGTAACTAGAACCTTCAGGGCCCCGGTGCAAGAAATTAGCCAGGGCCCTTCCCTCTTCCCACTAATCCTTGGGCCCTTTACTCCCATTGCGGGTCTCTTTATTACGGTCCTGCAGCGGGGCCCTCTCACAAGTTCTGCATCGGGCCCCCTTTCTGCCATCTTCAGGCCTTCCAATGGTGGTGAAATGCCAGGGCCTGGTCACAATTGCAATCCCTCACTGGTGTCAGTTGTTTTTTATATTTTTATGTAAATTTTATTATTTTTTTACCAATTCATTTTTATTTCTTTTACAATGTTTTACATTTTTTTGGGAGCTCTGTTGGGGGGCTTTGATGAGATATCAGGGGTCTAAACAAACATCAGCTCTCAATCTCCATCTGTGTAACCTCAGCTGCACAGAATGAATGGACAGGAATAGTTGTGTACCAAACTTCCCATTCAATCAGAAACTGAAGTATAGTAAAAACCGTTTACTATGTTTCAGGTATGAATGAACCAATTGGTACCAATCGCTGTCTCTGTTCGTTCAGAAAAGGAAGGAGGTGGTAAATGACAAATTTACCGACCTGTTCCCATCTCTCCATCATGACACATCTTCTACAGCAGCTGGCAGGAGAGAGGAGGGGGGGAAGACAGCAGTTCTGGGGGGGCAGGGAAGCACACAGGAACCCTGGGAACAGCAGAAGGCAAGTAAACTGGTTAGAGAAAAATGGAGGAGATTGGATCCTCTAAATGCCACCCCCGCCATCCCTCCTATTCAGGTGTACAAGGGAGGCACACGGGCCCCCTGGACCATGAGGCCTGGTTGCAATTGCAACCGCTGCAACCCCTATTGTTACGCCTCTGATTTTAGGTTTGGTTACATAACTATTCCAAGCTTAAATAAACAATAATGTGTGGGATGCCTTCTGGAGACTGGCTGCCATAAAGCTAACTGTAGATTTGATATACTGAACCATTTTTGTCCCTGTCCCTGGCCTCACAATAATTAGGCTTCATGAACTCAGTGTTTGAAAGAAGTTTAAGGGGAAAGATGCAATTTCAGGAGGTAAGAGGAAAAGGGAAACACAATGTTTTTATAAAATAAAGTGCTTGAAAGCAGGAGGAGCAAACATAGGGAACAACTGGCACAAGTGTAATCTCTGGCACCAAATTACAGCAAAACTACTGAAAGAATGCAACAATTATTTTATTCATGAAGTTGCTTCTTCACAGTCTCTTTGAGATCATCACAGGGGCTACAAGAGGAATGATCAAAGAGTCAGTGCTGGACACAGCTATCTCCCCGCTTAGTTGCTGTGATTGACAGCAGTGCTATCCAGATCCCTTTTGGGGAGAGGGAGGGAGCATGCATAGCCCTACAAGGGGCCCTACGCCTGACACAAGATGTGGAAATAGTTTATGCAATTCATCTGCACAGGACAAATCTAAATTTGTCAAACTAGACCACAAACAGTTTTACTTGGGCCCTTGGATGTCTATGTTTGCCACTGTGCGTAGTGTGTACTGAACCCAGGGTCACCATAAAAATGAAATATCCCTGCAATGAGCTATGCTAAACACCTAGCACCTGTATACATACAATGAGCTATGCTAAAAACCTGGCACCTGTATTAAAACAAAAATTGGCACAGGAAATGCATTTCATTGCCATTCTGTATAAATACGTATCTCTGCTATATGTTATTTCTCACAGGCTTTGTCTCATAATGTAGAAATGGTGTTGCCTTCACAGCTGGGCAACAGGCAGGAATTTGCCCCTTGGCGTTTCCCACTGTCTGTGCTGAACAATACACCCTGCAAAGCCCAAAGTGATTGGTGCCAGCTGCCACATGTCTGAAAAACAAAAAGCGTTCCCAGTCACATCGTGTTCTATCAGAGGTCACTCCGCAAATACTTTGATTTCTTGTTTTACAGAAAGATATTTATGGGGTGGGGGGGTAACTATAAACCTCTATAGAAAAAAATGTTTCACATACAGCAGATATGAAATGAACAGCAGCTATGCAGGGAAATCGAATGAAAAGTTTTATTCAATATGTCATTGTTTTTTCTTGCACAGTCCTACTTATAGCAAACAGGACTAAGAGAATAACTCAAAGAGGAAATTATTGGTCAGGTAGCCATTTGACTCGCAGCCCATTGACACTTCCTCCAGCTCTCTAAGTGAAAGTCTTTACCTTGATGTGGACATAGAGCTGGTAGTAGAGTCCAGTGATCGTAGATTCAATGCTTTGCACACTCATTTGCAAAAAATAAATGTTTTTTTCTGCAAAACTGTCTGCATTTATTATTAACTGTAGTTTGTTTTCAATACGGTAGGAGCATATGTGGTTTGGTCAACCTGTTTCGAGAAATGACTGTGGTTTTCAACTGAGATCAGCAAATGAGTGTGTTGCATCATTGAAAAAATGATGCATACAGTATCTCACAAAACTGAGTACACCCCGCACATTTTTGTAAATATTTTATTCTATCTTTTCATGTGACAACACTGAAGAAATGACACTTTGCTACAATGTAAAGTAGTGAGTGTACAGCTTGTATAACAGTGTAAATTTGCTGTCCCTTCAAAATAACTCAACACACAGCCATTAATGTCTAAGCCGCTGGCAATAAAAGTGAGTACACCCCTAAGTGAAAATGTCCAAATTGGGCCCAAAGTGTCAATATTTTGTGTGGCCACCATTATTTTCCAGCACTGCCTTAACCCTCTTGGGCATGGAGTTCACCAGAGCTTCACAGGTTGCCACTGGAGTCCTCTTCCACTCCTCCATGACAACATCACAGAGCTGGTGGATGTTAGAGACCTTACTCTCATCCACCTTCCATTTGAGGATGTCCCACAGATGCTCAATAGGGTTTAGGTCTGGAGACATGCTTGACCAGTCCATCACCTTTACCCTCAGCTTCTTTAGCATTGTAGTGGTCATCTTGGAGGTGTTTGGGGTCATTATCATTTTGGAATATTGCCCTGCGGCCCAGTCTCCAAAGGGAGGGGATCATGCTCTGCTTCAGTATGTCACAGTACATGTTGGCATTCATGGTTCCCTCAATGAACTGTAGCTCCCCAGTTCTGGCAGCACTCATGCAGTCCCAGACCATGACACTCCCACAACCATGCTTGACTGTAGGCAAGACACACTTGTCTTTGTACCCCTCACCTGGTTGCCACCACACACACTTGACACCATCTGAACCAAATAAGTTTATCTTAGTCTCATCAGACCACAGGACATGGTTCCAGTAATCCATGTCCTTAGTCTGCTTGTCTTCAGCAAACTGTTTGCGGGTTTTCTTGTGCATCATCTTTAGAAGAGGCTTCTTCCTGGGACAACAGCCATGCAGACCAATTTGATGCAGCGTGCTGCATATGGTCTGAGCACTGACAGGCTGACCCTCCACCCCTTCAACCTCTGCAGCAATGCTGGCAGCACTCATACGTCTATTTTTCAGAGAAAACCTCTGGATATGACGCTGAGCACATGCATTCAACTTCTTTGGTCAACCATGGTGAGGTCTGTTCTGAGTGGAACCTGTCCTGTTAAACCGCTGTATGGTCTTGGCCACCGTGCTGCTGCTCAGTTTCAGGGTCTTGGCAATCTTCATATAGCCTAGGCCATCATTATGTAGAGCAACAATTCTTTTTTTCAGATCCTCAGAGAGTTCTTTGCCATGAGGTGCCATGTTGAACTTCCAATGACCAGTATGAGAGAGTGAGAGCGAAAACACCAAATTTAACACTAAAATATACTAAGCACCGCACTGATGATCCCAAATCCCAAAGAATTACATCTCTCAATAGTGCCGCTGCTTTAGATGATAAGACATAAAAATAAGGTGAAAAACACCAGTTAATTCTATTTCACAGCAGCTCATCTAAATTAAATAATAATTATACCATGCGATAAATTGAAATAAAATAATCAAGCAGTGCATAAAAGAATGACATTCCATCAAAAAATGTTTCATAAAAATTAAGTTCATAAACTCATAAAGAAGTGTCCATCATAGTCCAAAAGAATCCAATAAAGTGAACATGTGCAATATAAGGTGCTTCGCTCATACACTCCAGAAAAAATCAAATATTTCCGCCACTAGTGCTCCAATATACTCAGTGGTCACCCATAGGAATACAGCTTACCAGAAATAATCTTTCAAACAGCATGTCAGGCCGTGCTCTTTATCCAGACCTCAGCCGTTGTGTTATCGCAGGCAAGTTACCAATTAATTAAAAACAAACAGAGCAATAGTTACTCATAGGCTGTGATGTCCCAGTTTCATAATCCGATTCGCCAAGCAGAGGGCATGCAGCCTCCTCTCAAGTTGCCTTATAGTTATTCCCCTAACGTTTCGTCATTACAGACTTGCTCACAAGGGATCCCGCTGATGAGCTCCCCATAATGCACTGCACTCTCGCAGTGCATTGATTGCTGATGATTGGCCAAAGCATGCACCTGACCTGTATGCTTTGGCAAGCACAGCACAATGTACTGTGAGAGCCATGATGGGCCAAAGGCAAAGTGCCTTTGGTCCATCATGGCTCAGGGGTTAAGTCCATGCCCCACACAATATAAAGCTGCTGCTTATACGGCAGCCATGTATAGTGTATGATAATGGAGATTAGGCAGGTAGTTAGTGGATAGTGTGTTCAATCAGTTTAGTGCAGTCAGTGTAGTGTACAGGTATACCCCACTTTTAAGTACACAATGGGACCAGAGCATGTATGTAAAACAAAAATGTACTTAAAGTGAAACAATACCTTTTTTTCATTTCTCAATGCATGTACTGCATTGCACTAGTCATTTACAGGCATAACTGATTACCTAGTCAATCTGGCCACCGGATATGTTGTAGTCCCGGGTCCCCTCTTGGTGCTTCCCAAGTTTGGTGTCCCTGTCACTTATGGTTCGGGAGCAGCGCCATATCAAGCTGACAAGATTTCCCATAAACGCCAATGTCAAATGTTAAAAACCGGGAGCAGTGCCATGTCAAGCTGACCAAGATTTCCCATAGACGCCAATGTTAAAGACCAGGAGCAGTGCCATGTCAAGCTGACCAAGATTTCCCATAGATGCTAATGAGCACTGAAAGCTGAAAAGTGGTCTGGGCAGGAAGGGGGTAAAAGTGCCCTGTATTTAAGTGGTTAAGGGGAATCGTATGACAGAATTAAGAAAAGAATATGGTGTGGGGTCCCCCCAAAATCCATACCAGGCCCTTTGGGTCTAGTATAGATTTTTAGAGGGAAACTCCAAGCCAAAAATAAAAATGGCGTGTGGTTCCCCCCCCCCCCCCCCAAAATCCATACTAGACCCTTATCCAAGCATGCAGCCTGGCATGCCAGGAAAGAGGGGGGGCAAGTGAGTGGCCCCCTCCTAAACCATACCAGGCTGCTTGCCCTCAACATGGGGAGGGTGCTATGGGGTGCCCCCCCCAAAGCACCTTGTCCCCATGTTGATTGGGGAAAAGGGCCTCTTCCCAACAGCCCTGGGCTGTGGTTGTTGGGGTCTGCCGGTGGGGGGCTTATCAGAATCTGGAAGCCCTTTTTAACAAGGGTGCCCCAGATCCCACCCCCCCACCCCCATGTGAATGGGTATCGGGCACATTGCACTCTTACCCATTCACCAAAAAAGTGTCAAAAAGTAATAACCACAGGAAACAGTTTTTGAGATGTCCTTTATGAAAAAAGAAAAAAAAATAGTGTCCCTCGATGTATCCATGGTCAATCACGACACCCGCCAGTCCCGAAAAATGGAAAAAAAAACCTGCTGTCACCTCCTGGGATGCCTCCAGCCGTCTGCCTCCTCTCTGTTTTGATAGTTCTTATATAGACAAGGGGTCGGCCACCCGGCTACGCCACCTGGAGACATCGCCCCCTTCTGACATCATGTGACATCATAAGGGGTGGTGCCACCGGGTGATGTAACTGGGTGGCCCCGCTCCTTGCCTATATAAGAACTGTGAAAGTAGAGAGGAGGCAGACGGTCGGTGGCCTCCCAGGAGGTGGAACATTTTTTTTCTAAATTTCAGGTCCAGCGGGTGTCGTGTTTGACTATGGATTACATCGAAGGGTACAGTTTTTTTTTTCTTTTTTTTAATAAAGTACTTTTCAAAACCTGTTTCCTGTGTTTCTTACTTTTTGACACTTTTTCATTGAATGGGTAGGGGTGCGATGTACCCGATACCCATTCACATTGGGGGGGGGGTGGTATCTTCCAGATTCCGATAAGCCCCCCCCCAAAATCCCGTCAACCACAGCCCAGGGTTGTCAGGAAGAGGCCCTTGTCTCCAACAACATGGGGACAAGGTGCTTTGGGGTGGGGGGGCACAGGGCCCCCCAGCCCCAAAGCACTCACCCCCCCCATGTTGAGGATATGTGGTCTGGTATGGTTCACAGGGGGGTGCTCGCTTGTCCCCCCCTTTGCGACCTGCCAGGCTGCATGATTGGATAAGGGTCTGGTATGACGTGGGGTTCCCCTTAAAACCCATACCAGACCCAAAGGGCCAAGTATGGACTGGGGCGGGGAACCCTACGCATGTATACGTTGTACAGATGTGCCATTTTACAGGCAGACTAAGGGGACCCCCAGGCATGATATTTAAAGGTATTTTTCATTGTTATTGTTTCTTACTTTTTTACACTTTTTCAGTGAATGGGTAGGGGTGCGATGTACCCGATACCCATTCGCATTGGGGGGGGGGGCGGTATCTTCCAGATTCCGATAAGCCCCCCACCCCAAAATCCCATCAACCACAGCCCAGGGTTGTCGGGAAAAGGCCCGTGTCTCCAACAACATGGGGACAAGGTGCTCAGACCCAGATACCAGACCCAAAGGGCCAGGTATGGACTGGGACGGGGGACCCTACGCATGTATACATTGTACAGATGTGCCACTTTACAGGCAGACTAAGGGGACCCCCCAGGCACGATATTTAAAGGAATTTTTCATTTTTCTTGTTTCACTTTAAGCATCATTAAAATCACTGCTCCTTTAAAAATGATTGTTTTATAAACTTTTATTTGCATTGATACATATCCCCCCAGGGCAGTACCCGGGTCCCCATACACTTTTTGTGGCAATAACTTGCATATAAGCCTGTAAAATGAGTTTGCATGTTTGCTAGAACTTTTTCCATGTTCGAGATGTTCTGGTGCAAACCAAACAGGGCAATGTTTGGCCCATCCCTATTTAAAGCTGACCTCCAGGCAAACAGCTAAATACCCAGATGAAATACATTTATGGGAGCTGTTTTTTGCCCGCCAAATGATTTGTATTTCTGTCCTTCCAGGCCTGAAATTTGCACAGCTATGTTGAGAAGTAAATATGATTTTTTTTCTGGGAGGGTGGTTCAGTCTTGGGCACATTAACCCCTTGGCGGCTTTGCCTCCCGGCCCTTTAAGGGGTATCAGATGCCAGGGGCGGGGGTTTATGATCATGTAGCCCCGTGATTGTCTATCACAAGGGTCACATGATCGGAAAACTCCTGATTGCAAGTAGCGATTGGGAGCTTTTCGTTAGTCACCGGTAACTGTATTGGGAGCGCGCAGGGCATGCGCTCTCAGCACAGCTGTATTTACATTCTGGTATGCAAATATGCAGCCACTTAGCGTCAAATGCCACCCACTGAGAGGTCACATATCTGCGTACTGTCGGCGCCAAAGGGTGAAGGAAAAAAATGAGGCAGTATGGAGGAAATTGTGGGTGTGGCAAAATTGTGCTAACAGTGGTAAGGGCTTGTGCCAATATTACTGAGCCACAAATGAAAACCTCACAGCACAATTATTTGTGGACATGGAGCTGTTAGGAAAGTACACTGATCGTAGATTCAATACTTTGCATGCTCTTTTGAAAAAAAAAAAAAATAGCAAACAGCACCCACCCTTCCCACAAGTCCTATACTCACCTGCCACTGTAAAGTCTTCCAACAGGACAGCATCTTTTTTTGCACATGCATAAAAAATATGTTTTTTCCTAGTGAGAGGGCATTCCTAATTGGGATGCCTAAAAGGCTGCTTAACTATATAAATGAATAGAGATATTGGCTTCATTCATACAAGTGTCAGCACCCATCCTGCGTGCCAGCTGCCCTGTGTTTTGGCATCTGCATCCACCTTCAGCTGCATGCGGGCAGCCTAAAGAGTTGGATGCAGACACAGAAGATGCATGCACAAAGCCACATGTCAAAATTTGATAACCATACAGGAGAGCCTGCACAGTCCCCGAGCTACCTGCCACCTCTATTGGTTGCTCATGGCGGATGCAGATACCATAACAAAAACAACAATTATCCTTTATAGTTAGATGGATAGTTAAAAACCATACCAGCTATTTAGAAGAGTTCACTCTTTTTTCATTGTATTGTAGAACCCTGCTCCTAAACAGGGCTGCTGAATTTAGTTGTGCTAGGTAGTAACTAGCCTGGCTAATTGGCAGTGGGATCCACTGGTTTCTATCCTAAGCTCAAGTCTGGTGTGTAGTCCCTCTCTTCTGTCACTAGGTGGCAATGCTGCCTCTGGCATTAGGATGAAGGATCACGATGAATACAGGTTATGCATAAATATGTTACCTCAGCCAATCATCAGGAGGATCTTTAGGCTGCTGAGCATGCTGAGAGAGTCATATTTTGGAGGAGTCAGGGGTTCTTTGCCACCCGGGCGGCTGCCTGGGAGGACTTGTGTTGTATTGATCTGGATTGCTTGGTCAGGCCTCAGGCTTCTATCTCGGGAGCTCCTGGCTGCTAGGACTGTCTGAAGCCTATCCAGGAATCCAAGCAGCAGCAGTGAGTTAGGCTTCAAGTAGGGGGTTTAACCAAGTTGAGGAGATTCTGCCTGAGGGGGAACTGTATCGAAGCCAGTGGTAAAGGAGAAGCAGTTGCCACAAAGGAACAACCACTCCTGTTACCAGAGGCAGGTGTAGAAGGATGGAGGTCTGAAGAAGTACCAGAGTAGCCCTTTTCACTAGCCGGGGACAGCGAAGAAGTGGGAAAGCTTCAGTAGTCTCATCCAGGAACCCAGCAGGTGGCGTGGGTGCACCTTGAAGATAAGTACAGCAGGTAGCTGTGAGTCAAGCCAGCGGGTAGCATGGGTGAAGCTTGAGGTATCTACAGTGGGATACTGTGAGATGTGAGTGAAGATCTACAGCGGGTAAATGGGTTACATGTTCAGATCTAAAGAGAAGTATTGAGAGTGAAGTGTTGCTATAGGAGACATCAGTTGCTACAAAAATACATGTTGCTGCATTCAGCTTAAAGGCTCTTCTTCTGTATTGCTGTTTGCCTACTTCTATTTTTGTCTGCAGAGTCTGCCAATTTTGCTATTGCATTTGCCTAAGGGTGTCCAAGCCCTAACCCTCTCTTCCCCAGTTCTTGTTAAGAGACAATAAAACTATATTTGTCTATTTTAAAAGTGACTGGCACCCATTCATTCCATCTTGTACTACACCCACTATGCCTAGTAACCTGCACCCTGAGGAGGAATGTCAGCTCTCCCTGGCTCTGGAGGTCACCATTAGGCCTCTGGAGGTTGGGGACATCGCCACAGTATCACAAATCGAATTCATCTTTATTTCTGCTTTTGCAAATAAATGGAACACTTCTCCATTCCTTTTGGCGTGTTCATGATGTGCGTGAGCGATTCTCTGCAGTCCAAGTTTCTGTGTTAAGTGACTCCTGGCATGGGCATCAGCATGCTGTGAAGTTTGGACAACATTGCAGCCCTATGAGAAGGTGTCTGCCAGATCTTGGCGAGCTATCACTGCTGGAGAGAGAAGGAAGGGAAGCAAAAAATCATACATGGAGGGATTTTTTTTCACACTGTAAAAAAAAAAAAAAAAAAAAGCTTTGAAAAGGAGCTGATGGAAGCACAACTGAATAATGTACAAAACGATGCTTTGTTAAAGAGGAGCTGCAAACACTGCTGATTTTGGTTTTGAGTGGAGAAACTCTGAAACCTATAATAGCTGGGATTTTGTGAAGAACTAAAGGCAAAATTTTATTTTTTCATTTTGTATAGTAAGTAAGGGTTATAATCCCAGTTAGTTTTTTTGCCATCTGTGTCCCACTGGGGAGATTTCCCTTCACTTCCTAAACAAAACAGGACATGAGAGGAAGTCCCTCAAAGTGAGGGAATCTATGGTTGTCGTCAGCCTCACCAGAACGTGGTCCTCATTGGAAGATTTCCCCCTTATTCTCGTTGTGGGGACAACCCGAAAATTGTGATTTTCTTCCACTCTCAGTGATAACGGTAAACATGACAA
>BLSH010017702.1:956330-968350 GCA_018402905.1 Glandirana rugosa | reverse complement strand
AAGCACTAAAGTAAAAAAAAAAAAAAAAAAAAGCTTTGAAAAGGAGCTGATGGAAGCACAACTGAATAATGTACAAAACGATGCTTTGTTAAAGAGGAGCTGCAAACACTGCTGATTTTGGTTTTGAGTGGAGAAACTCTGAAACCTATAATAGCTGGGATTTTGTGAAGAACTAAAGGCAAAATTTTATTTTTTCATTTTGTATAGTAAGTAAGGGTTATAATCCCAGTTAGTTTTTTTGCCATCTGTGTCCCACTGGGGAGATTTCCCTTCACTTCCTAAACAAAACAGGACATGAGAGGAAGTCCCTCAAAGTGAGGGAATCTATGGTTGTCGTCAGCCTCACCAGAACGTGGTCCTCATTGGAAGATTTCCCCCTTATTCTCGTTGTGGGGACAACCCGAAAATTGTGATTTTCTTCCACTCTCAGTGATAACGGTAAACATGACAAAAAGGGGAGGTGGATTCTCCTAATGGGAGCACAGACAGCAATAAAAACAAAACACTTGTTCTACAACCCCAATTCCAAGAAAATTGGAACACTGTAAAATCTACACAAAAACAGAATGCAATGATTTGCAAATCTCCATCCAATGACAGAGCGATCACTTGGCAACAAACTGGCTCATGTCCGGTTCCGCTCTCTCCTCCTCTCACACCGATCGGTACAGCATGTGAGGAGAGGAGGGAGCCAGTGGAGCAGCAGGAGTGGGCTGGATGTGAGGTGCCTATAGTACCGATTTGTGCCCATTCATGCCTCATTCATGCAGTTCCCTCCCAGCCCCCCCCCCCCTTATACTTACCTGAGCCAGATCTCGATCCAGCAATGTGCACGAGAGCAGAGGTGCTTTCTGCTCTCTCCCTCCTCATTGGCTCAGAGACAGCAGCGGAATTTGGCTCTGGCTATTGTCAATCACAGCAAGTGTCAAGGGAGCAGGGGGCGGGGACAAGTCCCGCTGTCTGTGTTAGCAGACACAGGCAACAAGGCCCAGCAGCAAGCCAGCATGAGTGCCAACATAGCAGGAAGGGACCCGAGGAAGATCGGGACTACTCTGTGCAAAACCATTGCACAGAACAGGAAAGCATGACATGTTTATTATTTTAAAGGGAAACATATGTTTAGAATCACTTTAAGCAGTTACAGAAACTGTTTTGTTTACTTTTGGGATAAAGGTATTTAACTAAATAAATAAAAGCTGATCATTGTGTATACCTCTGTCGGTGCAAAATGGTTTGTCTAAACTCTCTAACTTCCACTTTTACTGCACAGCTTGATCTCAAAACATAGGTTATTGTGAATCTAGCTTTAGTTACAGGGGCCACAAAAAACAAAGAGTAACTAATTCTAGTGACAGACTCCATAATATATTTCATTTCTTATTTTGCCTTTAGTACTACTTTAGGCAGATTAAGGGAGACCAGGGTTGGGCTTTAAATTGAACCGGTGGTCAATTTTAAATTAGAAATGGACTGAAGTTGGTATTTGCACACCTTAGTTGCGATGCTGTGTATAGCTATGCAAGGTATGTAAACCTACCTATAGCTATAGCATAGATGCCTGCTTTTAAAGTGGAGTTCCACTCACATTTTTCTCTCCTCACCATGCAGCACTAATGTGCATTCTTAAAATGAATTGGCAATTTATTTATTTTCTTTCTGTTCACTTACCTGATTTATGCCTATATCTAATCTCACTTCCTCCTTTAGGGGCCGTGGCGCCATACATCATTTCTGGTTTTGCATTGCCTCCTGGGAGATCTTGATCAGCTTGGCATGGCACTGCTCACATTTTGCATTGGCATCTATGGAAAATCTTGCATCACACTGCACTGCACTGCAAGATTGCATCACACTGCACATGCGGTAGGTAGCCAGAATGCATGGAATCCAGGAAGAAGGACACTGCGGTTTCAGATGCCCACATTAGAGATGGCCGCACTGTGTAGGAACTTAACAAAGTAAGAAAGCTATGCACTGCACAAATAAAAAACTGGGCATAGTTCATAGCATACCTTTGTTACATTGCATGAGATATGAGTATTCTAGGGATATTTTTATCTTAAAATTCATATTTTGGCCAGAACGCCGTTTTAATGTCGCCTTCCATTTTACTAGTTGCGAAGTGACTACAATTACCACTTTCAATAATAATTAAATAATCAGGAAATCAGTGTATGGTCGTCAAGGTGTTTAATAACTTCCCTCTAATGTTCCCAATCTTCTAGGCCTCCAGCTGTACTTATCAGTATGATTCATCCTCCTGAGTCAATGTGGCAGTCCCAAAATACACTTATAATGAGAGAAGTTGGAACTGCCATTACTAACCTTCCTTGGAACATATTAGTTGCCTGACTGTGTCTGGCTTTAATACTTCAAAGTTGTACACCCCAGACCAAGTATTCAGCAAAGGAAAAGAAATTCAGGCATACCTAAATTTATACACTGCCAAGTCACTCAAAGTGTTAACACCAGCCAGACAATTAGCATTTTTAAGAGAGGGCAGTGTAGGGAAGGGAATTATTGCATTGCATGTCATTGTCTCTGTTAGGGAGATCCACCCTCTTTGTTTTCCTGGTAACTGGGACAGAATGTGTCACAAAATCTACAGTGTCACAGTTGTCACCGGAGCAGAAAGAGAGGATATATTCCAATTGGGACATTAGTTCAGGACACAACTGTCCAGTGGTGGCCCCCCCAGCCCCTAATCTGCTTGCAAGGCATTGGATGCATAGATTTTAATGTGGGTTTTTTTGGAAGCACGTGATTAGAGCCGGAGGCTCTAATTGGCTTCAAAAAGGATGGGCTCTGTGCCCCGAGCCCACCCGCTTGTGTGACATTAGCAAATTAATATTCGTTAATGTCTTCCTGCTTCTCCTCCCGATCAATCAAGAAGCAGGTACTGAGACTAGATTGGCCAGGAGTCTTAGGACTGTCTTAGGACCTGCCTCCTGTTCGGAGCAATGGCATCGGCAGCAGCAGTCTTTCCTAGAAGCGGCAGTGCAAGGCCACTTCATCCTCCTCCCCGCACCTCTACTGCAGTATAAGGTAAGGCAATGGATAGTGGAGGGTGCAGGAGGGGGGTGGCTGTAGTGTGAGAGGATCACTGCCTATCTGCATGGGGGGGTGTGTAGTGGCAGTGGATCATCACTTTCAGCCTCCACTGCAACTGTCTAAGGCTTCATGTACACTGGTCTGCATTTACAGTGGCCGCGGGAAAGAACATTGTGCCACAATTTTGCTGCGTTTTGTGTTTTCCTGCGGCCTGTGGTCAAAAATGTTCCTATCTCGAAAAAAAAGCTCCTGAATTCACGTTTAGGAGCTGCCAGTGTAGGCTAGTGTACATGAAGCCTTAAGCCTCGTACACACGGTGCAACGGTCATACGACCGGACGTCCAAAAACGTATGTTGGCTGTTGTGTCTCGCATACTAATGTGCATTAATTGATCGTACGACCAAGCCTAACGTAGTGACGTGCTACGAGCGTATAAAGAGGAAGTTCAGGTGCATATGATTTGTGAATTAGGAACGTAGGTTTACACGAACAGACACTTCCGAGTGTTCCTGACTTCCGAGAATGCGTGTTTTGCACGTACAGCTTTGTTGGCCCAACTTCTCTGTACACACGATACAACAGTCATACGACGCCTTGTTGAACAACAAAAGTTTTCTAGTCTGCTCATCCCACTTCAGTTGTACGACCATCGCACGTTGGCTATTCTAATCACGTGTACTAACGGTCGGATGATCGTACAACAAGCTGTTGTACGACCGTTGTTGTATGACCATCGCACCGTGTGTATGGGCCTTAAGAGGGGACTTCCCCTTACATTGAAGACATTTCCTCACACTTCCTGTTGTGTTTCTAGGACAGAAAGTAAAGGGATATCCAAGCAATAGGACAAAGACATCAAAATGAGTCAGAATGATCATTCCCAAATCTGTCCAAAAACTATAAAAATGGTTTAACTTTAATTATACTTTATCCAGGCCTGATTCACACCTATGCAGGTTGCAGTTTGAATATTCCAGGTGCATTTTGCGTTTTTCAATACACATTTTTGATCCGTTGAAGTCTATGGAACCAAAAAACAGAAAAAAAGTCCCTGGCCCTCTCCATAAAATGCACAGATGTGAACTACATCTATAGGAATCCTATGTTAAATGGACTGTAGTGCGTTTCTGCAAAACGGAAAACGCTATAAAAAATGCATATGTGTGAACCAGGCCTAAGATGTTATGAGGCTTTTTTGAATGTGGATTGCTCTGAGATTACAGCTGAAAGACAGAATGATTTGGAACATTAAATTAATTTGCACACTCCACTCACCGTCCCCTGGCCTCCAGAATGATAAAGGCAAAGTCATCCTTTAGTAAACTAAGAGCTTAGAGCATTGTTAAAGTACTGTAAATGATCACCTTGTAAAACAACTCATTCAGTTTAAAATTGAAATGAAAGGTAAAACATTTGTGTGTAGATATAAAAATACATTATATATACCTTTTATTCCCTCTGTTCCCTCTGTTCTCAGCTGCAGAATGCTGGGGGGAGGAGAAGCAAAAACACACTGAGCTTCCCAGTTAATAGCTGTGCAAGGAGGGAGATTGGGGGGGCATGTCAGGACAAATCTGATTATTGGAGGAGAGCAGGCTGAGTTCCCAGCATAGCTAGGAAACTCACCACGGTGTCTTCTCCTGCTTAGTGTGGTGAGTTTTTAATAGGACAGCAGAGGGCCTGACAGGAACACCAGGGATTTCACGAAAAGGAAGTGTAGCCAATGGCCCCCTTAGAGGTGGCTAATTATTGTGGTTCACCTGAATCAAACAGTTCTTTACATGGGACCTCTATATACAACTCTGTATATACACTTCTCCTTCTTCACTCCAGCACTGACACTTGCTGCATGTTTCTCTCCTTGTTCCTCACTCCTGCACAATACTTGCTCAGCACAGATGAGACCTGGAAGGATATTTACCAGGCCTCCATATCATCTTGTTTCGCCTAGCTAGCATGTGCCACATGGTGACATCTGCTGTAGTTGAATCAAGGCCTCTGGACCACCCATTAGAGGCAGAGACTAATAGTCCCCAAAGTGTAGCAAAGTACAAAGTACAATGTGCTAGCTAGTGTGATGGACTACCACTCCCAGCCCATACTTTTCCAGCTGCAAGGGCCTCACTGCCACAGCAACATCAAAGTCCCACACTGGCTTCTGCATCCATCCCAGACTGTCTCTCACCCCAATCCGCTCCGGCATTCCTCCTCCAGTATCCCAGCGTATGTTGCTCACCAACTGCTGACACTTGTAGTTCTTCACCAAAGAGCTCTCCCGATAGTGCTCTCTCCCGCTGTCCTTTCTGCTCTGCCTTGTGCGTCCCTCCATGATCTCACTCCTCCTGGCAACACCCGAGCACTCCAGGCCCAGGGTCACCCCCCCAAACTGGGAGCACCCGCTAGACCGCGAAAGCCTCCACACTATCACATCTACAGACTTCCGCCCGAACCCCCCCCCCCCCCCACTGGGCAGACCACAGTATTTAAGTAAGCCTGCCCCCTGCTAATCCAAATTTGGGATTGGTCAGGGCTCCTTAACATACTTCAGAAAGCCTCACCTCTTCTTCCCATCCCCTTTTCCTGAACCTTCTTATGAAGAGGGGAGGAGTAACCAGGGGGTGTTTCTTCCTGCAGTCTCCAGCTCTCCCTGGGTCACTCCCCTACCCAGGATCAAAACAATCAGGCTTGCATTTAAGTCAGGCCTGACTAAATTTGCCTCACCTAGCAAAAAAATCACTCTAACACCTACCTAGCATAGAGGGCACTACAGAAGCAATACAAAGAGAACAGGATAATTTTTCATACAAGTACATGGTTCAGCAGGCCCATATTTGGAATATGAAATGCTGGGGTAACAAACACGTCCTGGAGCTGGAACACAGCACACACAATGGGGGATCTGAAACACATCAGACACAAAGGGGGATTTGGAACACATAAAAAACAAAAGGGGATGAGTAAACCCATCAGACACAATGGAGGATCTGGAACACATCAAACACAATAGGGGATTTGGAACACAACAGGCACAATGAAGGATCTGAAACACAACACACACAGTGGGGGATCTAAAACACATCAGACACAAAGGGGATCTAAAACACATCAGACACAAAGGGGACCTGGAACATATCAGACGCAATGGGGGATCTGGAACACAGCACATACAATGGGGATCTGAAATACATCAGACACAAAGGGGATCTGGAACACATCTGACACAAGGGGGATCTGGAACACATCAGACCATCAGAAAAAATGGGGAATCTGGAACACTTTAGACAAAAAAAGGGATCTGGAACACATCAGACACAATGGGGGATCTGGAAAACACCAGACATATAGGGGAATCTGGAACACATCAAGCAGAAGGGGCAATCTGTAACAAATCAGATAGAATGGGGGACTAGAAACACATCAGACAGAATGGAGGACCTGGAATACAGTAGAAACAATGGGGGATCTAGAACATGATGAACACAGAAGGGGATATGGAGCACAGCAGACACAATGGGGAATTTGGAACATGGCAGACACAATAAGGAATATTGAACATGACTGTCGCAATGGGGGAGATTTAGTAAAACTGGAGCACTCAGAATCTGGTGCAGCTCTGCATGGTAGCCAATCAGCTTCTAACTTTAGGTTGTTAAATTAAGCTTTGACAACAAAGCTGATTGGTTTCTGTGCAGAGTTGCAACCGATTTTGCCCATTCCAGTTTTAGTAAATTCCCCCTATTGGGGGATCTTAAACAGTAGACAAAAAAGAAAAGAAAGGAAATCTCTCCAATAGGAACAAGAGATAGCAACAAAAAAACTATTGGGGAAGGGTCTGATATTCCGTCAGCCTTTTTTTTCTGTCAGGTTATCAGGTCTCAGTGACATCCATGCCCTTTAGTTTTTCTCCTGAAGTCACAGAAACAGGAAGTGATGGGAAATCTCCCCATTGAGGACAGAAGAGTAAAAGTTATTTCTCTTGCCCCCACTGTTCAAAACAGCAAAAAAAGTATTGACTGAAAACAATCTTAAATTATAAGAGTACTTATCCCTTTTAATTAAACAAATATGTTTACTGGAGCAGCTGAATAATGAAACTTGTTTGAATGATCCTGGTAAAGTTAATAACATTATGTGTCAGTCAGTGTGTGAAACACTGGCAGACAGAACCTCATATATTCCATAATGGACACAGTGTTAAAATGTATTTAAGATGTGCTTCTGTCGCCATCAGTCTTGGTGGGAGAGGAGCTATTCCCCAGAGTAACCACATGCATACTTTTTTAAGACAAAACTTCTCATTCCTTTCCATGGAGCTTTCCATGCTCTGGTGAGAAATTAAACATATTTGTTGTGTCTTGTCTGTTTCCTGTATAAATGCTACTGCCAGGCTAATATGTGGCACAAAGCTTATTACAAATAAACTCCCTGCAATGAGCTTAATGTGATACAGATACTGCAAAATGAATAACGTTTCTCTGTATCACTACAGGCTAAATCCTGGAAGCCACGTAGCCCCGTTTGCCAGTATGTCTCCTGTGATATTATCCCACTCCATATTGTGCTCACTGTGCTGTTAGTTAACTAATTTGATCAAAGACAGTAAGCAAAAACTGATCAAGATGGCTCTTGTTGGTGTAAGGCAGTGGTTCTCAACTCCTGTCCTCGGGACCCACTAACAGGCCAGGTTTTCAGGATAACTGAAATGCATCACAGGTGATATCATTTGCTGCTCAGTGATTGCAGTATTCTAGTCTGCATCTCCCCAAGGTAATACTTAAAATCTGGCCTGTTGGTGGGTCCCGAGGACTGGAGTTGAGAACCACTGGTGTAAGGGCAGTTACTAGTTCTTTGCCTTCATGTGACCAAGCTAAGGGAGCAAGGCTTAAAAGTAGAGCAACTTTGTAGGTTCACAATTCAGTTGACATCAGTGAACCTTTTTTGTTTGGTCCCTTATAGTTTGATTGTTTTATATCTTTGATACGTTGAAAAAATCGCTGTTGATTAGGGATGAATCGATGGTTAGATCTGAATTTTGGCCTGTTTGTGGGAGCCAAGCAGAATTTCTACCTCTTCTGTTTATGACAGCTTTCATTTGTCAGTGCTTTGTAAGGGGTGCTTGCACCCACTGTGTCCTTAGGAAAGACCGACGTCATCAGGAATCCCCACCACATGAACAGCGGGATTGGTACAGCAGTGACATCACTGATGTCAATGATGCCACCACTACACCTGCCCCTTGCCTATACAGTAACTGATTACATCTTAGGTAGCTTTCATTTATCTATGAGTAACGCCAGAATCAGTTGTGTGCACCAGGTCATTGAATCTTTTGTTTGTCCAGTCAATGGGCAGCAGGTATCATGATGGATTTACAATAAGGGACTTTTTTTGCTGATTTTTAATAGAGGACTTGTCAAACATTTTGGTATCTATTTTTGTAAATGACATTATTTTTTGCAAACCAGTAGGGATACCCATACTCAATTATATGGGGGGGGGGGTGGTCTCTGAGAAACCCCTTATCATTAAAGAGGGCTTTCAGATTCTAGTAAGCCCCTCACCGGCAGCCCCCCACAGAGTCCTTGTCCTCATCAACATGGGGGCAAGGTGCTTTGCCGGGGGGGTCCCTTTCCTGGTCAACCAGCATGCTCCAATTGAGGGTTGGATTTTTATTGGGTTGGTAAGGGCTTTTAGGGGGAGCCAGTGTATTTTTTTTGCATTGAGTCTACCTTGAAAATTGTACAAGGCCCCAAGGAGGAAAACCGATTGCATATTAGCCCAGAAAACGTGATTTTTTTCTGACAGATTTGGCTCTCATTGATTTCAATAGGGTTCATGTTTGACATCTGAACTTCTCTGAAGTTTATTGAACTTTGCTTGAACCTAACCATGGGCAGTTTGGCTCATTGCTACTGTTGATTTTGCCAGAAATCTTGACACTTTTGGCTCTTTGCCTGTTCTTATAATTCACATTGTTCCTAGTTATCTCTAAAGGATTACAGAACCCTTCCACTCAATGTTAAGGAGAAAAAGAGAAGTGTAGGGTTCTCTAGTTCTGTCCTGTTTCTGTTCTCCTGATACAGTACAGGGAATCAGCATTGTCACTCCAGGACAGGAAGTGTGTTACTAGGAGAATCACCAGGTGAACGAAGAGGATTAAAGCCTAAGAAAAAATAAGGACTGGTAAACGGCAATATATTTGATTTTTGTATAGCTGTAAGTAGAAGTGTTTCTTTAAATTTAGATTGCATGACTGTAGTCAGTTGGTGCAAATGTATAGCCTGATTTGTACAGATTCCCCTACGTTCAGCCTGGCTGTCAGCTATACTGTATGTCATTAGGTGGCACAGTGTGCTTAGGTTAGAAATATTCATGTCTTTTCCCAGCTAACCACTAGGAGTTTATTTAACAGTGGGGCATCATTGAAAAGGGTATACTGTAAATAGTTAGGGTGACCTGAAGCAAGCTCTCTTCCCCCTGGGGAGGGTGCATGTGGATTAACCACTTACCAACCGGAAGGTTTTCCAGCTTTAGGACCAGAGCACTTTTTGCGATTCGGCACTGCGTCGCTTTAACTGACAATTGCGCGGTCGTGCGACGTTGTACCCAAACAAAATTTGCGTCCTTTTTTCCCCACAAATAGAGCTTTCTTTTGGTGGTATTTTATCCCCTCTGCGTCATTTCTGATCACCGCTATAAACAAAAGAAGAGCGACCATTTTGCAAAAAAAAAAACAAATTTCTTACTTTTTGCTAAAATTCAAATCCAAAAAAAATATAAAAAGACATTTTTTTTCACCGGTTTTGGCCGATTTATATTCTTTCTCATATTTGTGATAAAAAAAATCGCAATCGGCGTTTATTGATTGGTTTGCGCAAAAGTGTCCGCGTTTATGGATGGTGAGAATTAATTTCTGGGGTTTTTATTTTTTTTTTATTTTTTACCACTAATGGCGGCGATCTACGATTTTTAGCAGTACTGCGATATTGCAGCGGACATATCGGACATTTTTGACACTTTTTTGGGACCAATGACATTTATTCAGCGATCGGAAATTTAAATGTCCACTGATTACTGTATAAATGTCATTGGCAGTGAAGGGATTAACCTGCAGGGGTAAAGCTAGGGGTTAAGTGTGTTACCTGGGTGTGTTCTTACTGTGGGGGGGTTGGGCTAACATGGGCATGAGAGATCTAACTGACCCCAGTGACAGGGATCAGTAGATCTCCCATGCCTGCACTAACAGAGCGGGGAACCGCCGTGCTTACATCGGCGGTTCCCCGTTCTTTCCCTGTGGCCGCTCATCGCGGCTCGCCAGCTGACATCGGGTCCGCCTGAGCAGCGGGCACGCTCCTCAGGCGGCACGCGCGCGCCCCATAGCGGCTGTTCGCAGATCGCCATCTTTTTACGGCGATTCACGCTCAGCATCCCGACTGCCGCCATGAAAACACGGCACGTGGTCGGGAAGTGGTTAAGCTGCTTCTTGAGGCCTGCCTGAAGAAGTCTGTATGCGACTGGATTTGTAAGCTCTTCTTGTCTGGAGGCAGGATGGAGTCACAGTTGATGTTGGTGGACTCGGCTGCAGAAGGCTATGAATGGGATGGAGACACAGTTGGTGCTGGTGGACTTTCCTGCAGAAGATTGGGTATAGGATGTCATGGAGTCACAGTAAGTGCTGATGATCGACTTCCCTAAAAGAAGGTGATGATTGCTGTTCACAATACTTAACACAGTAGTTTGGAATTTGACTTAAAGGCCCTTTCCTGTGCAGTAACATGTTGAAAAACAGATTTCTGCTTAAAGGCTGGAGTATCTGTGACCCTGACCCTCATTCTCATGGATTGTGAGTAATAAATCTACTTTTTATTTCATCTAAAGGGGTGGTACCCAGCTCTTTATAGCCCCTCCAACACTAACCATGGATCCAAATCCGAGGTGACATGCCAGCCTGTCTCTGGGGACACTCCCCTGCTCCTGGAGGCTAGTGTAGCATTTGTTTTGGATTTAGATGCGCTTTAATGCAAAATACAGGTCAATACACCCAAAACGCAGCTTGCTGATAGGGATGTAGGTCAGGAGCATTGGACATGCCCCCTTACATTTCAGTTACCTCCATAAGATAAACACATGTACCTTCTGATTATGGGGGATACAGCTACCCCTATGTGGAACTTTTTCTGACAACAATTTCATTTTTATGAGATCTTCCTGCATATTGCTACACCCGAAGGAGGCGCTTGGTAGTTTGAGTCCTATGTTCTTTTCCTCAACTCTGTGAATGACCTTGGCCCCTCTGACACACCAGGGTAAGAGGAGAGCAGCTGCTGTACTGCAAAGAGCATAAGGATATGTATTCAATGCACAGCTATAACTCAATATCTGACGATAAGCACCAGTCTGGCTAGGAGTAAAGAAGTACATTATATTGTAAGGAATTGAAGGAAGTAGCAATATGTGCATATAGAGACAGGTAGAATGTACATTTAACCACTTCAGCCCCGGAAGGATTTCCAGCTTTAGGACCGGAGCCCTTTTTGCAATTTGGCACTTCGCCGCTTCAAATGGTAATTGCGCGGTCATGCAATGCAGTAGCCAAACGAAATTTGCGTCCTTTTTTTCCCACAAATAGAGCTTTCTTTTGGTGGTATTTGTTCACCACTGCGCTTTTTAATTTTTGCGATATAAACAAAAATATAACGGAAATTTTGAAAAAAAATGATATTTTCAACTTTATGTTATTACAAAAATACAATAAACTAAATTTTAGTCATAAATTTTTGCCAAAATGCATTCAGCCACATGTCTCGGGTAAAAAAAAAGCCAAATCGCGTATATTTATTGCTTTGCGCAAAAGTTATAGCGTCTACAAACTAGGGTACATTTTCTGGAATTTCCGCAGCTTTTATTTTATGACTGCCTATCTCATTTCTTGAGGTGCTAAAATGGAGGGGCAGTACAAAACCCCCAC
>BLSH010017702.1:937944-950458 GCA_018402905.1 Glandirana rugosa | reverse complement strand
TAGGTCCCGTATCCTGACAGAGAAATCTATTGGACGAGATGTCCCTGTGGTCGGTAACGGACATCTTTATCCCCGTTGAGTCGTCATCTACACCCAATATCAAATCAGCGGAATTCTCACGTGAGATCATTATATCGTATGACCATCGTACTGGAAATACGGTTACGACTAATTGTAATGACAACAACACCAAACACGGAAACGAATTGTGTCTATATCTCAGTAGATTGATTACACTAGTAATGAAATTCGATGATGGTGTTCCATTGAAAAGACAGACCTCTCAACATAATTGGTGAACGGCTGGCGGCTAGCCGTACGCGCGCGCATTGCTCGTTATCGCGGCCGCCGTCATATGACGGCGTTTTGCGATAACGAACCACTTTGTCGCCGTCAGATGCCGATCGGCGGTCGGCAAGTGGTTAATACAACTCTCCAGACAGAAAAGTTACCTTGTGGTAGTAGCTTAAAGTAATGATCACATTAGTTAGATGACTCTATATCTGTGTTAAGCAAAGGCACAAACCACAACAACAGTAATGTTAATCAGCATTGGCATAAAGGTCATGCTACCAGTATGCTATATTACTAGAGTGCACTCTTAAGGCGACTAAACTATAACCCACATCTACTGCTGAGTTGCCCCTATTTCTACAGGCAATGGCTGGTGTCCCTGTAGAGCAGGTTATCTAAAGAGACAGTCCTATGCCCTGGATCTTCAGCTCGCTAATGTTGCGACCTGTCTTGACAATGGTGCACCTGAATATATAGTGCAAATCTGCATGCAGTGGTATAAGCTGTTGGTTAGGAGTCCAATCCCCAGAAGCTTAGTCTTTGTTAGCAGCAAACAGGTTATGACACCACGACAATCCTACTGTGTTGGTGTCTTCTGGTTCTCACCACTATTCCCAATAAATTATTAAATTTTGTATACATCATACATGTTGCTGGGTTATCCCTTCTCTTCCTTTGGAAGTGCCTGGACCTTCTTTTTGGTTGGGGGTCTTTCCCTAACTTTGATATTTTGGTTAATGCTGGTCCCATTGGTGAACCCCACCCTACATTGGGTGTGACAGCAGTTTTATGATTTGATCTCAACTTGTCCAAAAGTTTTGAGATCCGTGTCCATGCTTCCCCTTTCCCACCTCCCCTTTTCTATTTTTGTCTTCTGGTGTGACCCAGTGTGACTCTAGTCCTCAGTTCATCAAACTGCACTGCTACAGTGCCTGTGCAGCAAAACACTGTATCACGCAGTGACTCAGTCTATGTGCACCCCATTCTGTTCCCCCTCTCCACTCAAGCCAGTGGCTTGTTGTGTAGCAGGTGGAAGCCCAGACAGAGACATGTGCTCACTCTAGGTTCCTGTTAAAAAAGGCCACACTATTCAAACTGCAGCCCAGGAAATAGAGCTCCTTTCCCCTCCCCACACTGTCTCCTTGTAGGTACCATAGTTCAATGGTCCATAGGATTCTACAGCATGGTTCCCATTCAGGACTTCAATTCCCACAGTCCAGTGCGGTAGTATACAAGTCTATGGAGCTCCATTGGCTTGTCTTCTCCCCCAGCTGGCGGGAGGCAGGTAGTGTTACTAGGTCCCACATGTCAGCTAAGTTTGGTGAGAGTATAGAAGGCATCTGCAGCACAATGTCCTAACTTGCTCTCTATCTAGCCAAGCACCTGACTACATCTGTCAGAAGGATTGTATTGGCTGCTTGAATTTCGTTTTTAACATTTAAACCAGCTCAGTGCAAATACATGAAAATAGCTGTAATTTACCTCTATAACATGAAGGGTTAATTAGAAAAACATATTTCCTAATGCGGCTGCAGTGTATGTGTGTAACGTAGAAATAGATTCAAGTACAGTGCCAGCCCTAGCCAATACGTTTATAATGCCACTATTGCTCTTCCAGGAAACCCACTGAAGAGGATAACTGCTACTGAAAACATCACTTTAATTGTTGCCACCAGGCATCTGAGTCGAAGATGTCACAGGCGGAGTAGTAAATATTTGAGCATTGGCAGTGTTGCAATATGACACTGCAGCAGCCTGGCAAGGGTATTCATCTCAGCAAGACTACTACCAGGCACACTCAACACAGGCAACAGCTCCCTTACTGTACTGTAGTGTGAAGTCTGGCATGGTTAGAGGGAGAATGGCCATCTGCAGCTTTGCTGATCTGTTATAGTCCCTGTTCCCACAGTCCATCTATAATGGTGTTGCTCCAAGACCTTTCTACGCTCTTCCACCCAGCTCATGCCAAGTTCTGCTCTCTCAGTCCATGTGCATCTCACCTACAGCAGCTGCTTTAAAGGAAAACTGTAATGGTTTTATGTAATGTTTTCTTTTTCATAGATTTTTAAGGATTGTTATACATCTTTGATTTACATAAAAATATGTAAAGCCCATTTTTTAGTGTTGAATAGAGATGTAAAAGGTTAAACTCCTTCCAGTTTTTTTTTCTGCTGTCTGCATACTATTGGGTTCCTTCACTTTCTGTCCCAGAGATGCAAAATAAAGTTAGATGAAATCTCTCGAAGTGAGGGAAGTTTTATTCTAAGGGCTTGCTTACCCTTGAGGCAAGGACTGCCACTCCTCTGAAAAATGACACAATGCCTGTTTTAACCGCCTAAAGGCCTTTCTACTGTGCTGCAACCATGTAGATTGCACGTGGTTGCGAGGCAGTTGCAGTGCAGCCCCATTCACTTGAATGGATTATGTTCAGTGGGCAGTAGTTAATGCTGTAAGCAATGAGGTTTATCATTCCTGCTACAGGAAAGCAGAGCATGGAATGAGTACACCCCTGGATGCTGATTTTGCAGCTTTAGGAAGAGCAGTTGGGGGGGTTGATAAATAACGTGGTTTGTTCAGTCGCATGTTCTCACCGTCTCCCAATCGCAAGCATAAACGAGCCCTTAGACAGTTGTCTTAGACCAGGTGCCCCTCGTCTCTTGTTTTAGAGTCAACTTTTACATTTTGGATTTGTCCTCACTTTGTTCAGTGGCAATGGTCACCAGTACAAATGGGGTGATTATTTCCCCAATGGGGACACAGACAGCAATAAAAACTTGACTATTTTAGATGTAATCATTGTTCAGGTATTCACACAGCTGCAAGTGCTGTGGCTGTCTGAATGCAATAGCCGACAGTGCAGATTCCTCCACCATGCTGTTTAGCATGGATAGAGAAAGCCAGATATTTTCTTTTGTTCAGCCAGCTGAACAATAGAAATACAAAACATATGGGTAGTTTAAAGGTTGTTTAAAAAGACACCTTAGCAGAGCATCTTGCTTTGAAGCTCCACTTGACTGATTGAAACCTTGTACTCTGCCATTTGATTAGAGGTGAACAACAGTGGAATCCCAGCAGCAGAGAACTGAGCATCAATAACGTTAAAGTAGATGTACACGCAGTCACTTAAACCTCTTGTAATCGTTTTATGTTAATGTAATTTAAAAAATAATTTAAAAATAATTTCAAATCTGCATCTTTCATTAAAATAATACCTGGCGATCTGGCCATCACTGTTCCAGCACTTTATGTTATGGGGTGACAATGCTATTTTCCTGTTTCCCAACTGATCTCATGCACTACTATGAGATGATGTCACTTCCTGTTGGCTTGACCCGGCACAGTGTTTCATCATGTTGATGTCTTCAGGGGGCGTGACAGCCCTGGGGACTCAACGTGCTTAGCAGGTAAGGCAGCCATCTTGGCTGTCACACCCCTGAAGACGTCAACATGACAAAACGCCACGTTTGGGTGTGTCAACAGGAAGTGATGTCATCATGTTGTCCAGGCCTGGGAAGGAGAGGTATACTTGTTTGTATACTGGTTAGTGCTGCAGGACATACATAACAGCGGTACCAATGGTTCATGTAATTATTTGCTTAAAACCCTCGTGCAAGGCTGTGCACATTTAAAGTGAGTAGTAAGCTTTTTATTGTTGGTTCTCGATAAAGTGAGCATTTTACACTACGTTCATTTTTTTCTTCTTGGCTATTACCCAATCGGGAGATTGAATTCTTTTGGAGGAGTGGTTGTTCTGGGGATCCCCTCCCTTAAAGGGGAAAGGAGCTGCATGACCTACTTTCCATTAGGGGGTCATGGTGGTCCGGTGAGTTGTTTGTGTTACTATTACTACACTACACTGAAGAATTGTTTGATTTGCTATTACTACACTGAAGAGCACGGAGTTGTTTGATTTACTATTATTACACTGAAGAGCACAGAGCACTGCATGGACAGATTTGATGGACATTTGATTTATTTTGTGCTTGATTTATTGTTACCATCTCATTGATTATATGATTTGTGACTGTATTAAATATTTACGTAGTTGTTACACCGAGTGCAGCTATAACTGGGGTACACAATATAACATTTACATATTATATGTATGGGGTAGCAGCAGCTTGGTTTATAAGATTTCATATACAAAAAATCTTTGTTTATTGGCACTTCGGAGTTCAGGATGTAGGTTATTTGGTTGATTAGTGTCTCTTTATAGTTGTTTTGTTAACTATGCCTTGCATTACCCAAACCAGAACTCCAATCCAGCACCACTAGCAAGCACTTGAAGTCAGTATCTTTTCAGTCTTTATGCAACCTAAAATGGCTAATACAGTAGCATAAAATATTAGGCTGTGATGAGCAACAAATGCATTTTTACAATAAATAAAATAAGAGACTTTCTTCATCTGTTTAGTGTACTGTATTTGTACCAATGACACTTCTATGTACGTTAGTTGGTGTTTTATGTTTGGTGGCCCTTTAAACAATTACTGTTGTGTTTAGCAGATGTGACTAAATAACCCCGGATAGACTCTAGACAGAAGAGTCATTAAAGGCTCTGTTCCTTTTTTCAGGGTTGTAAATTACTTATTTTTACTTCCTACAGTGGGGCTGTTACTACTTGACCAGTAAATTGCTTACAGTAACCTTCTGTCCTCACAATGTACGAAGAACGATTAAAGGACCAGTACACATCAGTGAATTCCTATGGAATAGTTTTATCACATAAAAACAATTTGCAAATGTTTTAATAAGTGATAAGAACTTGTTTCAGCTAGCTGTAACATCATGTTGGAGCAGAACCTTCATTTTTTTTTTTTAGGTTTACAAAGAAATGGGGAGCGATGAATTATCTGTCAATTGTTATTGATGTCTGTGACCTTGTTGGGGAGATTTCCCATATATTTCTGTACAAGTGACACAACAGGAAGTATGGCAAATCTCACAGACAGCAGGCAAGTTCAGCTTTTCAGCCCAGCCCAAGGATATCATAATCCTGCTTCATGCTGCCTAAAGTGTCTAAAAGGATTTACCTTTAGATACACTTTAAGATCATGATAGGAATGAATGTGACTTGTCAAAGAGAATTCAGTCAGCAGTGTGTGCAAATATCAACATATTAAGGGTGGGGTTTAAAATCTCATTTAATTACCAAAAGTAATACAGATGTGTGTGCAATAGTTCAAATGCCGAGATATGGATGCTATATTCAAGGGAACTTTATACTGTATAAAAGACACACAAACGCACACTTAAAAAAAAAAAGTTAAACAGGGCTATGCGTAGTAACAATGCATCACACCACACACTAGCATGCACACATTATATGGAGAATAACGAATGCGGACTGTTGTGAATAAGCCATTAGAGGGAATTTTTACTCACTTTGCTTCTCACTACTTTTTGCTTCTGTAGGACAGCTAAGTAAAGGGAAACCTCCTCAACAGAACTTAACTAGAGATGTAATCATTTTCTTCCCAAAAATGAAAAAAAAAAATGTGTTTCAATATACCTTAAATATATGATCAAAGCCTGTTAAATGGGAACTGGTGGAGTATAGGAATCTATGAACATTACTATTACTTGATATAAATTGTGGATAGGAAAATTTTAAGAAATTCAGGTTAAGGCCTACTGTGATGTGCATTGGTATATGCATGGGATTCCTATTTTCTTTCCTGAGGTTTTCATGCACACAAATGCATGCACCGCAAGGTGAGTGCTGGAAACCTATGTGCACAAACATAAATGGCATCAATATGTGCCTTTCATATTGCATTTGGCCTGTGGTTTTTGCATCCCAACTTCCATTTACCATAAAGGTGAAGGGAACTTTCCTGAGACAAATGTCAAACTGTTTGTCCTTTGACATACATTATCACCTTTCCTGTCTTGTATTTTGGTTTTGCTGCTCTTTTCTTAAAGAGGATTATGGCCAAAGATATTTTTGGCAGGAGTGCACGTACTCCTGTGAGCTGACGTCACAGAGCGAAGGATCCCAACCATATTGTCAGGATTCACCCAGCTGTCTGACTGACAGCTAGCTCTGGTTGTCAATGAGAGGCTGAAGCTAGCTGTGCCTGCCCCTTTTCCAGGCTGACTCTCCAGTGAATGTTGGAGGGGGAGAGCAGAGAGTGGCGACTGGAAGTCACCGATCTCTGCTCCGGGAAGACTGAGAACCAACTAATCATGTGTTTTGCTCAGTTTTTGGCCTTAGAGCCATTGGGGGACAGCTGCAGAGTCACACTAATGAGTGTGTATGTTTGTTTTTTTGGAACTTCAAACCTCCCTTTTAATAACAGTTCCAGGCACAAATTAAATGAGTGAGTGAGCTAGTGCTATCAAGGAAACAATGAATCTCTGTTGAAGGTAGAAATCCCTCTCAATTCACCTTAATCTGATTCTATGCAATCCATTACAGATAGATTTCAGAGAGTTCTTCAAATGTAACCTGAGTAATTTGCATCTTGAGTTTGTGCTATTTTACTGCCTCTCTCCCTCTTTGCTGAATGTATCACATTCATGTTTTAACAATTGTCATTTCCAAGGAATATTAAAGTCCAACACCAGAAAGTTGCTCCCAGGAGCCTGGAGGGGGGCTGCAGGGAACCTAGGAGAAGCCAATCTCCACATCAAGGCTTCCGCCTGCGTTATTACAAATATTGATTAATTATCATTAAACTCTAGTAGATTCTTCACAACTCCTAATTTAAAAATTCTTAGTAATAGTAAACATTGTTATGTCCCATTCTATCTATTTCTATGAATAAGTGTCCCTGTTTGAAGGAAAGTTAGATGAACCTTTTTGACTTTCCCTTGTTGCTTGCTGATTTTTTTCACCTTCAAAAAAATTTTTTTGGCAGAATGGTTACAAAAATTGATTGTGATATTTTATACACGTTTACTGATTGCACTATGCACTATTAGCACTTATATAGGATTTTACCTATTGTGTTTTTTTTGCACATAGATATGTTATGCTTGCTATTGGTATATATTGAGCATTTATAGGGGTTAAGCGCTGCACATTTATGGTTTCATATTCAGCATACAAGATAATGCCTCCCCGTACACGTTCCGAACATGTGCGGGACGAATAGAGACAACAGGGAGAAGAGTAATTGCCTACATGATATGTTCCATGGACGGTAAGGTAAAGATGCTATTCCCCACACTTATCAAGTGTAATCACATGGCAGAAGATTGGAGCGCAATCCTGACACCAGATGTGGCACGACACCACCCTCACCACCCTCATCTCAAGGCGATAGCTGATCGCATCCCGTTACTAGACGAAAGCGCCCAGATCTTGCTGCTACTCGGTAGGGACATCATGAGAGCTCATAAAATCCGTGAACAAAGCAATAGAGAACATGATGCCCCATGTACCCAAAGGATGGGTGATAGTAGGTGAAGTATGTATTAACAAGAAATGCAGGCCTGACAATGTAGAAGCCCTACCTACAAACTTGCTGGAAAATGGTTGTGCATCTATCTTTAAGCCATGTCTGAACCACTTTCATGTTACGGAGATGCTCGGCATCAAAGGTAGACAAAGGCATGTCATCAGAGCACTACGAGATGTTCCTGGGTTAGAGAAATGCACCGACCACCTAGGGTGCACATCGTTCCAGACGTCAAGGGATGATAACAAGCAAGCACCTTCGATAGAAGATAGGGAATTCCTGAGCTTGATGGACAAGGAACTCTACAAAGACAAATCGGGTAGTTGGATTGCCCTATTGCCTCCAGAAAGATGAAAAGAATGGTAAATGTGGAAGGATTCTTTGAAGACCCTTGAATAACTTCAGATCCCATGCCCCTACTCGCCAACATCTTTCACCGCTGTACACAGCAAAGAACTTTGTGTATTCTCGGATGCCTCAACCAAGGCAATAGCAGCGGTGGCCTACTTAAGAACTTAAGATGCAAGGGGTAAATACTAGTTGTACACCGAATGGAAATTTTGGTGCTGAAACCAAAAATGCACTAAGTCGAAAGCCGAAAACCAAACCGAAAATGAAAGTTTTTTAAAAAAATTTATATTTTTATAAACAAATGTCATATGGAGCCTACCTGTGCCTGGGCACTAACAGGCGGTACTGATGGGCACTGATTGGAAGCACTAATTGGCACTGATAGGCAGCACTGATTGGCACAGATAGGTGGCACTGATTGAAGCACCGATAGGCAGCACTGATTGGTGACACTGATTGGTACTGATAGGTGGCAATGATTGGAAGCACTGATTGGCACTGATAGGCAGCACTGATTGGCACTGATAGGTGGCACTGGTCGGAAGCACCGATAGGCAGCACTGATTGGTGGCACTGATTGGCACTGACAGGTGGCACTGATTGGTACTAATTGGTGACACTGGCACTGACAGGTGGCACTGATTGGCACTGACAGAGGAGATGAAGTGGCACTGATTGGCACTGACAGGTGGCACTGGTTGGCACTGAAAGGTGGCACTGGATGGTACTGGCAGGGGGACTTGTTGGCACTGACAGGTGGCACTGGATGGCATTGACAGGTGGCACTGATTGGCACTTGCAGGTAGCACTGGATGGCACAGATAGAGTGGCTTGTAAGAGCCACTCTGTGTATGAAACAGTCTTGTATTTTAACTGCATGCAGAGAGAGAGACACTGTCAGATCTCCGCGTTGATGTCAGGGGTGGGCGGGACTGAACAGCTATCAAACACCCATCCAGGCCCTATACCATTGGCAGGTGTTTGATGTAAATCTTCTCATCTCCTGCATCACACACCAGACACCCCAGCAAAGGGCGGTACCTGGGGCGGAGCCCGCCCCCTTTCTGTATCAGACTTTTTTTTTCTGGCCGATACCGAAAACACAGTTTTCTGCCAATAATTTTTGGTTCATCCCTAGTAAATACCATACCAGTTTCATCCTAGGCAAAGCTAAGCTGGCACCACGACTCAACCATACCATACCCAGACTTAAGTTATGTGGCGCAGTATTGGCAGTAGAGTTGAAAATGAAATAGCCTGTAAATTAGATGTTGTCAGGTTCTACACAGACAATAAAGTGGTGTTGGGTTACAGATGCAATCTTGAAGAGAAGATTCTATGTATGTGTGGCAAATTGTGTGGAAATGATCAGGAAGTCTACCCAATCAAATCAATGGCACTACGTGCCCACATACCAGAACCCTGCAGATATTGCAACCAGATCAGTGCTTGCAGCACATCTAAAGGATACGTTGTGGCTCAAAGGATCAACATTCCTGACACAGGTAGATGGTATACCGTCAACCCTAATTAATGACTTTGATCTCGTATATACCGTAAGAGACTTTGAAGTAAGGCCCCAAGTGTCTGTCCTACTCGCCAACATAAGACCGGAAATGTATTTGGTTCTCATCATTTTCATTGCTTCTTGAGCTGGACAGCTCAAGTTAGACACATAGCCACCTCCTTCCGCCAAACGCCTGATGAGAATACAACCAGTTGCCACAGTTGGCACACCTGCCAAAAACTACACACTGTAGAGGAAGTCAAGAAAGCAAAAGAAATTGTCCTCCATCACGTTCAGAGAGAAACGTATGCAGAGGAGATCCGTTGCATCTACAAAGAGAGAAGCATTTCTAAAAAAAGCCTCTTTGGAAGTTAAATCCTATCATCGATGAGGATGGCCTCATGAGAATAGGGTGCTGCCTTAGTAAGTCCCATTTGTGCTGAGAAGAAAGAAATCCTCTTATTGTTACAGGTCAAAATCACATTGCTACTCTATTAGTTCGCCACTATCATGAACAAGTCATGCATCAGGGACGACACTTTACTGAAGGAGCTATTAGAGCAGCGGGAATATGGATCATTGGCATTCTCCACAAGTGTGTTAGGTGCTGCATGTTGAGGGGAAAAAGCCAAGAACAAAGGATGGCTGACTTGCTACCAGTCAGACTTAGCACAGAACCCCCATTTACTCACATAGAACTTGATATTTTTGGACCATGGATGATCATGGCCAAAGCGGATTATAACAAAGAAAAGGACTGAACACCCATTCTGGAAATCTTCAAAGACATTGTGGCGCACTCAACCATCCTGAACAGTACACCCTGCTGGGGTGAATTGCTGGAAGGGACTTTGGAGACAGAGGTGTCGACTTGATATTGCATTATTATGTGTACATGATGTTATGCATTGTTGTTTTGTTTTCACATACAGTATGTTCCACATAGTTAGTAATAGTGGTATCTCCACATACCAGACGGGGAGTATTATGGAGTCCCTAGTTTGTTTGCCCTGCCTCCTTTTCCTGCAGTGTTTACTTTTCTGATCTCCTATAGTCTGGTTGCCACAGTAACCTTTCAATTCTCTTGTAGAGAGAATGGATTAGCCCATTCTCCCCTTCTAAATTCATTAGTTAGTTTCTCCCTGTTCCTTTTCCTGGTTACCTCACACCCCTGTGTTTGTTTTTTACTCGTGACGTTTCTGTAAGTACTTCCTGACAAGCCTTGGAATAAGCGTTCTGTTTTTTGTACCTCCTTCCTGGATAAACATTCCACATAGAGAAGCTCTCTCAACACCCTACAACATCTACTAACTCTCTACTGTTATTATTATTATTATAAAAGATATAT
This sequence comes from Glandirana rugosa, assembly GCA_018402905.1. Taxonomy (NCBI): domain Eukaryota; kingdom Metazoa; phylum Chordata; class Amphibia; order Anura; family Ranidae; genus Glandirana; species Glandirana rugosa. The sequence continues at coordinate 939,552 of BLSH010017702.1, read as the reverse complement.
ATAGCGCTGACAGTTTGCACAGCGCTTTACAACATTAGGCCAGACAGTACAATTACAATCTAGAAAGGAGGGTCAAGTGATATGACAGTGGGGGATGAGCTGATGAAGAAAATAAAAGTGCAATTGTTAGGTGGAGGCAGGATAGGCTTCCCTGAAGAGAAAAATCGATAGATTTGGAGGCAGTCTGACAGATTGGGGTAGGGAATTCCAGAGGATGGGAGAGGCTCGGGAGAAGTCCTAGAGGCGAATATGGGAGGAGGTGATGAGGGAGCTAGAGAGCAGGAGGTCTTGGGAGGAACGAAGAGGACGATTAGGTTGGTGGTTTGACACTAGGCTAGTGATGTAGCTGGGAGCAGAGTTGTGGATGGCTTTGTAACTTATTGTTAGTATTTTGAATTTAATTTGTTGGGCGAGTGGCAGCCAATGGAGGGATTGGCAGAGAGTGGTAGCAGACGCTGAGCGGTTTGTAAGGTGGATGAGTCTGGCAGCAGCATTCATGATGGACTGAAGGAATGAAAGTCTATTTAAATGTAGGCCAATGAGGAGGGAGTTGCAGTAGTCGAGGCGAGAGATGACCTGGGAGTGAATCAGGAGCTTTATGGTTTCATTGGTTAGAAAGGAACGCAGTTTAGAGATGTTGCGTAGGTTGAGGTGGCAAGCTTTGGAAAGGGATTGGATGTGGGGCCAAAAGGAGAGTTCAGAGTCCAGGATAACGCCAAGCACCCTGACATGTGGGGATGTGTGGATGGTTGTGCCATTGCTCTTGACAGAGAAGTCAGGGGAAGAGGCATGTGGTGGAGGAAATATTATGAGCTTGGTTTTGGACAAGTTGAGTTTGAGGAAGTGGTGTGACATCCGGGCAGATATGTCTGTTAGTAAGTTAGTGATACGTGAGGAGATTGATGGAGTGAGTTGGGGAGTGGAGAGGTAGAATTGGGTGTCGTCAGCATAGAAATGATATTAAAAGCCATGGGAGGCTATCAGCTGGCCCAGGGAAGAGGTGTATATTGAAAATAAGAGAGGTCCAAGAACAGAACCTTTGGGGACCCCAACAGAAAAAGGAAGAGGAGAGGAGGAAGTAGATTTGTACATGACACTGAAGGGGCGTTGGGATAGGTAGGATGAGAGCCACGGAAGAGCACAGTCATGGAGACCGAGGGAGTATAGTTTCTGAGGAGAAGAGTGTGGTTAACTGTATCATTGGTCGAAAGGTCCAGAAGTAGGAGTACAGAGTAGTGTCCATTGGTTTTTGCAGTTAGTAGGTCATTTGTGAGTTTTAGTAGGGCAGTTTCTGTGGAGTGTTGAGGTTGAAACCCAGATTGAAGGGGGTCAAGAAGGTTATTCTTAACTAGGTGGTCACTCAGTTGGTTGTAGACCAGCCATTCAAGGAGTTTAGAGGAAAAAGGGGAGCAAAGAGATAGGGCGTAGATTGTTAAGCTTGGTAGGGTCCAGATATGGCTTTTTGAGTATGGGGGTGACCAATGCATGTTTTAGAGCATTAGGGAAGATGCCAGAAGAGAGAGAGAGATTGAAGATGTGAGTTAGAGAGTGTAGGATAGAGTCAGAGGGTGACCGTAGTAATTGAGAGGGAATAGGTGGTTAGGTGGG
>BLSH010017702.1:901044-930852 GCA_018402905.1 Glandirana rugosa | reverse complement strand
AAGAACCGAAAAAGGGGAGTTGTACGTCGTGGATTGTGTGAACACCTCTTACGGTTACTAGGTATAAGGGCGACGAGATTATCGAGGAAGTCATTTCACAACAGGGACTACGTACTGAACAAGTACTATCACCACTTGATTATCTCATCGTTACACTAAAACTGGACATTGTTATTCTCCTAAAGAAAGAAGAGTCATGTTTACCCTGAATGATTCCGTCGGGAGATAAGAGTACTCCGGTAGGAGCAGCTACTATCCTAAATTGAAGGTTTCTCCGAAAAAAATCTTTACGAAGACAGTGCGTGGACTACCTCCTCAGACAGAACACGTCCTTCGTTGGTGAGAATGCTGGGACCAAGCCCTTGGGGACTATCTCGTCTGTCTCCCAAGGTCTCGTGTCTCCCCGTCTGTGCTCTGGAACCCTCTGTCTGCTCTATCAGGGGTTCCCGAACCAGGGTCGTAAGAGTGGTTGCTTCCTGCACAAGACAGACTCCTCCATCAGGTGCGTGACAGAAGCATTTCTAAAAAAAGCCTCTTTGGAAGTTAAATCCTATCATCGACGAGGATGGCCTCATGAGAATAGAGGGCTGCCTTAGTAAGTCCCATTTGTACTGAGAAGAAAGAAATCCTCTTATTGTTACAGGTCAAAATCACATTGCTACTCTATTAGTTCACCACTATCATGAACAAGTCATGCATCAGGGACAACACTTTACTGAAGGAGCTATTAGAGCAGCGGGAATATGGATCATTGGCATTCTCCACAAGTGTGTTAGGTGCTGCATGTTGAGGGGAAAAAGCCAAGAACAAAAGATGGCTGACTTGCTACTAGTCAGACTTAGCACAGAACCCCCATTTACTCACATAGAACTTGATATTTTTGGACCATGGATGATCATGGCCAAAGCGGATTATAACAAAGAAAAGGACTGAACACCCATTCTGGAAATCTTCAAAGACATTGTGGCGCACTCAACCACCCTGAACAGTACACCCTGCTGGGGTGAATTGCTGGAAGGGACTTTGGAGACAGAGGTGTTGACTTGATATTGCATTATTATGTGTACATGATGTTATGCATTGTTGTTTTGTTTTCACATACAGTATGTTCCACATAGTTAGTAATAGTGGTATCTCCAGATACCAGACGGGGAGTATCATGGAGCCCCTAGTTTGTTTGCCCTGCCTCCTTTTTATTCAGTGTTTACTCTTCTGATCTCCTATAGTCTGGTTGCCACAGTAACCTTTCAATTCCCTTGTAGAGAGAATGGATTAGCCCATTCTCCCCTTCTAAATTCATTAGTTAGTTTCTCCCTCTTCCTTTTCCTGGTTACCCCACACCCCTGTGTTTAATTTTTACTCGTGACGTTTCTGTAAGTTCTTACTGACAAGCCTTGGAATAAGCATTCTGGTTTTTTTACCTCCTTCCTGGATAAGCATTCCACATAGAGAAGCTCTCTCAACACCCTACAACATCTACTAACTCTCTACTGTTATTATTATTATTATTATAAAGGATATATATAGCGCTGACAGTTTGCGCAGCGCTTTACAACATTTGGCCAGACAGTACAATTACAATCTAGAAGGGAGGGTCAAGTGATATGACAGGGCAATAACTGTGGCGGATGAGCTGATGAAGAAAATTAAAGTGCAGTTGTTAGGTGGAGGCAGGATAGGCTTCTCTGAAGAGAAAAGTTGATAGATTTGGAGACAGTCTGACAGATTGGGGTAGGGAATTCCAGAGGATGGGAGGGGCTCAGGAGAAGTCCTAGAGGCGAATATGGGAGGAGGTGATGAGGGAGCTAGAGAGCAGGAGGTCTTGGGAGGAATGAAGAGGACGATTAGGTTGGTGGTTTGACACTAGGTTAGTGATGTAGCTGGGAGCAGAGTTGTGGATGGCTTTGTAACTTATTGTTAGTATTTTGAATTTATTTGTTAGTCGAGTGGCAGCCAATGGAGGGATTGGCAGAAAGTGGTAGCAGACGTTGAGCGTTTTGTAAGGTGGGTGAGTCTGGCAGCAGCATTCATGATGGACTGAAGGAAGGAAAGTCTATTTAAAGGTAGGCCAATGAGGAGGGAGTTGCAGTAGTCGAGGCGAGAGATGACCAGGGAGTGAATCAGGAGCTTTATGGTTTCATTGGTTAGAAAGGGACGCAGTTTAGAGATGTTGTGTAGGTTGAGGTGGCAAGCTTTGGAAAGGGATTGGATGTGGGGCCAAAAGGAGAGTTCAGAGTCCAGGATAACGCCAAGCACCCTGACATGTGGGGATGTGTGGATGGTTGTGCCATTGCTCTTGACAGAGATGTCAGGGGAAGAGGCACGTGGGGGAGGAAATATTATGAGTCTGGTTTTGGACAAGTTGAGTTTGAGGAAGTGGTGAGACATCCCGGCAGATATGTCTGTTAGTAAGTTAGTGATGCGTAAGGAGATTGATGGAGTGAGTTGAGGGGTGGAGAGGTAGAATTGGGTGTCGTCAGCATAGAAATGATATTGAAAGCCATGGGAGGCTATCAGCTGGCCCAGGGAAGAGGTGTATATTGAAAATAAGAGAGGTCCAAGAACAGAACCTTGGGGGACCCCAACAGAAAAAGGAAGAGGAGAGGAGGAAGTAGATTTGTACATGACACTGAAGGGGCGTTGGGATAGGTAGGATGAGAGCCACAGAAGAGCACAGTCATGGAGACCGAGGGAGTATAGTTTTCTAAGGAGAAGGGTGTGGTTAACTGTATCATTGGTCGAAAGGTCCAGAAGTAGGAGTACAGAGTAGTGTCCATTGGTTTTTGCAGTTAGTAGGTCATTTGTGAGTTTTAGTAGGGCAGTTTCTGTGGAGTGTTGAGGTTGAAACCCAGATTGAAGGGGGTCAAGAAGGTTATTCTTAACTAGGTGGTCACTCAGTTGGTTGTAGACCAGCCATTCAAGGAGTTTAGAGGAAAAAGGGGAGCAAAGAGATAGGGCGTAGATTGTTAAGCTTGGTAGGGTCCAGATATGGCTTTTTGAGTATGGGGGTGACCAATGCATGTTTTAGAGCATTAGGGAAGATGCCAGAAGAGAGAGAGAGATTGAAGATGTGAGTTAGAGAGTGTAGGATAGAGTCAGAGGGTGACCGTAGTAATTGAGAGGGAATAGGTGGTTAGGTGGGCATTAGAAAGGAGTTAAGCAACTTTGTCTATAGTAGCAGGTTTGAATAAGGATAGTGTCAATGGTACCTGTTGACATGGGGTCTTAACTGGGGAAGATACCTGTAGAGTGGAGATTTCACTAATTGTGTTAATCTTGTTTTTGAAGTGATTAGCAATCTCCTGGACAGTGAGAGATTTAGTGGGTGGAGGCGGTGGAGGACGAAGTAGGGAGTTGAAGGTAGATTAGAGTTGACGGGGACTGGATGAGAAGGTGTTAATAAGAGTGGTAAAACAGGTCTGCTTGGTGGTGTGGAGGCAAGAATTGTATTTTTGGAGGGCAGATTTGTATTGGTTGAAGTCATTGAGAGACTTAGTCTTGTTCCACAGACGCTCAAGAGCGTGGCTACGCTTTTTGAGATTTCTGCTGTTGTCTGTTTGCCAGGGTTGTAAAGGTTGAGGCCTGATTCTGTGTGTAGTGAGGGGAGCGATCTCGTCCAGGATGGAAGACAGGGATTTATTGTAGATGGAAGAGGCTTGGTTGGGGCAGGACATGGGTGAGATTTTTTCATAGAGGTGGTCAGTAGCAGAATAGAGGATAGAAGGGTTGAATTGGCGAAGGTTTCTACGGGTGATGGTTAAGCAATTGGAGGGAAAGGTGGTGCAAGACAGGGAGATAGAGAAGCTGATAATGTGGTGGTCGGAGAGAGGGAAAGGATTGTTGGAGAAGTTGCATGGAGCGCATAGGTAGGAGAATACAAGGTCAAGGGTGTTTCCATCAGAGTGAGTAGAAGTCTGTACCCATTGCTTCAGGTGAAATGAGGAGGTTAGACGTAGCAGGAGTGTTAGTGATAACAGGGATGTTGAAGTCACCAAGAAGGATTGTGGGAATTTTCAGAAGAAAGTAGGGTAGCCAGGCAGAAAATTCATCAAGGAAAGCTGACAGTGGTCCAGGAGGCCAGTAGATCACAGCAATTCTTAGGGAAGTTGCAGAGAATATACGTATACAGTGGGCTTCAAATGCTGAGAGGGAAAGAAAGGGAGGAGAGTGAAGAACCTGGTAGGTGTTCTGTGGGGATAGGAGGAATCCCACTCCCCCTCCCATTGTGTCCATTAGGCCTAGGGTAGTGAGTCCAGAGAAGGCCACCATGGGAGAGGGAAGCAGGAGAAGGAGTATTGGATTAGTGGAGCCAGGTTTCGGTGACAGCAAGTAGATTAAAGGAATTACTGACAAAGAAGTAATGAACAGCGGTGAGTTTGTTGCAGACAGAGCGGGCGTTCCAGAGGGCACAGGAGAAGGGGAGGCTGGTTTTGGGAAGAAGGGGAATAGAGATTAAATTGCGTAGATCGCGACTACTGCTATGGGTGTGGGGTGATGGTGATGGGTGTGTTGGGTACAGTTAAATGAGGGAGGCCCAGGATTTGGGGAAATATCTCCAGAGGCTGTTATTTTACAAATAAAGCTAAGAAAGGACTTTGTTGTGCTTTGATAGGAAGGCAAGTTAAGCTATTTGGCCTTATTCATATCCTCGCATATGACACTGGGGTTACAGAATAGTATCATATTGATGAATTGGACTATATGTGGATGAATTACACTTTTTTACTTTTTCATATATTTTTACACATTCATGAGATAAATTGCACTTAATTCTGATGTATTGCACTTAGATATCAATTTTATGGTTATATTGCCATAAGCATTGCACCTTACATTTATCTAAAGAAGAAAGTACTATATGTGTGGTTTGAGACGCTTATCATTTAGACATTGTGGTTTTATGTCCCTTCATATTTATATGTTTGTAATACATTGTAATAAATGAAAAAATATGAACGTTGTCCTTGTTGTGGCACCATAACTTGTTGAAGGCACCTTTAAAGTCCAACTTCTGTCTTTCATTTTTTTTCTATTATTTTAAATCCCTCCTCTGCAGGGAATGTAAGGACGCAGCTCCACAGGGGGGCAATGCTGTTGTGAATTTACTGCAGATGAAATAGCGTCACCCTGTGGTAGACGGGCCCATGGACTAGCAGGATTACCAGGCATTTATTTTAAGAATGAAAACAAAGTGAAGGCACTGTGACGTATTGTTAATAATTGATACCAGGCAGAAATCTACATTTTGGGCATAGGTATAGATTAAATGACACTAGTGACTGCAATGAAGCAGCATTGCTGAATTCAGCAAAGACACTTTGATACAACAGACATTCAAAGACAGCAACCAGACTACAGTGGGTGTGTCTAGGAATGCTTCAAAGGTAAAAAGGGTTCCTTGGTCACCAACAAAGATTGAGGGTACTGCGCCCAGAGTATATTTATATGCTATGTTTTCAATGTTAGACCCCTGCGTGGGTCATCATTAGATTTGTTGTAAAGAAAATATACTTTCCAATAAAATATATGAAACACAAAGATTGAGGGTGGGTTGGTGCAACATTGCCATGCCTGTAAAAACTGCAGATATGCTGTGTTACTAATTACAGTGTACATTGAAAGGCAGCCAAGTAGTTATTTTAAAGTATGAGATGTGAATGTGATCAGCTTCTTGTAAATAGGCTTATGTTATAGTAATATATAAAAACTTGTTTTTATTGGTAAATTATAAGTAGAAGAGGTCAGCTATGCTGTCCCTGCTGGAAGAACACACAGTGATCGTTGCTAGCGGCTATAGCTCATAGAAGAATTTGACATTCTGGTTCTACCCAAGTTGGTTGATCAATCAACTTAAAGTGGATGTAAACCCTCACATATACCCAGTGAAGTGAACAGCCTCAGATGATACACAGGGATGAAACAAATCTCCCTACACAAGCTTTACATGTATATCTGCTGTCTTCAGTTTTATATACTGTTTAAATAGTATCCTGTTAGAATTTTCTCTTCCTGATTCACCAGTGGGAGTGGATTTTTGCCATACACAGTGAGACAGCTGATTTGAGGAAAGGCACCCCCCCCCCCCCTACATAGACAGACACTTGCAGACTTGCCTGCTAATATATTTATAGCACCCACCCTGACACAAATGTCAGGCTGGTTTTATGCCATGGGACTTAGGGCTTTGCAGAGAGATAAGAAAATACTGCAGATATATGTTCCCAACTCAAATTATATGACTCTGGTTTACATCCACTTTTACCGCTTGCTTACTGGGCATGTAAACCCCCCTCCTGCTCAGACCAATTTTCAACTTTCAGTGCTTTCGCACTATAACTGACAATTTCACGGTCATGCACCCAAATTAAATTTTTATCATTTTTTTTCACACAAATGCTTTCTTTTGGTGGTATTTAATCACTGTTGGGTTATTATTTGCTAAAGAAAAAGACAGAAAATGTTGGGGAAAAAAACAGTTTCATAGTTTTTATATAAAATTTTGAAAACAGGTAATTTTTTTTCTTTCACTGATTGGCATTGATAGGCTGCACTGATGGGCACTGATAGGCTGCACTGATAGACACTAATAAGGGGGCACTAATGGGCACTGATAGGTGGCACTGATAAGCACTGATGAGGCGGCATTGATGGGTGGCACTGATGAGTGGCACTGATCGGTGGCACTGAAGGGCACTGATAGGTGGCACTGATAAGCAGCACTGATAGATGGCACTGATGGGTGGCACTGATGGGCACTGGTAGGTGATGCTGATAGGCAGCAATGATTGGTGGCACTGATGATGCGGCACTGATGGACATTGATTGGCAGCACTGGTGGGCAAAGGTAGGTGGCACTGGTGGGCAAAGGTAGGTGGCACTGTGGGCACTGGTAGGTGGCACTATGGGCACTGGTAGATGGCACTGGTGGGTACTGGCAGGTAGCACTGGCAGGGGGCACTGGTGGGCACAGACGAGCCATCCGCAGCGCTCTGTGTGAGGGACCGATGTCCCTCTGACAGAAGCTGGTGATCGTCTTCTTTTTCTTCTTCTGTTTTTACATCACATGATCAGCTGTCATTGGCTGACAGCTAATCACGTGGTAAGGGGGTGGAATCGCCCTCTTACTCCAATCTGTAATCAGCCAAGTCTCATGGACTCTGTGATCACAGAGCGCGCTGCACGTGATGTGCTGACAGCGCATGCTCTGGAGGACATACATGGACACTCTCCCGGCAATTCAGGTCCGTGCTGTAGCCGTCTTTCGGCTATAGCGCGGATGTAAAGAGGTTTAGTGCAATCAGCCCACCCATACACGGCTCAAGTCTTGACCAATCCCTGCTGAACTGGCCGAGATTAAAACAATCTATAGCTGGCATAAAGTGGTTGTAAACCCTTACATATACCTAGTGAAGTAACTGGCCTTAGGTGATACACAGAAATTAAACAAATCCTCCTACATAAGTTGTACCAGAATATCTGCAGCTGTCTTTCCCCTACCTCCATTCAAAGTGTTGAATTCTAAAGCTTGTCTGAGAGTTCAAAAAAAAGGGGACAGAGAGCTGAAGTTTCACTCTGCAGAGCTCAGTGAGGAGAACTGATTGGAGGGAAGAGACACACCTCCTGTACACAGCTCACAGCAACAAAGCTGAGGCTGTCAATCAACTGGAACTCCCTGCCCTGTCACCTTTTTTCTTGGTGTCAGGCAAACTTGTCAGAAGTGATTCATGCTGATAGCAGAGGAGTGAAGCAGCAGACAGAAATTACACTTTTAATTGAGACAAAAGATACTAAAGAGGAATATTCTTTGTTCATATTTCATGTCTGAGGTTTACATCCACTTTAAAGCCTCGTACACACGGGACGACGATCGTATACAACAGGTCGTACTAACGACCGTTGTTTGCCAAATCGATCGTTCGTATGCGCGATTAGAACAGCCGACATACGACAGTCGTACAAGGGGAGTTGTATGAGCAAACTAGAAAACTTGGTTGTACCAACAAGAGGTCATACGACCGTTGTATCGTGTGTACAGAGAAGTTGGTACAACAAGTTGTATTGTGCAAAACACGCATGCTCAGAAGTCAGGAACGGCCGGATGCTAATTACATGCACCTGAACGTTCTTCTGTGGTCGTACGATCGTGTAGTACAGTCAGTATGCAAGTTACATTATGCAACATACGATTTGAGACGATCATACGTACGATCGTCGTCCCGTGTGTACGAGGCATAAGTCTATCAGTTTTCACAACCTAGTTCAAAACCATACATTTTCTATGTGACTTATCTTACAATTGATTTTTTTCTCAGCAGCTGTGAACCTGAAATACCATCTACTTCTCCAGATATTCAGATAGACACTAGAGACTCTAGAACAGTGGTTCTCAACTTCTGTCCTCAGGACCCACCAACAGGCCAGATTTTAAGTATTACCTTGGGGAGATGCAGACTAGAATACTGCAATCACTGAGCAGCAAATGATATCACCTGTGATGTATTTCAGTTATCCTGCAAACCTGGCCTGTTGGGGGGACCGGAGTTGAGAACCACTGCTCTAGAATATATTTATATGAAATACGGTTCTCCATATATGGATGGGAAATCTTTCAAAATAAATGTAAATCAGAGTAAATTTTGCAGTATTCATTGAAAATGTGCACTCTTTCATTTCCTATAAAATGAAAACTTAAACAAATGGAAAAAGGCCATTCATTCCACCCCAGCTCAGTGTTGCCAACCGTCCGTAAATTTACGGACAGCCAGTAAAAACAGGGTAGTTTTTTGGGTGTCCGTAAAAGTCCGTAGCAGCCGAAAAGTGCCAGTAAAAACAGTGGTCATCGGCCCCGGTCAGAGCTGCGCATGTGCAATTACGGAAATTCCTGAGCGGCGAGTGAGAAGATCCGATCCTGACCCTGGGACGAGTTGGATGACCACTCCTCCTGCTGCCAGCTAGCGCCTCTGCCCAGCCCATCCACCCTCAAATGAGGTTACTGCATTTTCCCGCCACACCACCGCCAGCCAGCACTTGACCACCTGAGACACTCTGGATGGATGTATCCTCCTGATTCCTGCCTGCCTCCCTGCTCTGGCTGACCTTGCAGCCCTCCTGGTGACAGTGGTGAGTGCAGTACCCTTCCTCTTCAAGCCAGCCAAAAAGAATCGGGACAGTGAGTGTGGGACTGTTTGACACCCACACTGTCTCTGCTCACTCTGACAGACAGCTGCGAGCCAGGCTGCAGGAGTCTCTCTCTCTTAGTGTGAGTGTGTACTGTATTAGCGCAGTGTGCGCTGTATGAGCGCAGTGTGCACTGTATGAGCGCAGTGTGCAGTGTGTACTGGATAAGTGGCAGGAGGGAATGGAAGGATGGTGTAATGGAAACAGGAGGTGATGGGGATGGTGAGATGGAGGAATGGTGACAGGAAGTGATGGGGGGATTGTGTGATGGAGACAAGAGGTGGTGGAATGGAGACAGAGGGATGGTGTGATGGAGATGAGGGGTGATGGAGGGATGGAGACTGGAGGGATAAAAACAGGAGGTGATGGAGACAGGAGGCCTTTAGAAGTGGGGACCTAAATTCTGGTGATCCTAGTGGCTACCAGGGATTTCACCTCACTTTCTGTGGTGGTTATGGAACAGAAATTAAGGGGAAATCTCTACAATTTGACATAGGTGACAAAACTGATAGACTAAATAATCTGCTCTTATTATATTGAAAATAACAGAAATATGTTTTTTTTTTTACGTTGCTAGCTACTTTATATCACATTGTTATTTGTTATGTGCTTGCTTGTAGCCTAAATACTGAAATTTGAACTGAAAACTGTAATTTTGTAACTTTTGTAAAATGCCAGTAAAAACGTAGCTGTGCCAGTAAATTTTGGGTGTCGTGTCAGTAAATTTCAATCTGGTAGGTTGGCAACACTGCCCCAGCTCACTGCATCTGGTAGAGTTAAAAAGAGAGGGAGAACACTAGGACCCTGGAGTGCCCTGGGCTGACTTTTAAAAGCTTTCCTTTTGGATTGGAGGAACTGGGAGGGACCAGCATCCCGAGCTCTCCTTAAACCTGCCAGCGCTGGTCAGATCCAAACAGATGCTACAAACTACTAATTTAATTGGACACCTCTTTCGCTTTTGTCTAGAGAGAGTCTCTCTGTCTCTTTCTCCCCTGTCTGAGCGTCCAGATAAGTTCAGGGAAAAATTCCAAAGTTCTGCCTGGCCTGGTTACAAACTCTCCACAGAGCTGGCAGATTTACCTAAGTCTTAAAAAGTTTTCTTTCAGCTGTTAAAGCCTGAGGATATGTAGCTGGGACAGACTGGTGGATTTCAGATTAAAGTCTTCTTTTCCTTTGGAATAAAAAGCACTGACATTCCAGAGAGATCGAATGGATTTCTCAGCATCTTTTCAAGATTACTGACTTCTGCCTTGTTGCAGACGGCCAATATTGTTTGCAGTCAAGTTTTGCTAGCTTTCAAGGAATAGCAGAGATTAACCTAAAGGTTGGAGTACAACTTTTTTTGTCCTGGCTGGGTTGGAGCCTGTGAAGTGACAGATTGTGCGACTTCTAGAACTGAGAAATGCCTGTAGGCACATGTTGCTGGAAGGGATCCAACAAGGTTCGAGGAGAGATGACCACCCCCTGACTTCTGCATGTTGCTGCTAAGACTTTATTCTGCGAAATCCAAACTGAATGGCGAGTTGGGCTTTTCTTTTTGGGAGAATTAATGTTCTGATGCCAGGACACTAGCCAGCTGACGAGAGCTTTGCCAATCTGTGTGACAGCCCGCTGTTTCGAGCGTGGATATGGCAGTTCAAACGCTAACAGGATTTTCTCTTGTAAGCCTGCTGAGTTTTGGTTATATGTCCTGGGATTGGATGAAGCCAGCAGTACTTGGAGACAGCCCCGGTGATGCTCCAGCTGAATTTCAGGCACCTCCTTCTCAAAGGCCTCCACACATCATCTTCATTCTTACTGATGACCAAGGGTACCACGATATAGGGTACCACGGGTCGGACATACAAACTCCCATGCTGGATCGCCTTGCAGCTGAGGGGGTCAAGCTTGAAAATTATTATGTGCAGCCCATATGTACGCCTTCACGTAGTCAGCTTATCACTGGCAGGTAAGTAATCACCTTTCTAGGGAGAAGACGATTGACTGGGTTCCAATGTTTCAAGCACTCCCTAGGGCAGGGATATGCAATTAGTGGACCTCCAGCTGTTGCAAAACTACAAGTCCCATCATGCCTCATGGGACTTGTAGTTCTGAAACCGCTGGGGGTCCACTAATTGCATATCCCTGCCATAGGGTCTTGTTTCTTTCTCACATTTTAACTTTTCCTTTAGAATGCACTAGTGGTTGGTTGTATGAGGACTCAAACTCTTGTCCAGAACAAGCAATACAATCCCTTGCTCAAGTTGGGTCTTCTTACCTTAACAGCTTTCCTAAACTAAAGAAAGACTAGCCATGGCAATAAAAGTATTGATCACTTACCACAAAGCTGTAAAAATCTGCTCCCGCTGTGATTCAGTTCTAAGTCACATGACCTAAAACAAGCATGCTGGGTCATTTGACCTACATCACCTCCGCATTTACTAGTCATGGCAGTAAAAGTATTAATCACTTACCTCAAAGCTCTAAAAACTTGCCCAACTCTTTGCTTCAGTTCCAAGCTACGTGATGTAAAGCAAGAATGTTGGGTCATTTGACCTACACCACCTTTGCATTTACTAGTCATGGCAGTAAAAGTATTAATCACTTACCTCAAAGCTCTAAAAACTTGCCCCCTCTTTGCTTCGGTTCCAAGCTATGTGATGTAAAGCAAGAATGTTGGGTCATTTGACCTACACCACCTTTGCATTTACTAGTCATGGCAGAAAAGTATTAATCACTTACCTCAAAGCTCTAAAAACTTGCCCCCTCTTTGCTTCGGTTCCAAGCCACATGATGTAAAGCAAGAATGTTGGGTCATTTGACCTACACCACCTTTGCATTTACTAGTCATGGCAGTAAAAGTATTAGTCACTTACCTCAAAGCTCTAAAAACTTGCCCCTCTTTGCTTAGGTTCCAAGCCACGTGATGTAAAGCAAGAATGTTGGGTCATTTGACCTACACCACCTTTGCATTTACTAGTCATGGCAGTAAAAGTATTAGTCACTTACCTCAAAGATCTAAAAACTTGCCCCTCTTTGCTTCAGTTCCAAGCCACGTGATGTAAAGCAAGAATGTTGGGTCATTTGACCTACACCACCTTTGCATTTTGAGTACTGACGTCAGCTGAGTCTTCATTGACATGCCAGTGCCCTATAGTGTGCCACTGCAGCTCCAGGACATGTAACCTGGGACTGGAGTACTGAAGAACCTGTTGCTTTACAGCCTGGGGAAAATTATTGTTCCCTTAATTTTAGCACATTGTGGAGAAAAAGATAAAACCTGATTGGTTTCTATGAGCTACAAATACATATGTCCTTTCCACCAATCATACAATATCCTTACAAGTTCAAGAGTTTGCATAGTTACGTCCCATGCACATCAAGGCATTCGGACAATTTTAAGTGTGTTATTTGTGACCACCTAACTCAAAAGTTAAGTTGCTTTTTCCAAAGTTCCTTTACTGAAATGACAATTGAAACCCACATACATATGCATATGCATTCATAATTCCATTAAAGTATACATTAATGTGGTTACATAAGTATGTGATATTTTCAGCCAATGTGGCTTCCTTAAGTGCATGTATATAAAAAGCCCCACAAGATAAAACTGAAAAGCAAGACAAAGGGGCTTTGTCTGCACTTCCTAGATATCCAAAGTTCAGGCAAAGCGCACCAATGTGATTGGGTCTTTATTTTGTACTTTAAAATGATCTTTTCTTTTGGCTTTTGGGAAAGATTCAGAAGGATGCACACTGGGGATGAGTGAACCTCTGAAAAGAAATAATTAAATGAGTAATTACTGTGCAAACAAATTGAATAGTTTATGGCTTCCCAATTGTGTAGCTGGAAAGGAAATGAGTAGTGAGAAATATAACAATAGTCCTGTTATTGCCAAAGGGTTATTCGATGTCTTAGGATCATTAGGATCTGCTGGAGCTTGCATGCAGGCTATAAAACAAGCAAAACAAATGCTGATACCTACTTTGCTTTACTTTAAGTGGATCAATCCTTCAAAAAGAAAACCAAGACATGTTCAGTGCCAGAAACCCTTTGGGTGTGAGACTTTAGATACTGAAAGCATACATACATTTCCCACTAGGCACCCATGCTTCCCCAGCTATCATCCTTCCTTAAAGCTGAACTCCAGGAAAATAAAACATCCTCACTTGTAGAGGATACCAGAGGACCTTAGAATGGCAGAGTGCAGGGTATCAGAGGCAGTGAGGACCGGTCTAACAGCAGGGATGATCATGCAGGAGCAGAGGATCAGGTAACTAAAAGCTCTTTACCCAATCCAATAGGCATAAATGAGCAGTTAACCCTTGTACGGGAGGAGTTCCACTGGCAAGGAAAGATTTTTAGTTTAACTGGAGTTCAGCTTTAAAGTGTTTGTAAAGGCAGTAAGATAAAAAAAAACCTTCTCCATGCAGCTCCCGCCCGCAGCCCCCCTATATACATACCTGAGCCCAATCTAGTGGTATGAATGAAAGCCAAGGCTCTCCTGGGTCTCTTGCTCCTGATTGGCTCCCGCTGCTGTCAATCAGAGCCAATGACCAGGTGGCGGGGGCTGGGCCGAGCCCTGCTCTGTGCATCTTATGGACACTCAAAGTGGGGCTCGGGAGTGAGCGTGCACAAGTGCCCCCATAGCAAGTGATCCTGCCAGAAATCCAGTCAACCTGTATTTTCTTGTGCTCTATGCAGTGTTATCAGCCCTGTCCCATTGTCTCCTTGGACTATAGTACAATCCCCATGTATGTTATAAAGAGGAAGAGAGGGGAGGTGTTCTGTAATCCTAACACACTTCCTGTCAAGGGGTTAACAATGCTGCCCTACCATAAATACAGTACAGTGAGTGAGTGTTGTCATTCTAGAACAGGAAGTGTGTTACTGGCAGAGTCACTTGCAATATATTATTTTTTGTTCTTGAGTTTGGATACACTTTAACCAGTTCCTCACTGCCTACCGCATATTTACGGTGGCAGTGTGGATACACTTTAACCAGTTCCTCACTGCCTACCGAATATTTACGGCGGCAGTGTGGACGCAGGCTGCTAACCGGTGTAAAAAGGCGGCGATCTGCAAATGGCCGCTAGGGGGCGCGCGCCCACCGCACTCCTGAGGAGTGTGCCCGCGGCTCGGGCGGACCAGATGTCCGCTGGCGAGCCACGATGAGCGGCCACAGGCAAAGAACGGGGAACCCCCGATGTAAACACGGCGGTTCCCCATTCTGACAGTGCGGGCATGGGAGATCTACTGATCCCTGTCACTGGGATCAGTTAGATCTCTCATGCACATGATAGCCCAATCCCCCCACAGTTAGAACACCCCCAGGGAACACAGCTAACCCCTAGATCTCCCCCTGCAGATTAACCCCTTCACTGCCAATGACATTTATACAGTAATCAGTGGACATTTAAATTTCTGATCGCTGAATAAATGTCATTGGTCCCAAAAAAGTGTCAAAAATGTCCGACATGTCCGCTGCAATATCGCAGTACCGCTAAAAATCGCAGATCGCCGCCATTACTAGTAAAAAAAAAAAAAAAAAATTAAAATCCCAGAAATGAATTCTAAGCATCCGTAAACGAGGCCATTTTTGCGCAAACCAATCAATTTTTTTTTATCACAAATATAAGGAAGAATATAAATCGGCCCAAACCGGTGAAAAAAATCTCTTTTTTATATTTTTTTTTGGATTTGAATTTTAGCAAAAAGTAAGAAATTTGTTTTTTTTTGCAAAATGGTCACATTTTGGGGACACATATGTGAACCCACAACCACATGGATGTCATGTTAGGACACAATGGGGTTGATTTACTAAAGTCAAATAGACTGTGTTCTTTGCAAAGTGCATTTGCACTCTGCAAGTGCAGTTGCTCCAGAGCTTAGTAAATGAGCAGAAGCTCTGCTGACTTCCATTATCCAATTATGTGCAAACAAAAATGCATTGATTTTTGTTTTCCTTGCACGTGATTGGGTATTCTTTGCAAAGCAAAACCTTACCTCATTTACTAAGCTCTGGAGCAACTGCACTTGCAGAATGCAGCTGTTCTTTGCAAAGTGCACAGTCTTTAGTAAATCAACCCCAGTAAATCAACAGACATCAATGGGACTGCCTGCACAGGGATGCATGGAGCACCTGTATGTAGGGTTGCCACATCACCCCTTTAATCCAGGACACATATGAATTACACAGGTTCTGAGGCTAATTTAATGCAGATTAGGCACCAAGTGAGTTTAATTGCCACCTTAACCACTTCCTTACTGGGCACTTAAACCCCCCTCCTGCCCAGACCAATTTTTGGCTTTCAGCGCTGTCGCATTTTGAATGACAATTGCGCGGTCGTGCGACGTTGTACCCAAATAAAATTTGGCCGGGACATAACAGATCTAACTGATCCCAGTGACAGGGATCAGTAGATCTGGTATGTCCCCTGTCACAGAACGGGGAACCGCAGTGTTTACATTGGCGGTTCCCCGTTCTGAGGCTGCTAAAAGAGATCGGCGGGTCTTGGGCGGACATCGAGTCCGCCCGAGCCATGGGCACGCTCACGCAGTGTGCGGCGTGCGTGCGCCGCCGCTGCCACCTGGGGGCGCGCGAGGAGCGTGCACAGGGGACGACGTCCATGGACGTCGTCCCGGCATTTCAGATCTGCGCTGGAGCCGTACTTCGGCAATAGCGAGGATCTGTAGGGGTTAATCAGCAACAGAACCTGTGTAATTAATATGTGTCCTGGATTAAAGGGATGATGTGGTAACCCTACCTGTATGGGTAAACACAGCTCTGCATGGGCAGGTATTGTATGTCCTATATGAGCAAGGCCTAAAGCAGGCCATACATTATACAAAAAATGTGCCGCCGATTCCACATTTGACGTGTATGGGGAATCACTTCTGCTGTGGTTATTTATGTGTTCTCATGGCGGAAAGCCTTCCCCATGGTGATATCACAAAGATCAATGTTGCCAGCTATAGCCGGTGGCACTGATCATTTGGGAAAAGCCCAGCAGGATTGTTGTACAGAAGTTGATCCATTGATGGACTTCTGTACATCCAGGGTGCCTATACATGGATCAAAATTAATCTGGTCCCTGCTGAACCGGTCAAATTTTAATCAATGTATGGCACTGCCCCTCAACCACTGATGTGAACGAGCCCAATGATAAATCCTTTGGCTGAAACTCATTACACCAAAAATGAAGCCATTCCCTGATTTTCATGCCTGTATCACATTGGGCTGATCCTTACATTATCCTACATATTTCATGGCTTCCAAACAGCCCTAAGCCTACTTATACTAGCGCTACCAGTCCGTAGAGCGTCCCTGATTCAGGCGTAGGCCCTAAATGAAGGGCTTCCATGTTCTGTGAAAATTCAGTTGGCAATAGCCAGGAGCAGACTTCCTAGAGAGTCATTTGCAGAGGGACTAAAGTTACTGAATATGTAAACAAGAGATCATTTGTGTAGCCAGAAACTCTTGCCAGCAAAGAAGCTGTCTTGGCTCCCATCCTATTTGACATTAACCCGTGTGATGAGAAAAAGCAGCATGCCATAAATATAACGGGCAGGACGTTTCAGATGTCTGCACAAAGTGAGCTTTTCACCTCTAAAGCACAGGCTGTTTAGGGGTTAAGCTATGAGAAAAAAAAAAAAGAAAAATAGAGATTGCTGTGTTCTTGCCATTCACAGGAACCATTTTGCCTTCAGGTGTAGAGTTTCTGCAGATCTCCCTATGGAATCAACTTCCTGCTTCTAAGAATGATAGGATGTACCTACCTGAGACTTGTCTGAGTAATGGCAGGCACAGGGGTGATGAAAAGACTCACACACACACGTCTAAATCTAAATACACAAGGTTACAGCATGCCACAAAGGCATTTGTCATTGTGCAATGAAGAGTGGTAAGGTAGCAAGCTGAAAGAAAGCCATGGAATTCTACGGCCATGAGAGCTATTTCAGATGGGCGATCAAAGAACTGTGACCACCCATCCCTTTACAGAGCAGATACCAGACCTCTATTGTTTTTAAAGTGGTCGTAAACCCTTGACAACCACTTTAACCTACACGTAAGCTTATAGTAAGGCTTACCTGTAGGATTCCTGCATATTTGTGCAGGTTTAGGAGATATACATTGTACTGTGATGTGCCCACATCATCG
The DNA here is from genome assembly GCA_018402905.1 of Glandirana rugosa. Classification (NCBI taxonomy): domain Eukaryota; kingdom Metazoa; phylum Chordata; class Amphibia; order Anura; family Ranidae; genus Glandirana; species Glandirana rugosa. The sequence goes on along the minus strand of BLSH010017702.1, from coordinate 913,535 downwards.
GGCACATGCGCAGTGAAGAAACGGCCTCTGTGTCATTCCTTCACTGAGATTGTGCCGCGATTGGCGGCTCCCACGCGCATCGCAGGGGTGACTTCAGGCATCTCTGGCCAGTCACAGAGGCAGAGATCGCGGCCCCAGAAGGAAGAGGGGCAGAAGATGGACGCGGCCTGGAGCGGGGACATCGTGGGACATCGCGGGCTACCAATACAGGTAAGTGCCACATAATGGGCTAATATGCGATGGATACTAGCCCATTATGCTTTTACATTGCAAGGTATTGAAAAGGAAGTAAAGCCTATCAGGGTTTACTTCCTCTTTAACTTAGATGTAAACCCTGAGCTGAGTAGCATTTAGTTTCCTGAATGATAAAATATCATGTGTTACCATTTTTTAAATAAAATCCTTTTGTTTTTCCCTTTTTTCCCTTTGTTGCATCTCAGAACAAATGATTTTCTTGCAGCGTCTTTGTTGCCACTTCCTGACTACATGTGCTCCAGCCAGGGCTGTGAGACAGTTCTTATGGCACATTTCGTGATGGTGGCCACAATGATCCATGTGTGTTGAAATGACCGCTTGTAGTCTTCACTGGACACCATGTGACTGGGTGACAAAGGAGGAGCACAGAGACAAAGCATAGCTCCCAACTGTCCCTGATTTCAAGGGACTGTCCCTGATTTGGAACAAAGTCCCTCCTCATTTGTCCCTCATTTTGGTTTGAACTATATAATTATATACAAAAAGCACTATTTATCTTTCAAAAAGTGTTTTACAGTGCTAAACCTTTCATCCAATGTCTAAATGCAGCAGCATTTGTAAGTGTCAAAAGCCAATATAAAGGAATAGTAGTGGTTACAAAAAGCACTTGTGCATTTAACTAATCATATTTTTTTGTTTAATTCTCCTTTAACCACTTGCTGACCAGCCGCCGTCGTTTGACAGCAGCAGGTCGACTTCCCTGCGCGAATCGCCATAGCTGTACGGCGGCTCTCGCAGGGGCAGTTGCAGACGGGAGCGCTCAGCCGACGGTGCGCTCTCGTGCCCGCTGCATGGTCATGCCTGCGGGTCGGTTGGACCCGATGTCCGCCAGTGACCCGTGATCGCCTGTTACAGAAGCAGAATGGGGATCTGCTGGTGTAAACACATCTGATCCCCATTCTGTCAGGGGACATGACACAGATCTACTGTTCCCAGTGATCGGGAACAAGTAGATCTGTCATGCCCCTGCCAGCCCAGCCCCCACACAGTTAGAACACGCTGAGGGAACACATAGGTCGGTTTTTGGTAAAGGTAAATTATGCCTTTACGCCTTTCTTCCGTAAATTCTCAGGTGTGTAACAGGTTTACTTTAAAATCTACAAGAATAGTAACATTGGAAAAAGACTCCTTTGACTACCTTTACACCACCAAGCATTAGTCATCATAGGAATAAACAGCCAAAAGTTTCCAAAAAATAAACAGATGGTTTGCTTACTCCATCTTCCTTTCCAGCGCTCCACTAACCAACTGTCATGAATCATATCATCACCCCACTAGCAGCCACCCAAAACCTTCTGTATCCTCTAAATACTCCACTTTCAAATGTACGATTACACCGATCATCCAAGTTCAGACAGGCCCTCTGCCCTATGACTTTTTCTTCAGTATTTTACTAATATACACTCGCCAGCCATTTTATAAGGTACACCTTGATAGTACTGTGCTGGACCCCCTTTTGTCTTCAGAGCTGCCTTAATTCCTCATTACATAGATTCTACAAGGTGTTGGAAACATTCCTCAGAGATTTTGGTCCATACTGATATGATAGCATCACGCGATTGCTGAAGATTTGTCAGCTGCACATCCATGATGCGAATCTCCCATTCCACCACATCCCAAAGGTGCTCTATTGGATGAGATCTGGTGACTGTGGAGGCCATTGGAGTGCAGTGACCTCATTGTCATGTTCAAGAAACCAGTGGTGACATGGTGCATTATCCTGCTGGAAGTAGCCATCAGGAGATAAGTACACTGTAGTCATAAAGGCATGGACATGGTCAGCAACAATACTCAGGTAGGCCATGGCATTTAAATGATGCTCAGATGGTACTAAGGGGCCCAAAGTGTGCCAAGAAACTATCTTCCACACCATTACACCACCACCAGCAGCCTGAACAGTTGATAAAAGGCAGGGTGGATCCATGCTTTCATGTTACGCCAAATTCTGACCCTACAATCTGAATGTCGCAACTGAAATCGAGACTCAACAGACCAGAAAACATTTTAGCAATCTTCTATTTTTCAATTTTGGTGAGCCTGTGCGAATTTCTTGTTCTTAGCTGACAGGAGTGGCACCCGGTGTGGTCTTCTGCTGCTGTAGCCCATCTGCTTAAAGGTTCAATGTGTTGTGCATTCAAAGATGGTATTCTGCATACCTTGGTTATAATGAGTGGCTATTTGAGCTACTGTTGTCTTTCTATCATCTCAAATCAGTCTGCCCATTCTCCTCTGACCTCTGACATCAACAAGGCATTTTCATCCACACAAGTGATGCTCACTGGATATTTTCTCTTTTTCGAACCATTCTCTGTAAACTCTAGAGATGGCTGTGCATGAAAATCCCAGTAGATCGGCAGTTTTTTAAATACACAGACCAACCCGTCTGACACCAAAACAAGGACACGTCGTCTTCACCACATCTAGATGCCTAAATGCATTGAGTTGCTGCCATGTGATTGGCCGATTAGCAATTTGTGTTACAGGTGTACCTAATAAAGTGGCTGGTGAGTGTATATACCTAATAAGCAACCCAAAGACAACACCACCAGTTCCATCTAACTACCAAATGTATACTCATAACACTCCACTATAGCAGGGTTTGTCACCCCGTGGTACGCGTACTCCTTGGAGTACATGCCCCAAGGGCAGTGGGTACGCCGCCTGTGCCCCTGTGCGTGCCGCTCTGATACTGGGTAAAAATGTAGGGGCATCTTGCTAATTGCCGGCCGCTGCTAGACAGTTTTATATTTGCAGAGCTGCCTGCAGCGGAGCGGTACAAGTGTGCCGAGTGCGCTCCCGCTTCCGGACGGTATTAGGCTGGCCATACATGTTAGATTTTCTGTCCAATTTTCTTTAGATTTACCTTTAACTATGTAGTACAAGGGCCTGCCTAATTGGATAACATTGAAAGTGTTGTTTAGTTTTGACCTCATATTAGATTTTCTGTCCAATTTTCTTTAGATTTACCATAAACCATATAACATGTATGAACAGCCTTTTTCACACAGACACTTTCTTGTCAGGCGGAGTAATCTCCGCCTGACAGAAGCTTCCTAGGCCCAACCTCTGTCATTCAGAGGCTTGGAGCGTGAGATGGAAGAGGAGTGCTGCCGCTGTCCTGCTCGGAGCATCCACTATGGACAAGTGAGTGAGCAGAGGCTGATTACATTGCTCACTGTGCTGCTGTGTCTTATCTGTGTGCTCCTACTGCAGTGTTTAAATTCTTTTTTTTTTTTTTTTAAAGGGGGGGGTCATTAATCTACAGTGCTATTTGTAATATGCAACATGGAGGGGGTTAATGTATTGCCATTGGTCATTGATGTATTAGTGACCAGTGGTAATTAATTAACCCCTTTGTGCTGCATTAGTGGCAGTGAGACCAGTGGCAGTGCTAATTAACCCCTTTATAATGCAGCATGTAGGGGTTAATAAACACTGACACTGGTGCCACTAATGCAGTATACATGAACATTAAGCTTTGTAGATTAATTACCCCCCCCAACAGTTAAAGTGGTTGTAAAGGCTGAAAGTTTTTCCCATTTATGCATTCTATGGACACCGATAGGCTGCACTGATGGGCACTGAATAAGCTGATAGGCACTAATCGGGCTGCATTGATGGGCATTACTGAGGCTGCATTTATGGACAGTGGTGAGGCTGTATTGATGGGCACTGGTGAGGCTGCATTGATGGACACTGGTGAGGCTGCATTCATGGGCACTGATGAGGCTGCATTTGATGGACACTGGTGAGGCTGCATTTTTGGGCACTGGTAAGGCTGCATTTTTATGGGCACTGATCAGGCTGCATTTAAGGACACTGGTGAGCCTGCATTTATGGGCACTGGTAAGGCTGCATATATGGACAATGGTGAGGCTGCATTGATGGAAACTGATGAGGCTGCATTGATGGACACTGGTGAGGCTGCATTTTTATGGGCACAGATCAGGCTGCATTTAAGGATACTGGTGAGCCTGGATTTACGGGCACTGGTAAGGCTGCATATATGGACAATGGTGAGGCTGCATTGATGGAAACTGATGAGGATGCATTGATGGACACTGGTGAGGCTGCGTTTATGGGCACTGGTGAGGCTGCATAGATGGACACTGATCAGGCTGCATTGATGGGCACTGGTGTTTTTCACCTTCTGCATTCTATGGACACCAATAGGCTGCACTGATGGGCACTGAACAGGCTGAGCTGATGGGCACTGATGAGGCCGCATTGATGGACACTGGGGAAGCTGCATTTATGGGCACTGATGAGGCTGCAATGATGGGCACTGATGAGGCTGCATTGATGGACACTGGTGAAGCTGCATTTATGGGCACCGGTGAGGCTGCAATGATGGGCACTGATGAGGCTGCATTGATGGACACTGATGAGGCTGCATTGATGGGCACAGGTGAGGCTGCATTTGATGGTGAATTTGCATACCAGCAAAAACCATCACAAACACACACAGAAATCATCACAAACACATACTGACAAACACACACAGAATCCATTACACCCAACCAATAGAAATTACTTTCTTGAGACAGGGGTTTTTTTTTAGATCTGCAGGGGTACTTCACCGTAAAAGGTTGAGAAACACTGCACTATAGCAGAAGTCATCTCCCCAACCCATTAAAAAGTGAACTAACAGTGGTATGTTAAGAATTTTGTCTTACTGTGCACCAATTATAAAGGGCATAAAACGTTACAAATTAAATATTACTAACATTCTTTCATTAATAATCTTTATGATAATAAATATAAATGATTATAATTATGATAATAATATATTATTGTAAATCTTGCAACTAGTTTATGTATAATTAGCCTAAAATTGAATATGTTTGCCACGTAAAGGCATAGTTCACCTTTACTAACCTTCTATGTAGATAAGGGACGTCAGTGGATAAAAACAAGCAGTGACCAAAATTGAATAATACCCTTGCTATAGGTGTAGGCCATTTACGTACATCATGAAGGCTAAGTGGAAAACTACCAGGACGTTGCTAAGATTCAATCTCTCTTATATATGCGTTTTCTTCCCCAATGCAGTAGTTCTGGGTTCACGTTTGAGAGCTCACTTCTATGATGGTAAAGGTGAATATTAACAGTTGGACCTCTCTTAGCAACATACTGGGAGTTTTCCAGTCAGACTTCATAAGGTACTGGTCTACGCCTAAAGCAAGGGCATTATTCAACTTTAATCAAAGCTTCACAGTTTATTTTCATCTACAGATGCCCCTTTCTACATGGGCAGTTTTTTAGGTAAAGGTGAACTCTTTAATCACTTTCTTTCCAGCGTATGTATATATACTGTTCACCCTGGACAGAAAGGAATTATACCAGGATCCTGGTATTGTTTTTTAACCGATGGCAATCAGCTTTCATGTACAAGTGATTGAGGGGCTTTGCAGCCACCTAATCATTTTTTACAGGGTTCAGAAGGGGGTCCGCCTCCCACTGCCGCCTGCTGCCATTCCCAAACTCCCCCATTCCACTGGGGAGCCCGGGACCAAAAGTGTTCAGGTTGATTGCCCATAGAGGAGATGTAGGAAAATCCATTCTCTGAGCTCCTCTGTGATGAATGATGCCACAAATGATGTGGATTTTGTCACTGGACAGAGGAGCGATCAGGGGTCTAATAAAAAGTAGCTGTCACTGTTAAAAGCTAGCAATTTGAATGGGAAAAAATAAAATTAAAAACTATAAAAAAAATACATTTGAATTAATTTTTTTTTTAAAGTAAATGCCCTTGTCCCCTCATGCTCACACACAAATGCAGCAGCGCATGTAGGCAAACAGTAAACAGTGATTGCATGTCTGCACCACACATGAAAGGTATTGCTGCAAATGTCAGAGTGAAAACAATCATTCTGGTATCAGAGCTCACATTTAAAGGGTTTGTAAACCCTTGTGATTTTTCACCTCAATGCATTCTATGCACTGAGGTGAAAAACCTCTTGTAGTACAACAGCCCCACAGAACCCCCATTTTACTTATCTGATCCTGATCGTTTCTGCGTCGGGGACGAGCACACCCGCTCCAGCCGGTGTCTCGGGTCCTGATTGGATAGATTGATAGCAGCACAGCCATTGGCTCCCACTGCTGTCAATAAAATCCAATGATGCGGAAGCCGAGGGGCGGATCCGAGTCCTGCTGTCTGTGTCAATGGACACAGCAGCAGGACACGGGAGCACACCTGCACGAGTGCCCCGAGAGAGATCGCTTCACCGATGGGCACTCGAGAAGAGGAGGAGCCAGGAGCACCACTGAGGGACCCCAGAAGAGGAGGATCGGGGCCACTCTGCAAAACCCACTGCACGGAGGAGGTAAGTATAACATGTATGTTTAAAAAAAAAAAAAAAAAAACGTTTACATATCCTTTAACTCTAAACTGATAACCCGTAAATGCTTTTAAAGTGTCACCTATGGATAATTTCCATGTGCAACTTTAATTGACACATCCATTTAATTCACACTACATCACCTTCTATACTTTATCCAAAAATTGTATATTAAATGAATTTAGTGCACACAAACACAATATAAGTGTATTTTTCCCTGATATCTTGCATTTGATGAATGGCTGCCCAGATATAGTGCGACATAAAGAATTGTCAGGACCATTTTATTCTCCATGGTCTCTGCTCTCGGAACATAATGTTCGGGGGTTCAAATTCATTTTCTAGAAAAATGTTGATTTAACATGTATGGGAAAATTTCAAAATGGCCCGGACAGCAAGTGGTTAAAGTTGCACTCCTGTCCAGTCCCTATAAATGGTCTTTTACGAGGGTTCATAGGACTGCCCAATCATGTTATCACTTTGATTGTCTGTAAGTTCTTGGCCTTCCTGGAGCAGAGAGCCATGACTGTCTCTGCTCTGCCCCTACAATGCTCACTGGAGTGTCGGGCTGGAAAAGGGGTGGGTGCAGCTGGCTATCTGGCTCTCAGTGGTATGTTGAAAGGCTGAGCCAGTTGCTGATCAGCCATCTGAGTGGATCCTGACAATATGGCCAGGATCCTTCCAAAACCTGGAGCGGTTCTGTGACATCCGCTGTCGTCTGATTCTGGGTCACAGAAAAGCTCAAGTGCACTCCTGGAACCCAGAAGAGAAAGTATAACAAAAAAAGCTTTGGCTATACTTCTCTTTTAACTTACTTGATTCCCCACTAGCCCAACAGATGGCTATCCCCCATGCTCCAGTGGTGGAAGGTCCATTGGCGCAATCAAGTTCCATGCAAGGTTTTGAAACCTTCACTGGTCTTCAGCAGTGGCTGGTGTGTGAGGGGCACTTGGGCGCCGCCTCCCTGCCAGCTAAAGAAAAAAAAAAAGGTCAGCCCCGCCTCCCTACAGGAGGCGGCGGTACATTGACTTTCTTTTTTTTTTTTCCGGCTCCTTGGCTGTCACCTGACAGCCAAGTAGTGAGCCTATTGGTCGGCCATTAAAGCCTATGCAGGTGCGCTTGATCCGACACACATGCGTAGGCTGATTGGCTGCCCTGAGCTGCGGCTCAGTGTGATTGGTTGCGGTGGCCGGGGACGGGTCACTGTGGGAGCGGACGTGACTTCCGCTCCACAGAGACCATGAACGCCCGGTCACCGACGAGGGGGGAGAGGGACAGCTCTCCGCATGGCGAACTCTGCAACAATCCTACTATTGGATGGGGTAAGTGCGGGGGGGTGGGTCTCTGCAAACAGCCCCACCTGTGTCACTGCCTGCAAACTGCCCCCACCTGTGTAACTGGCTGCAAACTGCCCCCACCTGTGTCATTGCCTGCAAACTGCCCCCACCTGTGTCACTGCCTGCAAACTGCCCCACCTGTGTCACTGGCTGCAAAAGTGCCCCATCTGTGTAACTGGCTGCAAAAGTGCCCCCACCTGTGTCACTGCCTGCAAACTGCCCCCCACCTGTGTAACTGGCTGCAAACTGCCCCCACCTGTGTCACTGGCTGCAAAAGTGCCCCACCTGTGTCACTGGCTGCAAAATTGCCCCCACCTGTGTCACTGGCTGCAAAAGTGCCCCCACCTGTGTCACTGGCTGCAAAAGTGCCCCCACCTGTGTCACTGGCTGTAAAAGTGTCCCACCTGTGTCACTGGCTGAAAAAGTGCCCCACCTGTGTCACTGGCTGCAATTTACCCCACCTGTGTCATTGGCTGCAATTTACCCCACCTGTGATGCTGAGTTGTATACTGTGTCCTGTGATGTTGAGCTGTATAATGTGTCCTGTGATGCTGGGGCTGTATACTGTGCTCTGTAATGCGGAGCTGTATACTGTGTCCTGTGATGCTGAGCTGTATACTGTGTCCTGTGATGTTGAGCTGTATACTGTGTCCTGTGATGTGATACTGAGCACAATATTTGGAATACAGGGGGCGGAGTGGGTGGATTCTATAAGGGGTGGGGCTTATTAGAAGTAGGAGGGGTCAAAAAGGAAGGGCGGGGCCTGGCGCCCCCCCCCCATCCTAAAACTTCACCAGCCGCCACTGCTGGTCTTGATGATGTCAGGACCTTATAACGCTGGTGCATGGAGGAGAAGATGCTGCAGGGACAAGTCTAGCAGGAGGAGCAGAGGATCACGTAAGAAGATAATCTTTTCTATGTCCCCTAGACAGGGCCGGCTCTACCACTAGGCAGAGTAGGCGGCCGCCTAGGGCGCACTGCTGCCTAGGGCACCGGGCTGCTATTGATCCATCACTGGCTGCTCTGCATTGATTCATGTCATCAGAGAGGGGAACCACGGCCGGCAGCTGCCTCGATCATGTCATCAGTGCAGTCGAGAATTGGAGAGGAGCAGCACCAATCCCCCCCCCCCCCGAGGCCGCTGTGCATCCTGCCATGTTATGCATGTCACTACAGTCACTGGCCAGCACCATAGCCGCCCCCCACCCACACGTGGAGGGTGATGTGCAGGATGCATCCTGGCATGTCATGGGACACAGAGATCAGAGGCTGGACAGCACATCCCCGCCCGCCCCCATGGAGGCCGATCTGCATAGGTGAGCGGGCTATAGCTTGGCGCCTGACAGCGACCCTCTGGGCTTGGTGACAGGTGTAGCCTGGAGGAGTCACTGCACCGACCAAGACATGGAACAGCAGAGGTTGTGAGGAACACCAAGGCAGCAGAGCGTCACGTCGGTCGTCGGATACAAAACACTTTGATTTAACTTTGCAGAGCCCAAGACCGCCACCTCAGCTGGTGTGGTGAGTAAAAACTGACACTGTCTGACTGAGATAACGAGATTGTATTTTCACATGCCATTTGAAAATGTACATAGAAATAGTGACTGATCTGCCAAATACCCCCCCCCCCTCTTCCCCCACCCCCTCTTGAGGCTGTATTTGATGGGCACAGGTGAAGCTGTGTTTAATGGGCACAGGTGAGGCTGTATTGATTGGCGCTGGTGAGGCTGTATTTGAAGGGTGCTGGTGAGGCTGCATTTGATTGGCACTGCTGAGGCTGCATTTGATTGGCGTGGATCAGGCTGCATTTGATTGGCGCTGATCAGGCTGGGCAGGGAAAAGGGGGTGGAGCCATGGGGGGGGGGCAAAATGAGGTTTTGCCTAGGGTTTCAAAAATCATTGCACCCGTTCTGCCCCTTGACATAAGCAAGTGGTCAACCCATGGAACCACACTGCAAGGGATCATTTTTAGGTTTCCTGGAGCTGGGCTTTAAAGTGGTTTTAAAGCCATAATGTTTATAACATTAATACATTCTATGCATTAAAGGATAAGTTCACCTTTGTAAAAAAAAATAATAAATGCAAATCTTTTTGCAGGTAAAAAAATGTGCATTTATTATTTTTTTTCTATGAGCCTGCAGAGCATTGCATCCGGGATCAGCAGATAACGGGTGCTATGCAGGGCTCTTGCAGACAGTCATTGTAATCTGTCTGCTTGTACCTTGTACAAGCAGACAGTTACACACTGACAGGAAGCATGAATGAACTACCTAGAGTACTCAACTGAGCCCTGGTAGTTCATTGAGAACTACAAGCTGACAGCCTCAAAGGCTGTTGGTACTTGTAGTTATCACATTCACAGGGATCTGGCCCCACACAGTCATGTTTTTATACATTGTGATGGCAGGTGTGTGTGTATGGGGGGAGGGTGGTCCTTGGGTCTTGTGATTACATCACTGCAAGATCTTGGGGGCCTTGTGCTCTAGCTACCCCTCTAGTGCCTTGTTATAGTCAGCTGTGGGTCTATTAAAGGGGGCATCAACTGGTGTCCTGAAGAGCTCTGTCCAGACACTTTCCTACTGTAGCCAATGGCCTCCTTAGGGGTAGCTAGTTGATGTGGTCCATCTGTCACTCTGCCCTCAATCACACATTTTCTTTCGCCTGGAGTCACGGAACAGACCGGTACTTTTTTTATTAGGGGAATAAATGTGAATGGGGTAGGGATGACTGTGGGATGCCCAGTAGATCAAGAAACAGGGCTGTCTATGTCACCTCCATGTATACACTCCTTATTCCTCCAGCACTGACACTTGCTGAACGTTACATTTGTTCACTTCTCTCCAGCACTAACGCTTGCTGATCGTTACACTCTTCATGGTGAGGCCTGAAGGGTTATTTATCAGACCTCCATTACCTCTTCCTCCACCCTAGCTAGCACATGGTGAGGCCTGCATTCCTGATGGAAGGGCCTCCGGACCACCCATTACAGGCAAGGGCCATGTGCCCTCTCAGTGTAAGGCCACTCAAATTGTAGCTAAGTACAATGTGCTAGCAGGATTTGATGGACTACTGTTCCCAGCTCATCCTCTTCCAGGCCTCCTCAGCCCTCCTGGCTGCTCCAGCCTACTCCACTGCCCAGTGACACCACTCCTCTGACTTGCTCCTTTGATCTCCGCAGACTGTCCACTATATCCTCCCAGCCTGCTCCAGTCTTCTTCTCCAGCTCCCAGGTATGCCACTCACCGACAACAACACCGGTGGATCCTTTAACCACTTCCACACTGCCTACCGTATATTTACGGCGGCACTGTGGATGTGTCCCGCGAATCGCCGTAAATAAACAGAGTGTGCCCGCGGCTCGGTTAGACTCGATGTCTGCCGGCGAGCTGCGATGACGGCCAGAGCCAAAGAGCGGGGGAACAGCCGATGTAAACACGGCAGTTCCCCACTCTGTCAGGGCGGGCATAGGAGATCTACTGATCCCTGTCATTGGGATCAGTTAGATCTCCTATGCCCAAGGTAGCCCAGCCCCCCCCACAGTTAGAACACGCCCAGGGAACACATTTAACCCCTAGATCTCCCCCTGCAGGTTAACCCCTCCACTGCCAATGGCATTTACACAGTAATCAGTGCATTTTTATAGCACTGATCGCTATATAAATGCCAATGATCCCAAAAAAGTGTCAAAATGGTCCGACATGTCCGCTGCAATATCGCAGTACCGCTAAAAATCTCAGATCGCATCATTACTAATAAAAAATAAATAAATAAAAACCCCAGAAATTAATTCTCATCATCCGTAAACGTGGCAACTTTTGCGCAAACCAATCAATAAACGCAGATTGTGATTTTTTTTTTACCAAAAATATGAGGAAGAATATAAATCGGCCAAAACCGATGAAAAAAAATGTTTTTTTATATTTTTGTTTTTTGGATTTGTATTTTAGCAAAAAGTAAGAAAAACAGGTTTTTTTTTTGCAGAATTGTCGCTCTTTTTTTGTTTATAGCGGCGATCAGAAATGACGCAGCGGTGATCAAATACCACCAAAAGAAGGCTCTATTTGTGGGAAAAAAAGGACGCAAATTTCCTTCGGGTACAACGTCGCACGACTGCGCAATTGTCAGTTAAAGCGACGCAAAAAGTGCTCTGGTCCTAAAGTGGGTAATCCTTCCCGGGCTTGAAGTCGGGCCCTTCCTAATGGGTGAAATCCTGGTCTCGTGAAAAACGCAGCGAAATTGACTGTTAACGCGTCAGCACGCTGCAACATGGGCTTCCTTTAAACGCAGGAAAAAAAGGGTGTTTATCTCGGAAGAAAACCACCATAAACTAGTGGCGACGCAGTAAAGACTAGCGGCGATATTTGTTTTTTTCTCGCTGTTAAGACGTTTTTTTTTTGGACAAAAAGAATGAAAAACGATTTTATGTTTAGGTTTTTTGTTTTTATATTTTTTTGTAAAAAAAAGTAGCCAAAACCGGCTAAATATAAGAAGGAGTATAAAAACCATTTTTTTTTTAGTGTTAGACGCAAATAACTAACCAAACGCGTTTTCAACG
>BLSH010017702.1:884478-895809 GCA_018402905.1 Glandirana rugosa | reverse complement strand
AGTTGTGCCTAGACTTTTTTTCCTTAACAAAGAGATGTTTTTCTACCGGATCCGATATTCTTCTAACGGCAGACTTGAAATAATTGTGCAGAAGAGATGTGCAATGATTGACGGTTTCATTTAAAGTGATACACACATTTTGCAGAACAGTGATATGGGTACTCCCGGCTTATTTATACTATTTTGACACAGTTTGAAGATGATTGGATATGGCGCTGAGTACGTGCACTCAACTTCTTTGGTCGACCATGGCGAGGCCTGTTCTGAGTGGAACCTGTCCTGTTAAACCTCTGTATGGTCTTGGCCACTGTGCTGCAGCTGTTTCAGGGACTTGGCAATCTTCTTATAGCCTAGGCCATCTTTTTGTAGAGAAACAATTCCTTTTTTTCAGATCCGTGTTGAGTTCTTTGCCATGAGGTGCCATGTTGAACTTCCAGTGACCAGTATGAGAGACTGAGAGCAATAACACCAAATTTAACACACCTGCTCCCCATTCACACCTGAGACCTTGTAACACTAATGAGTCACATGACATGGGGGAGGGAACATGTCTAATTGAGTCCAATTTGGACATTTTCACTTAGGGGTGTACTCACTTTTGTTGCCAGCGGTTTAGACATTAATGGCTGTGTGTTGAGTTATTTTGAGGGGACAGAAAATTTACACTGTATAGGTGTGTATACTCCTGCACTTCTACTGGGTCTACCACTTTAAAATTGTGGACAAACTTGGACAGTTGCTTACACTTAGTGTTTATCCATGGGCACTAATGGTATAAACATACAATGGGTTGTGAAGCACTATCAGTGTATGGCTGGACACATATCCCCAATTATCAATAATGCAGGTTGCAAATAAACTTGTGTGTGTGTTGGCTGAGAATATGTTACATCATATGTTAATCCATGTAGGTGCAAACAAACTGCAGTGCAAATAATAGATATTTAACATAGAACTATATAGGTGCACATGAATAATCGCATTCTAATCACATACAAAGAATATAACCACTGCGTCTCAAGGCTGGACACCAAAAATGATAGTGATAAACAATCAAAAAAACCTTTATAAAATAGTTGAAACAGTCCAAGGTATTTTGTTGCGTTGAAAAAAGAAATTCCCAAAAAATTATAAAAATAGATGAATAAACAATAAAGTGACTTTTTTCTGGTGGTTGTAAGAGTCCCTTCACCGAAATAATATATTTCTCATGTATTGTGGGATAATGTCAAACGTGCTCTTGTTGCATTTACAGTGCCACCTTTAACCACTTCCTTACTGGGCACTTAAACCCCCCTCCTGCCCAGACCAATTTTCAGGTTTCAGCTCTGTCACATTTTGAATGACAATTGCGTGGTCGTGCGACGTTGTACCCAAATAAAATTGATGTCCTTTTTTCCCCACAAATAAAGCTTTCTTTTGGTGGTATTTGATCACCTCTGCGGTTTTTATTTTTTGCGCTATAAACAAAACCAAGAGCGACAATTTTGAAAAAAGAACAATATTTTTTACTTTTTGCTCTAATAAATATCCAAAAAATAAAAATAAAAAAAAAATTATTCATCAGTTTTGGCCGATTTATATTCTTCTACATATTTTTGGTAAAAAAAATTCGCAATCGGCGTTTATTGATTGGTTTGCGCAAAAGTTATCGCGTCTACAAACTATGGACATTGATTTATGGCATTTTTAATTATTTTTATTTTTTTTACTAGTAATGGTGGCGATCTGCGATTTTTATCGGGACTTTGATATTGGGGGGGACATGTCGGACATTTTTGACACATTTTTGGGACCAATGACATTTATACAGCGATCAGAAATTTAAATGTCCACTGATTACTGTATAAATGTCATTGGCAGTTAAGGGGTTAACCTGCAGGGGGCAGTGAAGGGGTTAACAATGTTCCCTGGCTGTGTTCTAACTGTGGGGGGGGGCGGGGTTGGCCGGGACATAACAGATCTAACTGATCCCAGTGACAGGGATCAGTAGATCTGCTTGTCCCCCTGTCACAGAACGGGGAACAGCCGTGTTTACATTGGCGGTTCCCCGTTCTACAGCTTTGCCGTCGATCGCGGGTCATGAGCGGACATCGAGTCCGCCCGACCCGCGGGCACGCCCACACAGCATGTGGCGGCCGCGCGCGCGCGCCGCCGCCTGTCAGAGCGCGCAGGAGGCGTGTAAAGGGGCGGACGTCCATGGACGTCCACCCGGATATTCAGATCCGCGCTGTAGACGTCTTTCGTCTATAGCGCGGATCTCTAGTGGTTAAGTGCTCTAGCCTCTCACCTGAGATGTGCTAGAACTATAGCGCATAAAGGTTTCTTTGTATGTAGTGATCCGGTGCGCCTCTAGGGGTCCTCTACCTCCTCTCCAGAGCCTAGTGATTTGTTTGCTGTACTGCTGGGCTGGGTCACATGGTGGTTGTTTGGTTTCCACAATATAAGTATAAAAAGCAAGGAGAACTCCTCATGGTGTAATATCATTAAAACTTTTATTAAAACAAATGAACAAATTTACACTCACTTTTCTAAAATAGCTCCGTTCCTGTCTCCACGAGCACCGCGCTCGTCAGTGTGTAGTCTGCTGTATTACAAACACCTCTCCTGACGCCCTACGCATTACGTCACGTGACTCGTGACTTCATCAATGGGGATGGCAGGAGACGTGTTGAGGTGTGTTTTTATATGCTTTGGATATGGCGGCCATTTTCTTGGAGTCCTGTGTTTGTATGTATAAGCGAATGGCCATTCAAATTAATTTGGATTGTTTCATTTTACTTTTATTCTGGTGGTATACAGAGCCAAAAGTATGAAAATTGTGCCTGTGTCCAAATATATATGAGCCTAACTATATATATTATGACGTTATGCGAGGTGCGATAGTGGACGGGCGATATTTGTCGCCTCGCATGTGCTCAATTGGAGTGGACTGGTGAGAGTCTGACCCTGGTTTTGCCAGCCACCGTGGCAGAGCTGGTTCCGGCCCGGCGTTTCTGGTCCACCCAAATCCCTCTCCAGCTGTTTGAAATAACCAGGAAGAGATCTTAGTGGAGCTCACCCCTGGGACTACACTGAGAGAGCTAAACCTTGACTTGTTGGTTGCTCTAAGGACTGCAAAAGAAAAAAGTTTGTGTTTGTTTGCTTGAAGGTGTCAGGGACAAGCCCAACATCGTATGGAGTGGTATCCTGCTCTGTATTAGTTTAGCGCCAGATGGCAAGGTTTTGTTTTTGGTATTCTTGTTTGTTTTATGACCTGCAACCTTTACCAAATAAAACTGGCAACCCGTCAGATTTTAAGAAAGTTTGCCTACAAGCTGCCTTCTTCCCAGGAAAGGTGATCCACACAAGCTAATCTCCCACTATATATATATATATATATATACACGCATATTTGTTTGAAATTCGGGGTGGCCATCCTAATGCAATAGGCTGCACACCCCTATGGGGCTGATCAAAATGCATGGGACCCCCTGTTGGCTGGTTGTGGTTGTTTTCTTCTTGAAGATCAGTTCCCAGGGAAGTTGTATTGTTTCAGTAAGAGATCCTCAAAGCAATGAGATGCAGTTTTGTTACAGTTTATTTGAAAGTTTGTTACTTTTACTGGCACTATTCATATGTGAATGTATGTTGTTTACATTTACCATACCATGTTTAATTGTAATAGCATAAAATAATGGCTGCTATGGATAATAAATCCAATGGTGCATGATAGATCTAAATTGGAGATTTTGGTTGAAATTATTTAGCAACTAGTTAGAGAATGTTTCTGTACAGATGCCTCTTTTCAATGAATATTACAAGTGACCGTTCACTGACTTTGGACAGCTCCAAAAGAGTAAAGGGCATGTTCGTGTTAGGAGTGTCCAACATACAATATTTGCATAAACATTTCATTGGCCCTCCTTTTAGTCTGCAAACATTTGCAGAAGATTACCTTTACTTTTTTAAGCAGAAAGGAAAAACCAGCCATAAATGAGCAACATTTCCCGAACCCGATGGAAGACTTGCCTGTAGCAAGCAAGCAGGTTTAATCATTTCTTTATTACACCTGCTTTTCCCTATTTTATAACTGAGATTTCCCAAGTGGCCTCCTTTTGCTCTTCTCTTATCCTGTATACAACCCTGAGTGTTTATGATGTTTCATGATTCCAATAAAGAAGCAATCATATTGTATATTAACTATGACAACTGGCAGCTGGATGGTCTTTTACTCATCAAAGCACCACAAACGACAAGTGTTAAAACATTTGCTTTTTCCCCATGAAGCATAGGAACAATGCCAACACTCAACAGGGTCAAGGTTGGACATTTTAGATATCTACAAAGGACTGGAGCTGAAGTTTAAAAAGCAGAAAAAATCAGACTACCCAATGTTATTGCATGCAACACTTTACTAGGAAATATCAGGAGCTGTGTTACTAACCTTTTATAGATTTGTTGCCTGGCTATTATGCTGATCCTCTGGCTTCAATATTTTCTGAGTTGTTGACCTTCCACAAGAATGCAGATCAGGAAAGACAGAGGAATATTTATTATTAATTAGTAATTTAATGTATTACTGAAAATGAGTCAGCATCACAGCCTGACAAATGAGTAGTTGCATAATGAGAAATCAGCAGTAAGCTCCTGTGACAATGAGCAACCTTCAATGTTGAGCTTGCAAGGCCATAAGTGAAGTACAGAACAACATTCAAACATATCTTTCAAGCTCTGATAACACAGAGAGCTTCCTAGGCCATACACTTAGCAAGTGCACCCAAGTTACGTACTGCAGTATGAAGTTGTTCCCCAAGAGGGGGTACCTCAGACTCACATCTCAGTCCAGGAAGTCTCACACATCCTCATCAAGGGATCCAATCCTCTCTGATGATTTCCTGGAATCTAGAACCTGGGCAAAATCTCTCTACTCTCCAGGGTGGCTTCATTTAGGCAGCCTCTTCACAGCATACCAGGTGCCCCATCTTCCTGAAAAAAATTCCTTCAAATTATTACAGAATTTATATAGCACCAACGGACATTACATTTACAATACAATTTGACAATTTGGTACAAGAGTAATCTGAGGACCCTGCTCGTTAGAGCTTACAATCTAAGAGGGAGGGTCAAGTGAAAGAAAAGGTAATAATTGTGGGGGATGAGCTGATGGAGTAAGCAAAAACACAGTGTATTAGTTAGAAGCAGGATAGGCTTCTTTAAAGAAAGGGGTTTTCTGGAATCATCTAAATATGGATAGATTAGAAGATAATCTGACAGATTGAGGTAGGGAGTTCCAAAGAATGGGAGAAGCTCAGGAGAAGTCCTGGAGGCGAGCATGGGAGGAGGTGACAAGGGAGCTAAAGAGCAGGATGTCTTGGGAGGACCGGAGAGAGCGGTTTGGTGGATATTTTGAGACCAGGTTAGTGATGTAGCTGGGGGCAGAGTTATGGATGGCTTTGTAAATAGTTGTTAGTACTTTGAATTTTATTTGTTGAGTGAACGGAAGGCAGTGGAGTGATTGGCAGAGAGGAGTATTAGACACTGAGCGGTTTGTAAAGTGAATGAGTTTGGCAGCAGCATTCATGATGGACTGAAGGGGGATTAGCCTATGTAAAGGTAATCCAATGAGGAGTGAGTTGCAGTTAGGGTTGCCACATCATTCCTTTAATCCAGGACACATATGAATTACACAGGTTCTGAGGCTAATTTAATGCAGATGAGGCACCAAGTGAGTTGAATTACCACCTTAATCAGCCACAGAACCTGAGTAATTAATGTGTGTCCTGGATTAAAGGGATGATGTGGCAACCCTAGTTGCAGTAGTTGAGGTGAGAGATAACCAGGGTGTGAATTAGAAGCTTAGTGGTGTCAATGGTTAAAACAGGGCATATTCTGGAGATTGCGGGGGTTGAGGCAGCAAGCTTTGGACAGTGATTGGATGTGGGTCTGAAAAGACAGTTCAGAGTCCAGGGTTACCCCTAGCACCTTGGTATGTGGGGATGGACTGATAATTGTGCCATTGATCTTGACAGAGAAGGGGCATGTTGGTGAGGAAATATTATGAGCTGAGTTTGAGGAAGTGGTGTGACATCCAGTCAGATATGTCTGTTGGTAAATCAGTGATATGTGAGGAAAATGAGGAAACAAATAGAACTTCAAAATTATACCAAACCATACTTCTTGGCATTTCTTAGGAAATATAAATTTTTCAGCTACCCCTTGTAAAGTGTTTTTTTTATCTATAACAGGATACTACTAGTACTATTCAACAGATGCAACTAAAGTGACAGCTTGTCTGTAAGTCACACTTGCAGCCATGATGATGCACACAATGTATTGTCATTGCTTACTACAGTCATCCAGAAGTTGCAATATTGAAAATGCAGTATATGGGCAAAAAAAAGCAATAATGTCTGAGCATATTTTGGCAGTGGAGGTTGTTGGCTAGCTATGACCTTCTAACAATCAATGCTTCATGCTCAAAGACAGTAACATCTGGCCTGATGTAGATCACTGCACACTTAACCTCTTTATGAGTTGCCTCAATTGTCAAACTGCCTCAGAAACAATTTAAAGTATATAAAACACAAAAAAGAAAAATGTAAAAGAGTGCAGCTTACCAGTCCTTAGATGTGCTGGTTACATTAGTATCCTTTCCATTAGACTTTTTTCCCTTTTTTTCAGCTAGGGATCTTGCCAATAAAACACTTCCTGTTCTAGGGCGATAGCTTTCAATTAATAAAGTCATACAGCCATTAGAAATCTTGCACAGCCTACTTGACAGGTCCTCTATACCTCATCCAGACAGCCCCCCTGCTCCCCTTCTCTCGCAAGCTACCAGAGGAGAAAAATGACCCATGTGCCCAAAGTGCCATGGCAAGTTATGGGTGAGGCAAAATTACAGTGCAGGTGTCAAAAGTATTGAATGTACAGAATGCAGGGGTCAGGTGTATTTAATGTACAGGGTGCTGCAGTTAAGTGTACTGTATGTAACATACAGAGGGCAGGGGTCAGATGTGGGTAATGTACAGTGTGCTGGGGTCAGGGATGTGGTATGTACAGGGTGTGGGGTCAGGTGTATTTAATGTACATGATGCAGGGGTCAGGTATGTGTAATGTACATGGCGCAGGGGTCAGGTGTGTTTATGTGTGATATATACTGCCTATGAAAGGAGATATGGTGGGAGGAAGCTGTGTGGGCCACACATAGGGAGATTTTCTTGTATCCCCCTATCAGCAGTTCTCATCCCCAGCAATAATAACCCCCACTAGCATTTTGTGTCATTGTCCAGGCTCTCAAACTCACAAGACAGCGCCTCAAAAAAAAAAACCCCAGCCTTTAACTTCTTACTCTTCCTCCTTAGAGTCTGTGAATTAGCATATGGCAGAGAGGGGAATTTTTACTTCTCTTGCCATATGCCAGTACACAGAGAGACTAAAGCACAGAGAAGCTGCCTCCTAGCACCAGCACCACTGGGCCATCTGCTGACCCAATGGGGCCCCAGGGCTGGAGGGCTGACTGTATCCCCCTAGTGGTGGCCTTAAATACACTGGATCTATGGAACAGCAATGTTGATACCCTAGGGCAGTGTCTCTCACCTTTTTTCAATCAAGGCACCCTTCAAAACTATGCACAATCTTGAGGCACCCCATCCTAAAATGTAAAAGAAATTAACAGTTTTACATAATGCAGTTGCACAGACACAGGTAGGACATCCAACATTAGAGATGATTTATTTTAAACATCTTTGCACCTTTTCCTCCCTCCTTCAGCTAACATGAGTCCAGTACAGATGGAGAAGGGCAAATAAGGACATATTCAGTTGCTTAATGTCTTCCTTATCAATTTATGACATCATCATTTATTAGAATCCCAACATCTGGCTGTAATGGTACCCAAGGTTGTAATGCTACACAAATTAAAACCTGTGGCTGTGTGTAGCAAAACAATGCAGGCATGATCCACCTGCCAGCATGCTGATAATTTTGGGCAATTTGAGACAATGTTTTGCATGTTGCCAAGGCACCCCTGAAGAGCCCAGAAGGCACCCCTGGGTGCCATGGCACCCTGGTTGAAAAAGGCTGCCCTAGGGTACTATCCTGATTTAGTAAGGCCTGGTTCACACTAAGGCCTGGTTCACACCTATGCAGGTCGCAGTTGATGCATATTCCAGGTGCATTCTGTGTTTTTCAATACACGTTTTTGGTCCATTGAAGTCTATGGAACCAAAAACACAACCTGCTGGTCCCTGGCCCTTTCCATAAAATGCACAGATGTGAACGTGACCCATAGGAAACCATGTTAAATGATCTGTAGTGTGTTTCTGCAAAACTGAACAGAGCAAGTAGTGTCACCAGCACATCAGGATTTCAAACGAGTCCAAACTTTAATAAAATGATCACATTGTTACAGCAAAGAGCGACGTTTCGGAGCCGCATAGGACCTCTTCTACAGACATGTCGCTCTTTGCTCTAACAATGTGATCATTTTATTAGAGTTTGGACTCGTTTGAAGATCCTGGTGTGCTTCAGCACTCGCGCGATAATTAAGCCATCTGAAAAAGCAAGAACGTGTGCGTTGGGAATTTCACAACTGTACATCTGCAAAAAGGAAAATACACTAAAAAATGCATAGGTGTGAACCAGACCCAAAACAACTCCACCCTCCTCATCTCCATTAAATAGAGGTACGTTTATTTGTAATTCTCCGGACGATAACTGGAAAAGCAGATATGCTACTGAGATTTCAGTTCAGTACACAGGAAGGTACAAGGACAAAAGATTTCAGACTGAACCATCAAGTGTGTTTCTGTACTTGCAGAATATGTACTGGAAAAAAAAAGCAAATGCAGCTACCACATCCAAGGATTGGGATGCTGAAATCTATTTTTTCTTGGGCTTAGGAGGCTTAGATAAACTTCAGCTTTATGCCATTTTTCTAGTGCTCAACACGATCACTTGTCACACTTTGACTAGTGTTAGACAGTACTACATATGATGGGGGGTACTATGACCCTCTGCTTGCAGCCTACCACCAACAAATTGTCTCTAATCTTTTGAGCAATCGAAATATTCGGTAGGTTTCTTCTATTTGATTGTTCTGTAACTGAAAGCTGGTTTAAAGTGGTTGGGACAGTACAAAAATTGCAGAGTGTGTGGCCAGCATTACACCTGACATTCTCTGGATTACGTGAAAACAGATTTCCTCTATATGACTTGTGAAAAGTCCTTGAGTGCGCATGCCTTTACTTGGGAAACGGGGTTTGTTTACAAGCCAATAAGTTTCAGCATAGCCTAGAAATGTATAAAACATACACCAGAATGCAAAGAGATGATTACAGAAAACAAAGCTCATACATTATATATGAGCTCTGTACCAAGAATAGATAACCTGTGGGCTTCTAACTCTTACACAACGACAGCTGGAACCAGACGGAGGTTGCAGGCTTATAGCAGACATCCCTCCTGATGAGGAATGAAGAGTATGTAAAAAATACATTAAACAACAAAACTTTTAAACCAACTTTTAACATTTTCAATATTTATGTAGCTACAGATGCCAAAAGGAAAACAATAGTGCTGTGTGCGGAAAAGCAGAATTTTACTGTTGGCCACCAGTTTAAATGATAGCATTGCGCATAGTTTACCCAGGTAAACTTCCCATATATTAAAGCTGAACTCCAGCCTTACCTTCAATCTTGTTCAGTTGTTCAGGCTCCTCTCCAAAGAAATTGCTTGCTCTGATTTCACTGCACACTGTGAGCTTCTCGCAGCATGCAATAGATGCTGCAGAAAGACAGAGCCCACCTCAATTCTTGGCTGGAAGATGTTCAACTCTTTCCTCCCCAGCTTTCCTGTTCCTGGTCCGTCCCTTTCATTCATTTGATTTCAGTTCTTTCAACCACTGAGGCTAAGCATTACATGTGGGTGTTACCGACATACAAAAGAAACATGGAAATAAGGACAGATAAAATATTTACGTGTTTTTAAGAAAAGCTGCATATATGTACACTAGGCCCCCTGCATCACATTGGGTGTTCAGCCATGGAGTGCCAGCCCTGTATAAATGTAATAAGTGAAAATAGAGTAAAGAGCTTGTAGGGTGTTACTGGTCATCTCCGGGTACGAAAAATTGAGGAAAAAAAAAAAATATATAAAAAATATCTCCAAAATGTATATTATTCTATGTTCTATGTGTAATAAATTTTGGAGATATTTTTTATAATTTGGATTATTTTCTCAATTTTATGTACCCAGAGATGACCAGTAAAACCTTACAAGCTCTTTACTTTTGAGTGCTTTGTCTGTCATAAGTGAAAATAGAGTAATGTGAGGGCGGTGGATGTAACCTAGGATCTCTATGGCTCCAGGTGAATGCACAGACCTTGCTGCCCTCCAAGGGTTGGGGGGAACCCAATGGGAACACTGCGGAGAGAACGAAAAGAGGGCGCACCAACCTTGCGCATTACCCAAGTGACGTTTATTGGTATAAAAAGAAAGAGTGTGTACTCACAAACAAGGCATTGTTAAAAGCATTTCAAAGTCCACAATGGACACAAAGCAACTGGGTCACCAGGACCGTGTGCAGCACACTGGAGGACCTTCTAGATGTCTGACGCGTTTCGACTGGAGATCCCCTCTTCCTCAGAGCCAAATACAGAAAAAAACCTGCAAAGGAATGCTTATTCCTTCAGAGTGACATTCACCAATCAAGGCATTTTGATTTTTGTATACCTCCCCTCAGGGCTATCCTATGCTTGCATCAGGGCTGAGGGCTCTTGAGAGGAAATCTAAAACAGGGTGCTATGATGCTTTCAGAAAGCTATGCACGGCACCCTGTTAGCTCTTCCCACAAGCCATAAGCTGCCTGCTTTGCATACAGAGGAACAGAGACCCAGTGTGGACATCACTAGTAGTGTTGAGCGAACCCGGACTGTAACGTTCGGGTCCGTACCGAACTTTCGGGTGTCCGTGGCACGGACCCGGACCCGGACATTTCAAAAATCGTTCGGGTTCGGTCCGGGGTTCTGCTATTTTACTCCACGTGTTGAGAAGCTGCAGGGCAGCCAATCAACAAGTGTTTCACTGGTTTGCCCTTAGAAGCCATCACAGCCATGCCTACTAATGGCATGGCTGTGATTGGCCAGTGCATCATGTGACCCAGCCTCTTTATAAGCTGGAGTCACAGTGCTGCAGTCACATGCTCCTTGGGTTAGTGTAGGGAAAGGTAGCTGACTGCGTGAGGGACAGATTTGAGACATTTTAAGACCTGATCCTGCATCCTGAGATAGATTACTTTACTACTGCTGTCTGTGCTGTTGCTCTGAGGACAGATAGCAGAAATTAGAGATT
>BLSH010017702.1:867694-882801 GCA_018402905.1 Glandirana rugosa | reverse complement strand
ATAAAGAAATAGACGAATTCTTTAAATGGAAATGATCAAAAAACGGAAATTTTTTTCGGTCAAATTTGACAAAGGTCTTCACAGTCACAGTGAGTTCAGGTCCATTTCCCGTCCAGTAGTGATGCCGTCCCGTCCTCCTGAGTTTGATAGGTCACCGAGGAGGTCCCCAATGCACTGTGGAATTTCAACTTTTACTTAGAGGGATTCAAAACGGAAGAGACCAAGGAGGGAGGGGGAAGTAGTTGTACATTTAATTACAAAAAAAATTTGGAATCGCAAAAGTAATGTATGACATGGAGAAAAATCCGGATCACTAATCTCAACTCGCTTGTGGACCTGCAAGCCCTGTTTCAGGCCCAGGCCCAGGCCTGCCTTGGGCTTGCGAGCGTGCCTACAGCCATTTTTGTGCCTAAAAGTTCGGGTCCCCATTGATTTCAATGGGGTTCGTTGTCCGTGCGAGCGTTCGGGTTCCGTCCGGACCCGGACCCGGACTTTGTCCCGAACGTCCAGGTGTTCGCTCAACTCTAATCACTAGGCCTAAAAAGAGGTACAGTATGTAATGAAAACGCTAAGGTTTAAAAAAAACATTAATTTACATGTTGATGAAGGGGGAGGGAGGAACCAGA
Organism: Glandirana rugosa; assembly: GCA_018402905.1. Lineage (NCBI taxonomy): Eukaryota > Metazoa > Chordata > Amphibia > Anura > Ranidae > Glandirana > Glandirana rugosa. Next base: position 882,175 of record BLSH010017702.1, on the reverse strand, counting down.
GAAGGCAAAACTTAGGGAGATTCATTTTCAACTTTAAGGTGTCACGTAACCCCTGGAGGAGCCACTGGATAGTTTGAGTCCTCCTGCCCTGCCGTAGTGATGACCTGCCCTTTACCTGGACTTGAGTGACACTGACACTTCTGGAAACAGTTTAAACTGGCTTTTTTTAAAGGCAAAAAACTAGTAAAGGTAAATTTCTTAAGCAGATAAAGAAATACAGCTATAAAAAGAAATAGTAATTCCACTAAACACAGGCTGAGACATTAAGATTTTAGATGGCTGGCAGCTTTCAGGCTTATCTAAAATGCGATGGTCATAGCTATTCCTACTTCACTGACCACTAGGACTAGATTGCTGCAATGCAGTCCAGTGTTGAGGCCCCAATTCTTTCAGCATTACACTCAATTAAATTAAATATTAACAATACTCATATGGACAAGAGGCCTCTCACTAAAGAAGTCAGTTTTGCTCATTCCCTCACAGGACAGATGAAAAGTACTGCTCTCAAGCCAGTATAAAGTAGCAATAATAGGTGGTCCTCTGTGTAAAAAGTCTGGAACACCAGGATACTTGGCAGGACGGCTGTTTGCACATCCCACTTGCACCACCAGGGCCTCTGTTTCAATTCCTGGTCAGAAGAATATCTGCATGGAGTTTCTATGCATGTTCTTCTTATGCTTGCGTGGGCACTCTGTTTTTTTTTTTCTCACTCCAAATGCATGCAAGTAGGGTGGCTGGATCCAGTCTAAATAGGTTCTAGTATGTCTATGTAGCACATGAGTGAGATAGGGACCATTGAGAGCTCCTTAAGGGCAGGGTGACTGACACTGATGAGAATGTAGAATGTTGTTAGCACTATAAAAATACCTGTAATAAATAAATAAAATAGCACAGTCTCTGAAAAAGTAGCACTAATCACACCTCACAGCAACACATGGCTTTCTTCTCTCTGATTACTTTAGCCAACAGCTCATAGCAGCATTTGGTCCATGACCTCTTCCGTTTTCCTGTGATAGAAATATGAAGGGTGCCATTGCTGACCTCCTTCTAAAATGCAATTTGCCTAGTGGTTATGCATTGGCTTCAGTGACACATTGACCCGGAACAGGTATGCAGACCTTGAAGGCTAATGAAAAGACAAAAATCCCTACCTGCATGCTTATTCCAGGCCAGAGGCTCAAAGTATTGAAGGGTAAGGGGTAAGTGTAATTGTTGTAGAGTGAAGAATTCTAAATTTATTAGCCCTAGTTGGGAAGATATAGTAGTTCTGCAGTAGTCAAGCAGCGTGAAACTCTCACAATACTTGACTGCTGCAGCACTTTTGTGTCTCAGAGACTAATAAGTCCCTGAAACTTTTTCTTGCTTACCAGTCTTATACAGTTTTTAAAGCCCCGATGAAGGGGTACCTTAGCAACCCCCAAAATGTATTGGCTGCAACATCTTATGTCATCCTGACTTCTGGGATCTATAACAGTTGATTTGAGCTCATTTTGTATTTGTAAGCATTTGAAAATCTTGGGTGCTCCCCAAAGTCCCCTTGTGTACGCAAGTTGCCTTAGCCAGAATTTTGTGCTCCATGAATTAGATCTCATCCCTTGATAGACAGTTAACTAATATCAGCAGGGCCGCTGATAGAAATCATGGGGCCCCGTACAGCCTACCTGGCGGGGCCCCCTTCAGACTCACCCCACCCCGGGACTGGTCCTTTTAAACAGCTGATCGGGCACGGGTGCACTGCGCATGCGCCCGAAACTGAGAAAAAAGTCCCTCAACTCCCACATCATCACAGAGAAGGGGCGTGGAAGATCATAGCAATAATAACACCCCCCTAAGCTAGTAGCAGCAGCTGAGCAGGGGTGTAAGTCATAAAGCCCTTATTTTCACTGTTTTTTTTTTTGCGAGGCTGCCCGGGCCCCTGAGGACTCCGGGCCCCGTACGACAGGGCCAGTTGTATCAGCCTATCAGCGGCCCTGAATATCAGTATCTGGGAAACTGCCCTTTATGTTCTGGGTTTTGTGTACATATCTCACATAGATTAATCCCATGCTGCCTCTCAACTTGTGAATTGCTAAAGTTAACATGTTACAATTTGAGTGGTAAGTGAAGGAAGAGTGATGACATCATTTTCCAAGAACGTTCAGTTCTTTTAATGATAAAACGTAGAAACTGATTTTTTTTATTTTTTATTACTAATTTCTATGCAAAATGTAACCAAAAAACAAAAACACATCTAGGACTTTAAATGTAGCAGATTGGAAACCTATATACAATTACACAATTTTTTTTATCTAATATCAGCCATAACAATGTCACATACTTTATACGTTTGTTTAAAACAATCACATAAACTGATCAGCTGATTATCATGCCCCTAATGGACCATCATATTCGAATACATCACTGACAGCTTCCAATGTTCATATCTTGTTGTCAACATGTTAAGCAGCAAAACTCCTCTTTCTTAGGACAAATTTACCATATGTATATCACAAGTGAACTTGGTCCATTGTATCTGAAGAAATATGTACAGTAAGTCACGTTAAATATATGCAACCACTTTAGATTTATCATAAACATATATACATCATAGTGACTATTCATATTGACTTTACATTTACCCCCTAATAAAGGGCATTCAAAGTGTTTAGAGATATCACTCATTACTAAATCACTATACATGGGGTGATTATTGGGCGGTATCAGCCGGTTCAATAGAAACCCTCTGACATTCAGCCCGTGTGTACGGCAGCTGGTCCGACAGAAGCCGGTCGAACACCCTACTTCTGTCGAAGGGGCATGACTGAAAAGGTCTGCCGATCGGCATCCGATCAGTGCTCTTAAGCCACTGGCTGCGAGCTCTGACCAGTGTGTTCAGGGGGTGGAGGGAGCGTGGGCGTCCCCCTGTCAGATCGTGAGAGGATCGGGGGAGATCACTGTACTAACATCACATAGTTAGTACAGCTGTTCCTTCCAAGCTCTTCAGTTTTTTTTTTTTGTTCAGCCCGCTGGGTTGAATGAAAAAACTGCTAATGTGTACCAGGCTTAAGATTCCCCTTTGTCTGACATCTCCCTTGTGGGTACTCAATTATTATTATTATATGGGATTTACATAGGGCCAACAGTTTGCATGGCGCTTTACATGAGGGCAGACAGTACAGTTACAATACAATTCAATACAGGAGGAATCAGAGGGCCCTGTTTGTTAGAGCTTACAATCTAATGCTGCAGATCCATAGGCATGGGACACTAAAACATATTGTATAAACATGTAGAGTCTCTGTTCATTTAATTTAATTTAATTGTGAAAATACAATGTATCTTTTTAAACTTTTAAACTATGATAATATGTGATTTTAGCCAGGAAGTGTGCTTGTATTAGGCACTTTTAATCCCTATATGTACTGCTCTTATCATGACTTTTGCGTATCATATGATGAGAATTTTATGAAAAGTTGTATATGTGATATGACAAAAATCCCTGTTTCAAATATATGTTATTTTTGATTCTGTAAGTTTATTAGGGATGTTGGCACTCCTGACTAGAGTTGGGCGAACAGTTGGAGAGGAGCAAAAGTTTGGCCTGAACATCGCCTGTTCGCCCGTTCGGCGAACACACGTATATATTTTTTACACTTATGTCAGCGACAGTCTTCAATTTAAAGTGCACCAAACACCACTTTTCATTGAATAAAGTGCATCCAATTACACATTTCCCAGTATCTATTACATTTGGGTAATAAGCTCCCCCATCATGTCTGGGAGGCCAACAAGGAGATGCAGCAGCATCTGTGTCCACAGCCAAGGTGGATGTGGTCTGTCCTCAGGCAGAGCATGTTTTTCTCTGTTTAGTGATATTGCCAGTGCTATCCACCCATAGCATGCAGAGGAGGTGGTGGTCTGGCTTAATAACCCATCCTCATCCTCCTCATCCTCTATCACCCAAGCTGACTCTAGTTCACAGTTGAATGCAGCTGCCACAGTGGCTTATTCTGCCTCCTTGTCCACAGCTACTCCTGCCATAGCCCCATCATCATGTCAGGGTGAGTCAACTGAATTATTTGAACGCAGTGTCAGTTGTGCACCCTCCAAGACTAACCGTGAGGAGTTACAGGGTGCAGGCACCACCAACACCCAATTTTTCAGCATCTTTGTGACATTTTTAAGAGCAGAATTCAATCCTGCCTTTGCCAAGGATAACTGTGAAGGGTTGTAGTGTGAAGGCACCACCAACACCCAAGGCCCATTTTTTCACACCTGTTACTTCTATCCAAAGTCTGCAAAAGAGACACCAGACTTAATGTAAAACATATTGTTAATCTTGGCCTGAGTGTACTATAATTGGGCTTCTTCACATAAGGCTTGCTCACTGTGGTGCAGTCATTGTAGTCATTTCCATCCAAAATCTGCGAAAGAAACACCAGAATTTATCCAAACAATCTCTAATCTTGTTCTGAGTGCACTAAAATGTGGCCTCATAATACAGACGGACTCCCCAAGCCGTTGTTTATTAAATAAAGAAAGCTTGCAGGAAAAAACTATTTAAATGCCATTTTTTTTCTTTATGTAGGTCAGTTTTGCTGCAGCAGGTTCTATACATGGTACAGGTGCCCCACTTTACAGGCAGACTAAGGGGACCCCCCTGGCACTATATTTAAATCAATTTTTCATGTTTATTGTTTCACTTAATGCGTCATTAAAATCACTGCTCCTAAACCCTTTGCGCCTAAGGGTAAAACAAATCTTAATGCCTAAGCCCAATTTTGTGACTTTGACATGTGTTAGTAAAACCGTACATATCACCACAACTACGTTGTGCATCCAGGTGAATTATACCTTGTTTTCTTCAAGACAAATTGGGCTTTCATTTGGTGGTAAATGGTAATGATATCTCCTGCTTTTTTATTATCAAAGGAAAACTGGCCCAAAATAGTAAAATAGTATTTTTTTTAAATGTAACTGTATATTTCTTGGAACTAGCAAAACCTACCCCCAAAATAATTTCTTCTGCTTCTGACAATCACAGCGATACCACATGTTTGTATTGTGTGTACCCGTAGTACAGCCTAAAAGCAAAAGTGTGCATTTTGCTTTTTTATCCTACCTAAAACACACTGACACTGATATTAACTGACACTGATACTAATTTTAAAAAAAATTCTGTCCCCCCCACAAAAAAAATACTGACACTGGCCTTGACCTTTGAACCTGTCCTTGACCCAAACACTAACCCTAGCACTGACCTAAATTAAACATTGACCAAGTTATTTTTTTGTATTTTTTAATATTATTTTTATATTATTATTATTTAATTCATTTATTTTTTTACACATACTTTCTTTTCTGTGCAAAGACAGTGAGAGTTACAATCTATCTCTCTCCTCCATTCACAGGAAAAAAAAAATGGGGACGAGCTTCACAGGTGACTGATCATTGTGATAGCCAATCAGAGGTTATTACAGCGATGAGGTGATCCAGAATCAGGAGTTCCGGGTCCCGATCATTAGTACTGGGCTCGAGAGGCATGCAAATATGTGGCCCCACGGCAAAAAAGATCAGTGCAGTGAGGCCGCACATTTGTGTTACATCAGCATGAAGGGGTTAAAAACTATTTTTTAAAAAAAATCATTGTTACATTGATACATGTCTCCCAGGGCAGTACCCAGCCCCCCATACCATTTTTATGGCCAATAAGTTGCATATAAGCCTTCAAAATTGTCACTTTTGATTTTTCAAGTTCGGGTCCCATAGACTTTAATAGGGTTCGGAGTTCGGGTCCAAACTTTTGCAATGTTCGAAAGTTCTGGTGCAAACCAAATTGGGGCTGTTTGGCCCATCTCTACTCCTGACAGTAGGTAATACAAGAGGTCTATATCCTCATCAATGTTTCTAGGGATTCATCGTCTTTATTTGTACTGGTGACTGTTGGCAAAAAGCAAGAAAGTATGGGAAACTTAAAATTTTAGAGTTCTCGCTAAAACAAGAGGTAAAGGGAATCTTTCACTGGGGACACCTGTTCTGGCAACAACTTGTCCAAGATGAGAATTCCCCTCACTTTGGAATATTTCCTCTCACTTGGATCTCTGAGACAAGAATAGAAGAGAAATGCCCCCAGAGGTACACATGCAGAACAAAAAAAAAGAAAAAAAAACTTTTCAGGAGTTTTAACCATTCCCTACTAAAAAAATTGACAATACATACACTTGAAGTCTGTATGTAAGAAGAACAAAAAAATGCGCTTCTTCCCTCCTTGTGACCCCTCGCCACACTAAAAGTTGTTTAATTTTCACAGAAGCCCAATTTATGATAATCTATGTCATTTATGAACCTTGTTCAGTAATTCTGTATAACAATTCAGTTTATTCTATACGCATTTTCCATATTAACAGTTAATAACTATACCTATTATTCACGTTTTATAGGTATCAGATCCACACGGGACTGCAGCATTCAATCATACGACCACGACAGCCCAACTGTCTACCTCTCCATCAAGTGACGCTTCCCCAAAAGCTGCAGGAAGCTGGCTATGCAACACACATGGTTGGAAAGTGGCATATGGGATTTTACAAGAAAGATTGTCTTCCAACAAGACGTGGATTTGACACTTTTCTTGGTTCTCTGACTGGGAATGTGGACTATTACACCTATGATAATTGTGATGGCCCAGGGGTTTGTGGCTTTGACTTGCATGAAGGAGAAAATGTGGCTTGGGACCTTGCTGGCAAATACTCCACTATACTCTACTCCCAACGTGTAAGTCATATCTTGGCCTCCCATAATCCTCAGCAACCTATATTTATGTACATAGCTTTCCAAGCAGTGCATACTCCCTTGCAGTCTCCTCGAGAGTACATCTATCCCTATAGGAATATGGGCAATGTGGCAAGGAGGAAGTATGCCGCTATGGTAACATGTATGGATGCTGCTGTTAAGAACATCACCAGGGCACTGAAAAAGTATGGTTACTATGACAACAGCATTATTATTTTCTCATCAGACAATGGGGGTCAAACCTTCTCTGGTGGAAGCAACTGGCCTTTACGGGGACGCAAAGGCACATACTGGGAGGGGGGTATAAGGAGTTTGGGTTTTGTTCATAGCCCATTGCTCAAAATGAAAAGAAGGTCTAGTCGATCCCTAATGCATATTACCGACTGGTATCCAACACTAGTGAAGCTGGCAGGAGGAAACATTTCTGAAACAGAGGGACTTGATGGCTATGATATGTGGCCATCAATAAGCGAAGGAAAAGAGTCACCCAGGACAGAAATTCTGCATAATATTGACCCATTGTATAATCTTGCCAGGTCTGGATCCTTGGAAGAAGGTGAAGGTATATGGAACACTGCTATTCAGGCCTCTATAAGGGTTAAAGATTTTAAGCTGTTAACTGGGGACCCTGGTTACAGTGATTGGATACCACCACAGACTCTCACTAACTTTCCAGGAACTTGGTGGAACTTAGAACGTCATACTGATGGAGCCCGTAAATCAGTATGGCTTTTCAACATCACAGCTGACCCTTTTGAACGTTACGACTTGTCTGCACAGAAACCTGAAATTGTTAAGGAACTATTGTTGCGTATAGCTTACTATAACCACACTGCTATCCCAGTGCGTTATCCAAATGAGGATCCAAGAGGGAATCCAGAGCTCAACGGTGGTGCATGGGGACCATGGGCTAGCGAAGATGAGGATGAAGAAGAAAATTGGATAAATGGACATCTAAAGAATGCAAACAAAAAGAAGAAATGCAAGATATGCAAGCTTAGGTCATTTTTCAGAAAACTAAACACTCGTATTATGTCAAATCGTATCTAGGTCGATATTTGAATTGGCATTTGTGTTGCAGTTTCTGGGGAGGTCTCAATCAAGAGTTTCTAAAGTTTTGGTGTTCAGCATCTTGAGGAAGTTGTGACTACAAGAATTAGAGTGAACCAGAAATACTGGAAATTAAATATACTTGAGATGTCCAAAGATCTTCAAATGTATGCACTATATCAGGGAACGTACAATGTCCAAATTGACAGTTATTCTGGGCCAACACGAGCACTAGCTAAAATATTTATAGACAACACAAGAAGCATGGAGCTCCTTTTGCTCTCGATGTGCAGTTGACAGTGAGTCTAAAGACGACACTTTTGTAAAGTTGAAATGTAATCAAATAGACTTTAGTTTGGAGGGTAAAGGGAAATCTAGCTTTCATCAAGACTTCTTAACAAAAGAGGAGATTAATAGGATTTCTTTGTAATGTCTGTATTAGCATGTGTTGCTGCCTAACACCATATATTGTTGCAATTCTTACACTCATTACACTTTACACATGTAAAGTTGTTTTTTTTTTTTACACCTATTGCAGCAGAGCCACTGATTAATGTACAGTGACCCAATGACATCTTCTCATCACTACTACCTTGCACCATACTCATAAATTTGTCTCACAGATTGCAACAAATTAGAACCCATGAAAAAGTATTGAACAGACATGTAATTGAGAATTTTCTATTGATACAGTGAGGGAAACTACAAAATCATTTTTAAAGAACACCTGTCAGGGTATCACATACCTGACTGTGGAGCCCTAGATGATCAGGGTGGCCTCATGCACAATTCCTGTTCAAGTGCCCCTAGTTGTGGAAACAGGAACTGCTAGGGCAGCGGAAGGGTGCAGGTGCCAGGAAGCTTGAGCTGTGAACTTGAGCTTAGAAACACAGGGATTTACCCAGCGGCATTATGGAGTCAAGTGACAAGCTGTTAAAAAGGGGAAGCACAATCAGCGCTACTCTGCAGAAATTAGAAAAATGGTAGAGCAATGCTAGCTGAACATCAAGGGTATCACAAAATCCCAATAATCAATTCAAAATTAAAAAACAATGCAGCGCATAAAGGTTAAAAATCATAAAGTCTGATAAAATTGAGTGAATCCAAAGGTCTGATGCAAGAAATCCACTGGGTTAAATAGTAATTTCTATATATTTTTTTTTATTACATATGAGCCGATTTTAACGCTATTCAATTGTACTGTGTATGTGATTAGGAATTGCTTGATCGCATTGCTTAGGCAGGCCTGATTTGATTGGGCTATGGGCTCTCTCAGGACGGCTGCTATAGCAGGTGTAACGGCCTATGATATGGCTCCGTTCGCTGCTTTTACATATTTAAACCAGCAGGGTGATGTGTCACCACAGGCTCCGCCCCACCGAGGAAGGCACGCCATTGCAGTAACGCGTACTGGGGAAGGAGCTGTTGATGACGCCACCCGCTGCTGATAATGCGAGAGGATCCGCTCGTTTGTCTCCACTGATCAGCTGTGGATCGGACATCTGAGACGAGCCAGCCGCCTTCGCTGCTGTCATTCATGCCTGATTTAGCTACAACATTCCACTTGATGTAAAGTTGATGAAGGGACCCCTGAAGATTCAGCTATTCTCCTTGATGAGATACCTGTGTATGTGACCCTCTAGTAAAACTAGGGTCTTATCTTGAGGGGAGCGCAACGAATATTGGTGGTGGGACTCCCTCACGTATACTAGCTTGCTGATTGCACCAGTGGTGGATTTCTTGCATCAGAACTTTGGATTCACTCAATTTTATCAGACTTTATGATTTTTAACCTTTATGCGCTGCATTGTTTTTTAATTTTGAAGTGACAAGCTGTGTTCGGCAGCAGCCAGGCAGACAGGAACAGAATCATGATCAGTTTCCAAGTCAGGGAAAGGTAGGAGTTGGCAATGTACTGGAAGCAAAGTACCAAGTCAGGAGACAGAATTGTGGTCTAAAGTCCGGTTCGGGGTTGATAAAACTGATGAGCAGCAGACAAGGGCAATCCAAAAAAAAGTGTCTGGTGTAGCCGGATCAGTAACAAGTTAAACAGAACAGTTTTCAGAACTCAGTATGCAGGAATCAGAGCTGCAGACAATCCAGCAATGAGACTAGACAAGATGCCAGGAACTGGGGGCAAGCTTGTGCACGTACATGTGCGCAGATGCCCACATTCTTATCCTTGCACATCTTGTTAAGATTCATTGCTCATGACCCTGCACATGCACATGAAAATTAGCACCTGCTGCACAGGAATTAGCACTTGCTGCATGAGATCCCTGACACGGGGATAAAAAAACCAACTCCCACCCCACAACACCCACACTGTGGACTAGGCATGTACCACTGTTGCCTGCCATCCCATTGCCTGCTAGAATTACATAGAAGTACACAGTATGGTTGGTACTTGCACACTGTATCGCGCATTTCCCCAACAACCATGTACAGACACATAGGTCTAGTGGAAGTCTGCTCAGGCCCTGAGCACTATGTTGTACTTCAAAGTACTTTGATTTTAAAAGGAGTGATAGTAGGGTTTGGGACAACAGTGTTAGGGGTGCATTGTAGGCGCTGTACTTGAGGGTTTTGAAGCAGAGAGGGATAAAGTCGGGTTTCTGTTTTTTTTTCTTATAACTGGTTCCAGTGGTGGCCCGTCAATAGAGGGTTTTTTTGAAGCATGTAATTAGAGCCAGAGGCTCGAATAGGCTTCAAAAAAAGGTTGGCCAGTTGTGTGACGATAACAAATGAATATTCACTGTTTTCACACTAAATTCCCTCCCCATCAATCAGGAGGCGGGTTGTGAGACCCGTTTCCCGATTGGCCAAAGTGTCAGGCGATCCTATTGGCCGTCAACATTTGGGAGGAAGTGAGTGGAGAGGCACGGCGGAAGCCGCTGGAGGAGTGGACACTGGAACTGCTGCCCGCACCCCGCCAACTAGATGGGGTCTGCCCCCATGCTGGAGGACATAGCAGCTCAGAACCTGCCACCTAGATAGGGTAAGTGCCGGACCGCCAGCTGCCCGGGGGGTTTCATGCTGCGCTGTCAGGGGGGTTTCTTCTTTGCCACCCCCCCAAAAACAGCCCACCAGCCGCCACTGACTGGTTTGGTGTAAATCAGGGTCAGGAAATGGACTTAGTAGTAGCTAGCAGTCATCACCTCCTCTCAGCTTTGGGGGGACGAGGGTCGATGCACCAAAGAAACCCCTTACTTTCCTGATGTTTACAGATATTACTGCCAAAATATAAACTATCCAGTTAATACACAACTAATCAGTGCATAATTAAAGTACAAAAACTCATTCTGGCCCAAGAGATCCAATCAATTCCACTGTTGGGGGCTGTCATCTTGCTATTTCCACAGCATAAAAAGATAATGCAAAACTATCAAGTTCAACCTGCACATGAAAGACAGCTGAGCCTTTACTGGGACAGTCATGTGACACTAATTTCTGAATGACAGTAGGCGTAAATCAGTGAAGAAAAAAGTGGTTAGAGGCTGCTGAAAAAAACGGGAAATTTGCTTATCAGTAACTGATAAACAATAAATGCAATGGAGGTGATCATGAAGGTACCACTGTGCCAGATAATGTCTTTCTCTACATATTCATCAATCTGATAGCACCACCAGAATCTCCAAAAAGTCATATGAAAAATGCCAACTTTATGAAAGCCAGAACTACCATAAGCTTAGGTTCACCCTATGTAACAATGCCCAGATCAGACATTTGAGTCACTCAGGCAACAAGCAGTGCATTGTGGAATAGGGGTATGGGGTAAATATTTTCTAGGGAAGGTACAAACTAACAATCTATGGTGGGTACTATGCAGCAGGGATTTTATCTCCATACTTTTTTCAGAAAGGTGTACCTTAACCAATATTTAAGTAGAAACTATAAATTAAATAGAGGTAGTGGACACTTTACCTGATGTCAGTGAAGAGGGCCGAGGGGGTCCAGGAGGTACTGCGGTGGTGAACATATATATTAGAATTATATAAGAAAGATAGGCAGTCAAATGAATACACTGATTATGGGCAATATGGACCTGACCTATTAGCGGCAACAAGGCCCAGGAAGGAGTAAGTTTCACAAACTTCAAATCTCTGACATTAGTTATCATAAGGCCACAACTCCAGTTCTTTAGTACTATAAACCTATGTGACCAGGGAGACACTAGTACACCACAAAATACAAAACACTGTGATAACTGTGGTTATCTGCGCAAAAGCCCTCACTGCAACATCCCATAAAGTCTCATAGTTTAGCTCATGGTCTCCAATGCCATAATTAGACCTACTGCTGCCCTAGGCATATGTGAATAATGATGATACCTTTTGTATAAATTCAGCCCATTGTATCATTCACTAAAAAACTATGCTACAATGTCTTATTAGAAGAAACATCTTGTCCGCTTTGTGTTCATAGCTCATATTAACAGACCAATGAACAAGGGAAAACAGAGATGCTTTCTTGTTTCTTAAAGCCCATTTGAACTTACAGTTTTAATTAGTCAAATACATTCCAGATGCATCAAAACAAATGATGTCCGAAAGTCTTATAGCCTGTTTTCTTTAGAAAGCTGCTACAACCTGAGCAGAAAAGTGGACCCAATGCCAGGAAGCTGTAGAGAAGGAGCCTTGTTTTGTGTGTTAAAGCAGTGATCTCTCTGCAGAGGTCTGACATTCCCCCTGCTGACTCAGACCTAAATCTTTGTAATCAGGAAATCTCATGCTCACTGCTGACTGGACCATGCTTCCTGCTGACTGGACCATAAAGGTCCTCTCACAGGCTGGCAATACTCTATTTTTGTCTTTTCATTCCTGTATTGGTACATTGGCACTTGGGCCTCCAATGGAGACAGTTTCGACACACATATCGCAAGCATGGTCCACTTTTGAAATCATCAGGAAGCCCACTTTGGGAAATGCCATGCAGCCATATCTGGAGTGCTTGTAAAGACAGACATTTATTAAAAAAAAAGGGTAATTGTATATGAGAAACAGTGCTTTAGCACACTGGCTGGTCTTTTTTTCAAAGTTTTTACCCAAGTTTCACACAATATTTACCTACGATTTACACACTATTCACATAAGCTTCAACTTTAAATATAAACCAAAAAGTTGACCCGACTGCACTTAAGGAATGGGTCACTTCTGCTGTGTGTTCTGCCCTGGTCAGGCAATATGGCTTTCATATTTGGCATGACCACCTGACTAGTGGTCAATCACACTACAATGGAAATAGGACCACTAGGTAAGTTTGAAACCATAGAAACTTTTGACTTTGTGCAATACTGTTAGAATAACAGAGCCTGAAGACTTTAAGTAAAAGGTGACTCATTCAAGTAGGAAGATGAATTATCAAGAACTATATGGAACATTACATATGCCTTTTGAAGTGGCGGTTTTAACAATGAATAAAATCTTTCACAATCTGGATTTATAATAAAAACAACCTTAAAGAATAACAGTAGTTTGTGTATTTATTATGTACTTTGAAGAACCTTACTGTTCTTTGGAAGATAAAACAACCTTATAAAAGGAGCAGTTATGCTAAATTGCATCTTGGTCTGTATATAGATCATTTTGTAATATTCATAAAATATATATATAAACATTTTGAAAGCTGACCATGATTAAATAATGTTAAAGACTTCTGATTGGAATTACTAAGGTCATGAAGGCATAGCAGATTACCTTATGTATGATGGCATAAACAGAGATAGAACCAAATAAGTTGAGTATGAGTTTAAAAAGATATTTAATGGGATATGGAATGGAAAAAGTGAACAAGTGGAAAGAAAAACATGAAACTCCAAGTGCATGCATGCCAGGTCTTCTTCTTGGCAACACCCCAAGAAACCTGAAAAGTGGGGTGCTCTAATGTGCAAACAGCAACCAGCTGGTTCTGGTCCATACCCTTCCTTCTACTGCATCAAACTATTGTTTGATGAACAGGGAAAATTATGAGACAAGAGGGGATAAGTGAGAGTCAGCGACTATAGGAAGTAGTCGCTATGTGCATATGAGTGCTCCAATGTTTAGGGATCATGGGGTAATCTACAGAACAGCAACCCTGAAGGTGCTTTCATGGTAAGCAGTAGTCTCACAATACAAAACATACACATAACAGCTCTAAAAAGAGACCTTATTTTAGTTACAGGTGCAAAAGCATTCATATGAATCCTTTCAAAGCACCTAACTAAAAGAAAAGAGGTAGCCCTTGACAATGTCATTGATGACGAAGTGGAGTCACGGTGTGTGACGTCAGCATGCACTGCGATCAGAGGCGTAACTAGAACCTTCAGGGCCCCGGTGCAAGAAATTATGAAGGGCCCCCCTGGCCCCTGGCCAGGGCCCTTCCTTCTTCCTACTGATCCCGGGGCCCTTTACTCCTATAGTGGGTCCCTTTATTACAGTACCCCAGTGGGGCCCTTTCACAAGTTCTGCAGCAGGCCCCAGGAGGACCAGAGAAGCACACAGGGACCCTCGGAACAGCAGAAGAACTAGATAGAGGAAAATGGAGGAGATTGGGTCTTCTAAATGTCACCCCGCCATCCCTCCTATTCAGGTGTACAAGGGAGGCACACGGCACACGGAGGGAACATGTGGACTTATCCTCCCTACCGCCCCACTGTAAATCTTCTGGGTTAGAGGAGGT
>BLSH010017702.1:833664-856917 GCA_018402905.1 Glandirana rugosa | reverse complement strand
AATACTACTGGCGATTAGAGACTACTACACCAGTCAACACGGAGACAGTGGGTCGAGACAGGAGTCGTAGAGACGTAGAGGGGAGGGAGAGAGGGTATCAGACACACTCTCGGTTGGAGAGGAGAGGAGGGACATATTGAGATAAGGGACGTCGACGAGGTCACGACCATTTCTTCAACGAGATCACGAACGTATATGTCATAATTAATGAAACTAGGAGAGACAAAATCCAGGGACAAGTCATGGATTTTAATATTGTGATTTGTGGAAGAAACATCTCGGGACGACACGTCTGTGCACTGGAGGGAGACGATCGAACTTAAGTAGTCTCCCTTTAGAGTCGGGGAATATATGTCACCCATGCCTTTCATAAGTCTGGGGAATTTAAAAAGTGAGAAACAATATAACGTCGTAGGACCATGTGATATTTCAGTTTTTCTTTTTTAATAAATCTGCAAAAATGTCAACAATTCTGTGTTTTTCTGTCAATATGGGGTGCTGTGTATACATTAATGAGGGAAAATAAATGAACTTAAATGATTTTAGCAAATGGCTGCAATATAACAAAGAGTGAAAAATTTAAGGGGTCTGAATACTTTCCGTACCCACTGTATATAAGGGGCTGAGATTTCCCTCTGATGAATTCAAGCTAGCAGAGGGAGGTCACGTGTCTGCACAGCAGGGCTCTACAAAGAAGGTGTTTAGTGTTATAATTTTAGGTACTGAACAGGGACCTAAAACAGAGAGGATCAAAGTAATTAATACTGTATATGCAAGCACTAGAGCAACTTCTTTACCAGCACTGGAGCAGCTGCAGGGAATAGAGTTATACAGGGAGGAGAGGAGAGGTTGGCTCTCACACAGACTATGGGAGAGAGGGAGGGGAGATGCAGAGATGCTGAGGACAGAGCTGGGTGACAGAGGCACAACTGACCACATCATCAGAGATTAGCGGTCATCATAAATGTGGTCAGTTTACAGAGGGGAAGACAGGAATAGACAGGATTAGCCATGTATTGTAGAACATAGAAAGGGACAATTGACATGGCAAAAGCACTGTGCTATATCTTGTTCCTAAAAGAGACAGGAGCATGTTTCTTTTTTAGGGTTACAACCACTTTATCTATTTTAATACTTATGCTGCCACTGCCAGCATTATTAACCACTTCCTTACTGGGCACTTAAACCCCCTCCTGCCCAGACCAATTTTTGGCTTTCAGAGCTGTCGCATTTTGAGAATTGCGCGGTCGTGTGGCGTTGTACCCAAACTACATTTATATCATTTTTTTCCTACAAATACAGCGTTCTTTTGGTGGTATTTGATCACCTTTGTGTCATTTCTGATCGCCGCTATAAACAAACAAAGAGCGATGATTTTGAAAAATGAACAATATTTTTTACTTTTTGCTATAATACAAATCCCAAAAAAATAATAAAAAAAAAATTATTCATCAGTTTTGGCCAATATATATTCTTCTACATATTTTTGGTAAAAAAAAATTGCAATCACCGTATATTGATTGGTTTGCGCAAAAGTTATCGCGTCTACAAACTATGGGAATTGATTTATGGTGTTTTTATTATTTATTTATTTTTTTACTAGTAATGGCAGCGATCTGCGATTTTTATCGGGACTGCGATATTGCAGCAGTCATGTCGGACATTTTTGACACTTTTTTGGGACCAATGACATTTATACAGCGATCAGAAATTTAAATGTCCACTGATTAATGTATAAATGTCATTGGCAGTGAAGGGGTTAACCTGCAGGGGGCAGTGAGGGGGTTAACTGTGTTCCCTGGGTGTGTTCTAACTGTGGGGGGGGTGACTGGCCGGGACATAAGGGCCGGTTCACACTTACGCGGCGCGACTTCGCGGCCCATTCACATCTAGGCGAATTGTCAGGCGACTTGAGTCGCCTGACAATTCGCCTCAATGCTGTGCAATGGAACAATTCTAATAGGAGCGAATCGATTTGCTCCGCCTTAGAAAAATGGTTCCTGCACTATTTTCTGGGCGATCTCAGCGAGGCTTACATTGACTTCTATGATAGAAGTCTCCTCACAAGCCGCGTTGAGATCGCCTCGAGCGGGGCAACTTGCTTCACCCTAGCAAGTCGCGCCGCATCGTGCCACGTAAGTGTGAACCGGCCCGAACAGATCTAACTGATCCTAGAGACAGGGATCAGTAGATCTGTTATGTCCCCCTCACGCAGCGTGCGGCGGACATGCGCGCACACGATGCCGCCTGTCAGTGCGCGCCAGGAGTGTGCACATTGCCAGGACGTCCATGGACGTCCACCCGGCAATTCAGATCCGCGCTGGAGCCGTACTTTGGCTATAGCGCAGATCTGGATTGGTTAAATAAATAGGTTGGTATATTATATTCACTTGTTTTAAACATCTTTACATTTATTCAGTTCCTTCCTGGTTTCAGGCCTAGGATAAGATGATATCATACATCCTAGGAGTCTTCATGGGCATTTTTTTTCTTAAATTTGGAGGAGGGGATTTTTCAGCTAAGCACGCCCTCCTGCATGCCTGAACTAAGCGCAGATGGATTTAGGAAGTAATCATCTGCCCCTACTCAAGATGCCTGCAGCTAGAAATGCTAGGGGGGTGTTTTTTCAAAGTGATTTTTCAGCAAAATAAAGCATGGAGACATGGGTGAGTTTGCTTTGAATATTAAAATGAATTAAATTGTTTTTTCAATTTGAGGTGTTCAGATACAGTTTAGTTCTGCTTTAAATTGCTATTTTTTTTAAGCTAGCCTTGTGTTCTACTTTAAGAAAGCTGTGTAAAGCTTTTTAAATGCTTAGTAATTTCTTATTGAATCAGCCTAGCTTTTACAAGCTAAGATTAATCTTGTGTAGGTGATCCATGTAAGAAAAACTCTTACGAATGTGAGCAGTTGCCTCCACTGTCTTCAACCCACTCCCCCACTTTGGAATTCACGGGTCCATTTACATTTTTTGAGGTGCGTTAATGCACATTACATTGTGAGTTAATTT
Organism: Glandirana rugosa; assembly: GCA_018402905.1. Taxonomy (NCBI): domain Eukaryota; kingdom Metazoa; phylum Chordata; class Amphibia; order Anura; family Ranidae; genus Glandirana; species Glandirana rugosa. The sequence goes on along the minus strand of BLSH010017702.1, from coordinate 853,907 downwards.
GCATTGTGTTAAGGCAGCACACAGAAAATAACGGGCTGCCGATGCACCAAAACATCATGAAAATTGGAATTTGTCAGACAAAATTTGCGAAACAACACACTAGCATGCATTGCTATGCACTGCAGCGCTCTGTAAAGTATGAGTATTGGGTGGGGTGCCATTCATAATGTAGCACGCATGTAAACACATGAGTTACCACAACGCAAAGATTTACATGGACCCTGTAGGAAACATGTACTGATAGAAACACAGAGGCTGGAATTACTGACATCCCTTGATGCTAGCTGCCTGGGATTTCCGACTTCAGAATTTTGAGAATCTGACCTGAAATCTGTAAAAACATAACATCCATTTTTTAAAAGATCACATATGTGCTATTGCTAGCATAAGTCCTGTCCTGCCCCAACCTAGCCACTTCTGTCCACAACAGCTCAATGTCGTCCTCTCTAGACAAGCTCGCCCCCCTCACTGCACGCAGAATCATGCCCGACCGCTACAACCCTGGCAAACAGACGACACCAGAAGTCTCAGAAAACGTAGCCGCGCTCTTGAGCATCTGTGGATGACTAAGTTACAGGAAGATTTCAACTAATATAAATCTGCCCTCCAAAAATACTATTCCTGCCTCCACACTGCCAAACAGACCTATTTTACCACACTCATTAACACATTATCATCCAGTCCCCATCAACTCTTCTCAAACTTTAACACTCTACTGCAGTGGTTCTCAACTCCGGTCCTCAAGACCCACCAACAGGCCAGATTTTAAGTATTACCTTGGGGAGATGCAGACTAGAATACTGCAATCACTGAGCAGCAAATTATATCACCTGTGATGTATTTTAGTTATCCTGCAAACCTGGCCTGTTAGTGGGTCCCGAGGACAGGAGTTGAGAACTACTGCTCTACTTTGTCCTCCACTGCCTCCACCCTCTAATTCGCTCACTGCCCAGGCGATCGACAATCAATTTAAAACTAAGATTGATAACATTCGTGAGGAGATCTTCGATGCGCAGAAACCACCCCCACTCAACGTCCTTTGTCCACAGATGCAATCACTACTTTCCTCATTCAACCCTGTTAGTATTAACGAGGTTGCTAAACTTTTATCTAACACCCATCTAACCACCTGCCCCCTGGATCCTGCTCCCTCGCAAATGCTACACTCACCCTCTGACTCGATTCTACACTCTCTAACTCACATTTTCAACCTCTCCCTCATTTCTGGCATCTTCCCAAATGCTCTTAAACATGCTAATAAATAAAGGCTGTGCTATAGGTGAACTGATAGAAGGAAGGAAACAAATTGCTTTTTTCCTTATAATAGATAGAGAATGATACCAGCATTAGCGTATGAACACAATCAAGACTGATAAGATAATTCACTGCTGATGGTGACAATGTCCACATATGTCATAAATATTAGTGACAGTCCATATGAATGTTGTTCACCTCTAAGGAAGACAATATTGACACCCAGTGTACCAATCAACTGAGCTTCATGAGATCCACCACCAGAGTAGGAGAGAGGCTTACCAGATGTAGATTAAAAAGCGCTTGTGGCTATTCCCCAGCCAAGGGTAAACGAACCAGACTCGCTCCAGAATCCCTAGTGGTTCCAGACCTCCCAAATGTGTCCCAAACAGTTCCGGTGCCAATCCACAGTGCCATAAAAAATAGACTCGCAGTAGTGATGTACTATCAAGAAAGTTTAATAAATAAAAGAATCGTACTTACAAAAGTCGCATAGGTAAAAACATATGTGCCGGCCGGCTAAAATCCCGTCTCACGGGCAGTAAACAGTAGTGGTGACATCAGCGCGCCCCTCCCGACGTACGTTTCGTCATAAAAAGACCTCATCCAGGGGATGCGCTAGTCACCTCTATCCTTAAAAAGCTCTCACTGGACCCACCAATCTTTACAACCTATGCCCCATATCCTTTCTCCCCTTCACCTCCAAACTCCTTGAAAGACTGGTCTACAACCGACTGAGCGACCATCTGATCATGAACAAACTTCTTGATCCCCTTCAGTCTGGATTTCGCCCTCAACACTTCATGGAAACTGCTCTCCTTAAACTCACAAATGACCTACTAACTTCTAAAACCAATGGACACTATTCTGTACTACTCCTCCTGGACCTCTCTACTGCCTATGACACAGTGAACCACCCCTTCCTTCTCAAAAAACTCCACTCCTTTGGTCTCCATGACTGTACTCTTTGCTGGTTCTCATCCTACCTATCCCACCGCTCCTTCCGTGTTACTTACAACTCTACTTCCTCCTCGCCTCTTCCTTTCTCTGTAGATGTCCCCCAAGGCTCTGTTCTTGGACCTCTCCTTTTCTCAATCTACACCTCCTTCCTGGGTCAGTTGAATGCCTCCCATGGCTTTTAATACCATCTCTATGCTGATGACAAACAAATCTATCTCTCCCCCCAGCACTCTCCATCTGTCTCCTCATGCATCACCAACTTACTAACAAACATATCAGCCTTGATGGCACATCACTTCCTCAAACTCAATCTGTCCAAAACTGAGCTTATGATATTTCCTCCCCCACGTGCCATTTCCCCAGATTTCGCTGTCAAAATCAATGGCTCAACTATCAACCTCCTCCCCCCATGCTAAGGTCCTAGGTGTAATCCTGGACTCTGAAATAACCTATCCAAAATATGCTGCCTCAACCTCCGCAACACCTCCAAGATACGCCCCTTTCTAACCAATGCCAACAGAAAGCTTCTAATCCACTCCTGGTCATCTCTCGCCTCGACTACTGCAATTCCCTCCTTACTGGCTTACCTCAAAATAGGCTATCCCCACTTCAGTCCAGGCTCATCCATCTTAAAAACTGCTCAGTGTCTGCTACACCCCTATGTCAGTCCCTCCATTGGCTGCCACTCAACTAGACATGTGCAAAAAAATTAATTTGGTTTCGTTTTGTATCATTTGTTTAATTCTTTTTTGGAATTTGTTGAGTTTATTCATTTTAAAATCAATTTTGAATAGTTTTCAAACTCGAATCGTTTTCAAATTCGAATAGTTTTCCAATTTCCAAGGAGAATGGGGTGGAGTGGAAAGTGGAGGAATAGAATGGAAAAGGATAGAGTACAATAGAGGGGAATATAACAGAACATGAAAGAATATAATGTGGTGGAGTGGAACAGAGCTGTTTTAATCTGTTGTATTCAATTTTTTTGTTTTCTGTTATATTCTTTTCTAGCCTATTGTTGTTTTTTTTCTGTTCTATCCCTTTGTTTTCTATTCTGTTTGTTCTCTTTGGAAATTGGAAAACTATTCAAATTCAAGGACTTTTCAAATTCGAACTTTGAAAACTATTCGAATTTGAAAAGTATTCGAAAACTATTCGAAAATATTTCGAATTTGAATTTCGTCCGAATTTTTTTCTCTCGTTATTTCGGATCCGTTTAAATTCAGTACTTGTACATCCGCATTTCCGAGAAACAAAAATTTGTCCATATTTTAATTTGAAACGAAACAAACCGCACATGTCTACACTCAACTACACTAACAATAACCTTTAAAGCCATGCACAACCTGGCTCCCAGTTACATCACTAACCTAGTCTCAAAATACCAACCAAATCGTTCTCTTCACTCCTCCCAAGACCTCCTGCTCTCTAGCTACCTTGTCACCTCATCCCATGCTCACCTCCAGGACTTCTCCAGAGCCTCTCCCATCCTCTGGATACTCTACCCCAATCTGTCCGACTTTCTCCAACTTTGTCCACTTTCAGACGATCCCTGAAAACTCATCTCTTCAGAGAAGCCTATCTGGCTCCCACCTAACAACTGTATTTTTTCTCCTCCATCAGCACTTCCCCCACAATTATTACCTCTTGTATCTCCTGACCTTCCCTCATAGATTGTAAGTTCTAACGAGCAGGGCCCTCTGATTCCTACTGTATTAAAGTGTATTGTATTTGTACTGTCTATTCTCAAGTTGTAAAACACTGTGTAATCTGTTGGCGCTATATAAATCCTGTATAATAATAATAATAATAAAAATAATAAGGCATGCTCAAAACAATCTTGCCGCTCCGTGGATTGTGGCCTCACTAATAAGAGAATCCTCTTTGCTCATGGCTGCGACATATTTTGCCCAATTCTGGCCTTTTTCAAGACCACCTAATAATATTATGCTAATACAGAGAATTGCCAGTGATGCTGCAATCCTCTGAGCGGCGAGATTGTCTTGCGTATTACCACCTTGTACTAGTTATAGCACACATGTACAGTCTCTCACAAAAGTGAGTACACCCGTCACATTTTTGCAAATATTTTATTCTATCTTTTCATGTGACAACACTGAAGAAATGACACTTTGCTGCAATGTAATGTAGTGAGTGTACAGCTTGTATAATAGTGTAAATTGTCCCCTCAAAATAACTCAACACACAGCCATTAATGTCGAAACCGCTGGCAACAAAAGTGAGTACACCCCTACGTGAAAATGTCCAAATTGGGCCTAAAGTGTCAATATTTTGTGTGGCCACCATTATTTTCCAGCACTGCCTTAACCCTCTTGGGCATGGAGTTCACCAGAGCTTCACAGTTTGTCACTGGAGTTCTCTTCCACTCCTCCGTGACAACATCACGGAACTGGTGGATGTTAGAGACCACCTTCCGTTTGAGGATACCCCACAGATGCTCAATAGGGTTTAGGTCTGGAGACATGCTTGGCCAGTCCATCACCTTTACCCTTAGCTTCTTTAGCAAGGCAGTGGTCATCTTGGAGGTGTGTTTGGGGTCATTATCATGTTGAAATACTACCCTGCGGCACAGTCTATGCTTCAGTATGTCACAGTACATGTTGGCATTCATGGTTCCCTCAATGAACTGTAACCCCCCAGTGCCGGCAGCACTCATGCAGCCCCAGACCATGACACTCCCACCACCATGCTTGACTGTAGGCAAGACACACTTGTCTTTGTAGTCCTCACCTGGTTGCCGCCACACACGTTTGACACCATCTGAACTAAATAAGTTTATCGTGGTCTCATCAGACCACAGGACATGGTTCCAGTAATCCATGTCCTTAGTCTGCTTGTCTTCAGCAAACTGTTTGCGTGCTTTCTTATGCATCATCTTTAGAAGAGACTTCCTTCTGGGATGACAGCCATGCAGACCAATTTGATGCAGTGTGCAGCATATGGTCTGAGCACTGGCAGGCTGCCCTCCCACCCCTTCAACCTCTGCAGCAATGCTGGCAGCACTCATACATCTATTTCCCAAAGACAACCTCTGGATATGACGCTGAGCATGTGCACTCAACTTCTTTGGTTGACCATGGCAAGGCCTGTTCTGAGTGGAACCTGTCCTGTTAAACCGCTGTATGGTCTTGGCCACCATGCTGCAGCTCAATATCAGGGTCTTGACAATCTTCTTATAGCTTAGGTTATCTTTATGTAGAGCAAGAATTCTTTGTTTCAGATCCTCAGAGAGTTATTTGCCATGAGGTGCCATGTTGAACTTCCAGTGACCAGTATGAGAGAGTGAGAGCGATAACACCAAATTTAACACACTTGCTTCCCATTCACACCTGAGACACTAACAAGTCACGTGACACCGGGGAGGGATAATGGCTAATTGGGCCCAATTTGGACATTTTTACTTAAGGGTGTACTCACTTTTGTTGCCAGCGGTTTAGACATTAATGGCTGTGTGTTGAGGTATTTTGAGGGGACAGAAAATTTACACTGTTATACAAGCTGAACACTCACTACTTTACATTGTAGCAAAGAGTAATTTCTTCAGTGTTGTCACATGAAAAGATAGAATAAAATGTTTACAAAAATGTGAGGGGTGTACTCACTTTTGTGAGATACTGTATGTGAGTTGTTTTTACTCAAATTTTACTTTTTCTAATAAAGCATTTTTACAACATCACGTTGTGGGAGTTTTTATTTTATGGCGAAATAGGAGAGGTCCATGTCAGTGTGCACCTGCCAGTTGAGGAATTTGGAACATTGTTTGAGAAAGGGAGATCGATAGTGGAGATTTTATTGCATATAATGCTCCTGACCTTGTATTGATTTAAGGGTCACTTCAGTCTGGCGAGTTACTCTGATCACATGGGTGGAGGTGCTGGTTTATAGGACATCGCTATTGTGATCACAGATTATTGGTTGATAACAAAAGACCATTTAGGCAATATTTGCACTCTGTTTTAAATGTACACCATTATTGCACATTATCTTTTGTATCAATATGTGCACTTATATGTTTTAAAAATATCTGTATATGCTGATTTTCATTACAATCACACTTAAATAGTATTGGGATTTTTAGGCCGTGGGCAGCGTGTCGTGCATGTTCACCTTATATAATCATATTCTTTATCACAGTTTGACTTTGCAGCTGATTTTAGCGTTTTTACATTATTTGAGGGGCAATAGTCTGAATGCAAAAAAAAAAACATGTTTAGCACTCTTTCTCTTATTCCCTAGATTTGCAGCTGTCAAACGTTAGCAAACAAGGCCCAAAGGTGTCGTTTTCTAGGTCTAATAACATAGGGTTGTTCTGGGACTTGCTTTATAGCTGCGTCTCCTGGTCTGCGCTGACACGTCTACCCTCTGCTGGCCGCGTGTGGGAGCCGAGTGTCTACGCTCTGAATTAATGTGTGTGTTACTGATTGCCTGCGTGGGTGGAAGTTTAGGTGTTGCGACAGAGATTGGGCAATCTGTAAGAGAGGTCTATTTTTATGTGTATTCTAGATATTGCAAAGCTCCTGTTTTGGTGATATATTTAATTTTGTGATTTAATATGACCTTGGAAAGGAATAATATGTAAATAACAATGCTATTAAGAGCTTGTCGTACAAATATAATACAGAAGTGCAAATGTATTTCCATAAGAATATGAGGCATGAATATGAAAAATGTGTTAATGAGATTAACCCTGTTAATGTGCACATATGTGGCACAGGGTTCAAGCCCAAGTCCATTCTCTACTCCTCACACCTACATGTATGTTACACTGTATTTTTTACTTACCTTTTTCCAAAATCTTCTTTTCCGATCACTTAATGCACTGGGTCCTTTTCTTTTCCAGCCTTAAGCCTCGTACACACGGGACAACGATCGTATGTACGATCGTCTCAAATCGTATGTTGGATAATGTAACTTGCATACTGACTGCACTACACGATCGTACGACCACAGAAAGAACGTTCAGGTGCATGTAATTAGCATCTGCCCGTTCCTGACTTCGGAGCATGCGTGTTTTGCACAATACAACTTGTTGTACTAACTTTTCTGTGCACACGATACAACGGTCGTATGACCGCTTTTTGGTACGACCAAGTTTTCTAGTCTGCTCATACAACTCCCCTTGTACGACCGTCATATGTCGGCTGTTCTAATCGCGCATACGAACGATCGATTTCGTATACAACGGTCGTTAGTACGACCTGTTGTATACGATCGGCGTCCCGTGTGTGGCTTTAAGCCTCGTACACACGGGACGCCGATCGTATGTACGATTGTCTCAAATTGTATGTTGGATAATGTAACTTGCATACTGACTGCACTACACGATCGTACGACCACAGAAAGAACTTTCAGGTGCATGTAATTAGCATCCGGCCGTTCCTGACTTCAGAGCATGAGTGTTTTGCACAATACAACTTGTTGTACTAAATGCTCTGTACACACGATACAACGGTCGTATGACCGCTTGTTGGTACGACCAAGTTTTCTAGTCTGCTCATACAACTCCCCTTGTACGACCGTCGTATGTCGGCTGTTCTCGGTCGTATGAGCGCTTGTTGGTACGACCAAGTTTTCTAGTCTGCTCATACAACTCCCCTTGTACGACCGTCGTATGTCGGCTGTTCTAATCGCGCATACGAACGATCAATTTCGCATACAACAGTCGTTAGTACTCCCTGTTGTATACGATTGTCGTCCTGTGTGTACGAGGCCTTAGTTGGTTCTCAATACTGCAGAGATTGTTAATGATGTTGCCACCCAAAAAGTGACATTTTAGTTATAGATGGAGTCTTGTTGGCCGAGTCAGCTCTTGTCTTCTTATATGAGTCGGATATTCCAACAGCAAGATCTTCCTGCCACAGTTCCCAACTCTGCCCATCTGAGAGTTGCAGGTATTTCTGTCTGCCTTTGTGTGTTCCAACACTTTATGCTCTATTCTAGCACTCATAGGCAGAGATTTACTAAAACTGGAGCATTCAGAATCTAGTGCATTTGTGCATGGTAACCCATCAGCTTCTAACCTCAGCTTGTTCAATTAGAGTTTTACTACTATGAAAGTAGTGTCCACAGCTTGTAAATCTTCTTTTTTCATTAAAATACTGCCACTATATACCTTTTTGGCTGATCTGTATACCACGGTCACGTGATAAACTGTGGGGTTTGTCCAGAGCTGTGTGTTCAGGTAGGAGGGGATTTCCACTACAGCCTGTATACACGCCCACATGTGTGATGTCAATATCATGTGACCTGGTTATCTCTGAGAACAGGACTATGTTATTTCCAGCAATAGAGACAAAACTGAGCATGCGCAGGAGGACTATCCTTACTGTGTATTATATGGCCTTGCCAAGAGAGGCAGTGCAGTAGGGAAGGATCTGTCCATATAGGGTCAGAGAGCCTTTTTACACAATGCAGAGGATTAACCCCTTAATTTTCACAGTGAGTATAACAAGCATGTTATTCTGCATATACAGACAGATTTTACTGTTGTGGGTTTGGTAACACTTTAAGCTTTGACAATAAAACGTGGAAGCCAATTGGTTTCTGTGCAGAGCTTCACCAGATTTCGCACTCTCCAGGTTTAGCAAATAACCCCCATAGTATAAAATAAGTGAAAAATCCAACAGGGAGAGTTGTAGCCCCCCATAATGACCACAACAGGTGTGGACTAGTACAGATAGTTCAGTAATGGAGCTGAGTTATTTAACCACTTCACCCCCGGAAGGATTTCCCACTGTAGGACCAGAGCACTTTTTGCGATTCGGCACTGCGTCGCTCTAACTGACAATTGCGCAGTCGTGCGACGTTGTACCCAAACATCCTTTTTTTTCCCCAGAAATAGAGCTTTTTTTTGGTGGTATTTGGTCACCTCTGCGTCATTTCTGATCGCCGCTATAAACAAAAAAGTGCGACAATTTTGCAAAAAAAAAACAATATTTCTTACTTTTTGCTAAAATACAAATCCTAAAAAAATAAATGTATTCATCGGTTTTGGATGATTTATATTCTTCCTCATATTTTTGGTAAAAAAAAAAAATCGCAATCGGCGTTTATTGATTGGTTTGCGCAAAAGTTGCAGCGTTTACAAACTATGAAAATTCATTTTTCATTTTTTTTTTTTTAGTAATTGCGGCAATCTGCGATTTTTATCGGGACTGCGATATTGGGGCATATATGTCGGACATTTTTTGACACTTTTTGGGGACCAATGACATTTATAAAGCGATTAGAAATTTAAATATCCACTGATTACTGTAAAAATGTCATTGGCAGTGAAGGGGTTAACCTGCAGGGGGAGATCTAGGGGTTAACTGTGTTCCCTAGGTGCTGGCTGTACAGCCCAATTTCCCTGCACCTGGCTGGGCGGGGCTTGGCCAAACTGTACCTGCCTCTGGCTGTGGATCTCCGCCATCTCCCTGCGCCCGGCGGGAGCATTACATCTGACACCCGCCGTGACAGCCCTGCCTCTGACTGCTGCTCAGCAACGTCTCCCAGCAGGGAGGGAGAATTACACCAGCCTAGCACCACGACAGCCATGCCTCTGACTGCTCAACCGCGTCTCCCTGCGCCCGGCAGGTCGTAAGCTTCCAATGCTACTCCCTGTGGATTGGCTGCACCTGCACTTGGCCCTCCTTCTGGAGTCTCCGGTTGCTATCTATGCTCTACGGCTGCTGTCCACGGCCATCCGGTCTAGTCAGTGTCGGCAGCTGGAACGCTGCCCCTGGACCTCTCCTTGCCTTCATCCTCCCATGCCTCCAGGAACCAGATGTCGAGACATCTGCTGGCCCCTCCTGCATTCGATTCCACCTTGATCACTGATGCTGAATCTACTGCTGGTCGGCCAGCACCACCCGTGGATGGCGCTGCCATGGCCAAGCCTCCCAGATCTGCTGCTGATCGTCCTTCTCTGGCTCCAACTCTGCGCTTCAGTGAGTATGAATGTGACTCTGCTGTATCCCCCTCCCCCAGAAGAACGCATTTCACGGTAGTCAAATCTGGGTTGTCCCGCATGGTGTGCCGCACCCCTGCGGTTAGTTTGGGGACCGTTGCAGGGGTTTCTTTGTTGGCGGTTTGCGCCGACTGGTAGACATCTGCCTTCTGATGTTAAAGGTTGGATATGGCGTCGCAAATTTTTGACTTGCTCGCTTGTGCCTCCCAACTGGGAGGGAAGCACGGCAGGTTGACGCTATGGTTCAGAGTGACAATCCAAAGCTGCTTTCTCAAACCTTTGGGTTAGCCCCTGCGGCACAGCGGTGTAGTGGTTAGCACTTTCGCCTGGCAGCAAAGGGGTCGATGGTTCAAACCACGTCACTACATACCTGGGGTTTTCATTGTTGGTTTCACTATGACACTCAGTTTCATATGAAAATGGAGGCACGTAAAGTTTTGTTTTGATCTCCTGACGATGGCCTGTGGTTACTCATGTGTCCCCACAGGCCGTCGTCCTTTTAGTCAACGGCCGGCGCTCTCACTGGAGCATCGGCTGTCTCCAAGATAAGGGTCTGCTGCCTGTTCAATGAGAGCTACTGCGGGTGGAACACCGCGTACCGATTCAAGAAAAAGTGTTCACTTTGTGGTGGTGCTCACCCAGCCAGTGGGTTCTTTAGGGAGAGTACGCAGCCACCCCCAAAAACCTAAGATCAACCCTGGTCTTCCTAAACTGGAGTCGTCAGTAAACGTCTTAGGGACGCTTCCCTGTTTAGGCCAGTGCCCCCTTTTCATAGAGAGTCTGATCGTGGAGGTCTGGTTTTTTGACCCTGGTTTCTGGATCCCCCTTGTACATGCCGGTGGACCTACCTTGGCACCTTATTTGTCACCTGTCCCTGCAGCCCAGCCTATGCCGGCTGCTCATCCTCCTCTCCTCACGCCCAGTGGAGTGGGAGATTCTCGTGCTGCTCCCGCTGGAGTGGCTGCTCCTGCTCCGGGTCCTCCTCTGGGAGTGTCTGGTTGCTCTCGGTTCTGTACAGCCGGTTGTGTACGGTTCGGTTCTGTACAGCCGCTGTACGCTGCCACCTGGGCTCATCATTGACGGTGGCCAAACCTCCACCCGTTAATCTCTCCAGCACCTGCATCACTTGGCACCCGTTCCTCTAGGAGCTAGATGTCACGGGCCTCTTCCTTGGCTGATGATGCCAGCTGTAGCTCATGGATCTCCTGCCAGCTGTCCTTCGATTCTCCACCTCCACAGATCAGTGATCATGATGTGATTTGGTTTGGGGTAGGTGCCGCTGCTGTATTGGACACACCAGAAGAACGCGTATTCTCAGTCGCCAAATCAGTGTTGCCCCGAATGGGCGTGTTCGCGCCTGTGGCTGGTTCGGTTCCACTGCGGGAGGCCTCCCCTTTTGTTGCGGGTTTTGCTGCAGCAGACGCTCAGGATGAGCTCTGGCATCGTGAATTTATTATTTCTTGCATTGGTTCCTCCTGACAGGGAGACAGGGGACATGTCTCAGTGTTTCTACGTTACTGTACAGAGCGACGAACCGTTGCAGCCCCCTCAGACATTCTGTCACGTAACCAGCTAACACATGTCTTATCTGTTGCCTACGTTTGCTGCATGTGTCCAGTTGGAGGCCGGACCTCCCTCACCTGTGTGCTTTATTAGGCCCTCTTCAGCTGGTCTCCGCCCCAGGCCTTAATTGGTAACAGGATATAAGCCTGGCAGTACAAGGCTGCATTGCTGATCAACGTTTGTCCGTGTTTGGCTTGTGTCTGTGTCTCTGACTATTCTTACTGTTCCTGTGCTGCTGCTTCCCCTCTATCGCCTGGGGCCAGCCAAGCGACAGCTAGGGGACCCTGGGGGCCGCGACCTGGATCCAGTTGCAGCCAAATCCATCCTCACCACTACAGGCTCTCGTGAACACCCACTGGCTCTTAGATTCTGCGCCCTGAGAAAACCGATGCACTAGCTCCCTGAGTTTCAGTGTCCGTGCTCTAGGGAGCCCTCTCCCCGTATCAGCCGGTACTACCTATCAGCAGTCAGCCATAGGTCCACAACCTTGTGGTGTACTACACTATTTTGGTGCGATTTGCACTCCAGTGTTACGCACCTGTCACCAGACCCCATTGGAGTTGTGACACATTCTGGAACTGGCTGCAGGGGTTTTTGTGCTTATGCCGGAGCGCTTGGCGAGCGTATTCTGGACTTAGGCTCTTCTTTATTTTCTGCCTGGATCTTATCTGGGGTGCCCATAAAGTGTACAGGGGCCATTGCTGTTCCACTATGTCTCTCCATTTCGCCAGGAACAGGTGGCGTGTGAGGAGTTTTGTTTGTTTGGCAGTATGGAAGCCTGTGGTTGTTGCCGTCGTCCTGTCAGTTTCCGGCCGGCACTCTCTCCGAAGTGTCGGCTAAGCCCACAATAAGTGCCTGTCCGGCTGTTGACGGAGAGCCACTGCAAGTAGGTACAGCGTGCCTTTTTAAGCACGAATGTTCTCTTTTCGGGGTCCTCACCCAGCCATTCAATGCTTTGGAGGGGTAAAACAGCCGGCTCCTAGGCCAGGCTTGAAATTTTTAAGTTGTAGGACACCAGTGAACATCGGCGGGATGCTTCCCGGGCTGGACTGGGACCCCTCTATGGGGGGACTTTGAGCTTAGAGAGGGCTTGACCGTCCGATGAGTCTACCATGACGGTGATTCTTAAGTCTCCGTTAAATCCCGATGCGTCGTGGCCGTTAAGCTCTGGAGGGAACTGGAATTGAGGCGTATGGCAGGCCTAATTGTATTTTCCCCTTTCCACCACCTAGAGTTTTCCTCTGGATGCGGTTACCAAAAAGGAGGAGGGAATATTTTGCCTATATAACACCCTTCCATCCTTCTGGCTTGACGGTCAACGACGGCATTGATGGAGACCAATCCAGGGTTCCTTACGTCTCTTGCGACAAAGTCGCCCAGATGACCCTCAGTGGCCGGGGTTCAGTCTTCAAACCTGTAGCTGCCTAGTGGCAGAGTGGCTTATTCCACCTTTTGGGCATTGGCGGTCTGCGGCATAGTGACCGTGAAATGAGTCTGACCTTCAATAACTTGCAGTATTTCATGAAAGTGAGTACACCCCTCACATTTTCTTCCCTCTATTGAGCTGCGGTTCTATCGTCTCTACTGGCTGAGGCGGTGTTTCAGCACGCCTTTCACTTCCTCCCCGTTGTGGGCCCGGCTGCAGTGGCAGCGGATCCTTTCTGTTTTAAAGATGCAGGCTCCTGTGGTTTCGGTGCCTTTGTCCAGGGAAGATGGTTTGTGAAGATTTGGCTGGCCTCACTGACCCGCATACAGCTGTTGCACACCCCACCTTGTGGGAGTTTTCCCGATATTTGTCGCCCTTAAACTATGGGGCAAGAAGTTTGCGCAACCAACAGGTAATTTTGCCTGATGATAAAATAAAAGGAATCCTTTGGCTTGGGTGGCGTGGTTTACGCTGGTTTCAAGTCTTCCCGGAGTGTTGTCACCTTCGTTCCCATGTCTCTGGCCCTATTACATTGATTTTTCACGCAGGGGCGAATGGCATGGGTTACACGTTTCATGGCACTTATCCCTGCTATCAAATGAGACATTGCCCGTTGTTATGCAGTCTTTACTAACTTAGTCCTCATTTGGCTCGGGATTGTACCTCATTTGCTTTGGGCGTGGGACGTCCCTGGCCCATGGTGTGACATTTTCATTGGAAGAGTAATGTACAGGTATCCAAGTTTGTGCGGAAAAATGGGGGTTCGTGATTCGCCACAAGGATTTGGAGGGTTCTAATGGTGATCTGTTGAGACAGGATGGTGTTTACCTTAATGGATTTGGCTTGAATATTTCAACCTCGGCCTTCAGCTGGGTGTTGAACTAGCGCTGGCTGTGGTGGGGCGCGCGTCAGTTTAAACTGACGTGCGGGTGGCGGTTTCATGACCTTGCCAGCATTAAAAGTTGCGGTAATGGGCTATGCCCTTGATTGGAAACTGGAAGTAGGCTGTCTGTCCAGCACGTATGGCAAGGACAGGCCCCCTTTTTGGAATTCAATTAGTTAAGGTTAAAGCGTGCTCACAGTGTATCTGTGACTGGCACTGGTTTAAAGTGTTCACATGTTCTGTGTGGAATTTAAATAAAGCTGTGGCCTTGCCCTTTCCAACCTAATGGTTGTAAGTGTGATTTTTTTTATATGGGATGGGGGCAAGGAGGGTTTATGCATTATGTCAACAATGGTTTTTTGCCTAGGCCCATTGCTCTTCAGCAGTCAAGTATTTAAATGGTGTACTTTTTTTAAGATGTCCATAAATCAGACAAAAAAGGGGCAACTGAAAGGGAAGGAGAGATTTGGCTCAAAAAGATGGATAGTCCCTCCAAATGCAGAACATTTGGCAGCTACAGTATGCAGTAGCAGGACATTCAGGCCTAACTGCAACAAATTTGTCTGTCAGTTAGCGCAATTTAAACTGCTTATGAATTCATAATGAATACTGATCCTTATAAACTTGATAATTCCAATTTAGCCTTGCAAGTTTTTTTTATTAAATTTAGTAAGACAGTGATGTGCAAACAATACAAATGTATAAACACATTTCCATGGGGTTAAGAGAAAAAGAATAATTCTGCAATGAGCACTATGACAAAGTAACAGATTAGTATGTTGAAAGAGTGCAGTCTTTGATAGATGCGTACGCTTTTTAGAACTGTATACTATGCTGCTGTTGATGGTGTTGGGTTGGTGTTGGCTTGCCAAGTGACCACATCATTCAATGGGTGCATGATAGCTGGAACTACTGCTGTCACTACAAGGTCACAGAAGTGATGTACTTACCCTATAAAAATATTAAAAACAGAAGCATGGACATCTGTTGTGCAGCACAGTGGAGGCAGGAGATATCTTTTGTGCTATCTGTTCAATGAGGGCATGCAGAAAATATGGAAAACGGAGGGTGATTACCTCCAGGGAAATCTCCAAGGTTGAGCCTGGTGACAGGCATTTGTGTTAGGCGTGCACCAGTTGTGTGAGTGTTTGTGAATTCTTCTTTTATCCTAATACCCTCAATGCAATGCACTTGCTAAAAGCTTGCCAATTTGAATTGCAGACTTCCTATTGGTGGGCTTGTTGTGCACTCTGCTGCTTGGATTTCAAGTGCTAAGTGGTCCTTTACACCACTTTACAAGTTCAATCTTCCACAACTGGCACCACAAATTCAGTAAGTGTAATTGATTTGCTGTCCATCCACCATTAGATTTAACCAATGTGGCTTAAATTATATGTACTAACACTGCCCATGTTTACTGCACCATGTATCTATGATCAGGTGCACTCTGCTCCTGACATTGTGCTGCAGTGACAGGCACATATTCTGGGTCACGTGCAGGGCAGAGATGTTTTTTTTTGGAAAATACTTGGAGGCTGGGGATGTGATCCTTGGGGACAGACAACAAAGTGACCAATGGTGGCTGTTTCCATCAATCTGTAGAACGGTAGTTGCAGCACTAGAACCTGTGCAAGACTAGAGTTAAGGTGCTGGTTATGGCAAGAGAAGAGATTTTTCATTTGCTTCAAAAATTACATGATGGTTAACCATTTGGTGAATACAATATAAGAGATGTTGCATAGGAACGCAGGGATAGGAAGGGCAATGGCTCAATTTTTTGCCTCTGTTTCCTGCTCATGGCTTCGCCACTCCAAACCTCATCACTGCTGGAGGTAGAGGAAGCTAAGGTCCTGCTAAACCTCCTAGACAACATTACCTCCATCTAAATAGAGACAGTAGATGCTACTTCTGTGACATTAACAGGGAGAGGGGTAGAGGAGAAAGATGCAACTACAGCAGAATGAGAGAGAACAGTGTGAACCAGCTTCTCTGTCCCCTGGGCCATGTGGGCCGTCCATCCAGCTGGGTGGTGAGTCTTCATATGGCTGCTAATGCACATGTTGCCCAGGTATATTCTTGACTTGTTTTAAGTGCTGCGTACAGATGTTACAGATGCCCATGGTTTTGCCAGAAGCCAAGGGACTGTATTGCAGAACACCCAGATGGCAGAGGTTTTTTGACCAGACATCACAGTGGGCCAAAGCTAACAGATGAGGATGGCCTAAAGCATCTGCTAACTGATAACCACTACATTGGGGCCCTGTTGTTTTAGAAAACCCTACTCCTTCTCTCAGAATGCTGCAACTTTCTCCCCCTACCTATCACTTTGCAGGCCCATGTTGGGTCAAGAACATCACTATCTACCTCCTCCTTCTCACCAGAATCAAGATCACAGTAAGCTCACACATATCGCCTCTCATTCTGCAGGCCTGCAGTCCTCTTCTGAAGGTATAACCTGTGGAGTACTGACTGAAGACACTGACCCACTCTACTTTTCCTCCCTTGTCTAGTCCTCCACCATGTAGCTACAGGCAACAGCCAGCTCTATAAAATGTAGGTGTCCAACTGCCCGCCTACTCTAATATGGTATATATGCTATAGTCTAATTTGCTGCAATTGAAAACGCAGCAGAATAAGCCCCTTAGCACAAAGCAATGATGAACAACAGTAAAAGTAGTTAACGGTTATACTGTTCTGACCATGTAGCACCAGGGTGAATAAAAATCAATAATTTAAAAAAAAAATAATTAAAAAAATCTGATTTTTTTTCTATTTAAATCAGATTTTTTAATTTAAATCTATTTTTTTGATTGTAATCAAATTTATTTTAATCAAATGCTTTTGGAGTAAACATCTATCTAAAGATAGTTTTCTATTTAGGATACGTTAATAATTTTGTTTATTCAGCATGAAATGGAGCTTAGTTATGAAGCATGCAATATTTACATTTTTTCAGATGAATTCACAAAATTTCACAGTAACCATGAGATAAAACAACTTTCAGGAATATTCCTTTATCCCATTGCTTTGCAATCTATGTACACTACAAACTGTATGATTGAATCGGTCCTGCTATCGCTGTTTTACTAACCTGACAGCTTATTATTCTAAATAGGAAACCTTCATCTTGTTTGCAAATATTAAAGATTCTAACTACCAGCAAGAATAAGTCCTTACATTTAAAGAGCCCCTGTCATTTCAGATCCATCATGGCAGTGCCCATTAGCGAGCATCCACTCACCTGCTGCCACCACATCCCTCACCTTGTTGTGTCACTGCCGCATCACCAGCCATCCCATTAAAGTGAATGGGACTTTCGGTGAGTCAACAGTGGGTCAGAGGAGGAGCCGCTGTGGGACAGAAATGACAGTTGCTCTTTAAAAATTATGTTTTAAATCAAGCCTTTTTACTAGTCATTAAAATCATGATTTAAACCCTGATTAAAATCGACTTGATTTAAATCACATCCTCCCTGTGCAGCACTGATGCTGAATGGTTGGACCAATATACTGCAATTGCAAATGAAGTAGAACAAGTCCAGCAGCACAAATCAATGATCAGTAAGGGTATACACAGCTATACAGTACTAGCCCTTGCCTGACAGACCCTCTCTATATGAAATTCTAATATCCTGCAAATGCCTGGTGGCTGTAAAATGGATGGTATTTGAAGGAGTTTTATGGTCACAGCATACATTTTCATTTTATAACATCAGCATTGTAATACCAAAACAACAATAGTTATTTTTGACAATCTAAGATAAGCTTATTTGAAAAAATTCCTTTCATGTTGTGAGGTCTGCCTGTCTGCTTTCCACAACTTCCTGGATTCTCTGCATGCTTTGCAGCTTCTCCTCTGCTGGTTAAGGACTACATATCCCATGGTACTTTGCTGCCTGTAAGCAGTGGTTCCTGTACTGACTCTGCCTCATGAAACTCCTCCTCTCAGGACCTCTGTATTTTAGAAGGCAGGCTCTGTGAAATTTGTGACACAGCATTCCAATTCTCAGGGCATAGTGAATACGCGTCACAAAATTCAAGGAAGAAAATATGAAGGGAATCTTCACATTGTAAGTTTACAAACCTTAAGATCAATAGGAATAGGCTAGAAATACTTTTACTTTATATAATGCGCTAGTGCTGGTTTATAATCTGTCCAGCAACTTGCTCTGGTGAGTTTATCTAGTGACACTGGTGGTGGAGCACACAGGGTGTTTGGAAGCACGTTGATTAAATTTGGGTGAGAAGTTTCATCATGGCTGAAGAGCACATTGAATGGCGGCTTGTGGGATTTTTTTATTCAACTGCCGGAATATATGGACTTTGAAAATGGACACTTTTGTATTTGTTTTTTACACTTTTTTTGTTAAAACTTGCACCTTATTTTTTATGAAATAAGTATTATTTATTGTTGGCAATTTGTCCCACACATTAGAAGGTATAATATTATGAATATTTGCATTATTTTATTAGAAATAAATAATATTGAATATTTTATATATTTTGCATATTGTTTAGGGTGTATATTTATGCAGGTTTGCACATTTAGGATTAGCACTATCCTTTTTTCAGTACACTGTAAATATCCCAGTTCACTTTGAGCGTTCCCAAGTTGAATACTGATTGGGGAATTCAGGCAGAAGAAGAACAGCAACACTTGTCTTAACCATTCCCTACTCTTTCCAAAAAAATAAAGTTTTGGCTTTATATACATTTTAAGCTGATCCCTTTCACATGTACAGTGGGGAACGAAAGTTTGGGCACCCCAGGTAAAAATTTGTATTAATGTGCATAAAAAAGCCAAGGAATGATGGAAAAATCTCCAAAAGGCATCAAATTACAGATCAGACATTCTTATAATATGTCAACAAAAGTTAGATTTTATTTCCATCATTTACACTTTCAAAATAACAGAAAACAAAAAAAGGCATCTGCAAAAGTTTGGGCACCCTGCAGAGTTAATATCTTGTACTGCCCCCTTTAGCAAGTATCACAGCTTGTAAACGCTTTTTGTAGCCAGCCAAGAGTCTTTCAATTCTTGTTTGAGGTATCTTTGCCCATTCTTCCTTACAAATGTCTTCCAGTTCTTTGAGATTTCTGGGCTGTCTGTCACGCACTGCTCTTTTAAGGTCTATCCATAGATTTTCAATTATGTTGAGGTCAGGAGATTGTGAAGGCCATGGCAAAACCTTCAGTTTACGCCTCTTGATGTAATCCCCCATGGATTTCGAGGTGTGTTTAGGATCATTATTAGTGTTGAGCGAAACCGGACTGTAACGTTCGGGTCCGTACCGAACTTTCGGGTGTACGGGACCCGGACCCGAACACGGACATTTCAAAAAATGCTCGGGTTCGGGTCCGGGGTTCTGCTATTTTACTCCACGTGTTGAGAAGCTTCAGGGCAGCCAATCAACAAGCTTTTCACTGGTTTTCCCTTAGAAGCCATCACAGCCATGCCTACTAATGGCATGGCTGTGATTGGCCAGTGCATCACGTGACCCTGCCTCTTTATAAGCTGGAGTCACTTGATGCTGCAGTCACATGCTCTTGGGTTAGCTGTAGGGAGAGGATGCTGACGGCGTCAGGGAGAGATTAGAGACATTTTAACAACATCTGATCCTGCATCCTGAGATAGATAACTACTGCTGTGCTGTTGCTCTGAGGACAGATAGCAGAAATTAGAGATTTTAAATACTTTGAGTTGCAGATCAAACTCTGCATAAAACAACGATTGCTACGATCGTGCACAACGATCAGATTGTTGGAGTAATTTGAGATTTCAAATACCGCTGCTTTGAGTTGCAGATCAAACTCTGCATAAAACAACGATCGCTACGATCGTGCTCAACGATCAGATTGTTGGAGGAATTTGAGATTTCAAATACTGCTGCTTAGAGTTGCAGATTGCAGATTAAACTCTGCCTAACGCAACGATCGTTACGATCGTACACAACGATCAGATTGTTGGAGTAATTTGAGATTTCACATACTGCTGCTTTGAGTGACACATTGCAGATCAAACCCTGCCTAACACAACGATCGTTACATTCGTACACAACGATCAGATTGTGTGATCGTACACAACGATCAGATTGTGGGAGTAATTTGAGATTTCACATACTGCTGCTTTGAGCGATCTGACTGCACTAGGTAGAGGCTTCTGCTTAGAGGGACAGATTCTTGTTCAAAAAC
>BLSH010017702.1:819083-830335 GCA_018402905.1 Glandirana rugosa | reverse complement strand
TCACCGTGTCCCTTGTAGAGTGCTCATCTTCCTTTTTACCTAAGTTATTTTAAAGTCGTTTAAAACCTACCATTGAACTACGGTAGACACTTTTTCGACTTCAATTTCTCTCCTACCGAAGATGTTTACCTATTACTAATCTCAACTCGCTTGGAGACCTTGAAGCCCAAGACGACCAGGTCGGTTTGAAACCCTGTTTCAGGCCCAAGCCCAGGCCTGCCTTGGGCTTGTAAGCGTACCTGGGGCATGTGGTAACTTTAGTTACCCCTGGGCTTAAAAATCCGTGTTTTTACCGACATTGTTTCAGGGCCCTACTCTTACCCCCATTTTACTTCCTTTTGCAGCCCTCTAGGGCTTTCCAGGACTTTGTTACAGCCATTTTTGTGCCTAAAAATTCGGGTCCCCATTGATTTCAATGGTGTACGGGGTCCATGCGAATGTTCGGGTTCCGTCCGGACCCGAACCCGGACTTTGTCCCAAAGTTTGGCTGGACCAGCAGAACCCGAAGTTCCAGAGGTTCGCTCAACTCTAATCATTATCCATTTGTAGAAGCCATCCTCTCTTTAACTTCAGCTTTTTCACAGATGGCATCAAGTTACCATCCAAAATTTGCTGAAATTTTATTGAATCCATTTTTCCTTCTACTCGTGAGATGTTCCCTGTGCCACTGGCTGCAATACAACCCCAAAGCATGATTGATCCACCCCCATGCTTAACAGTTGGACAGAGGTTCTTTTCATTAAATTCTGTGCCCCTTCTTCTCCAAACGTACCTTTGCTCATTCCGGCCAAAAAGTTAAATTTTAACCTCATCGGTCCACAGAACTTGTTTCCAAAATGCATCAGGCTTGTCTATATGTTCATTTGCAAAGTTCAAACGCTGATTTTTGTGGTGAGGGCGTAGAAGATGTTTTCTTCTGATGACTCTTCCATGAAGACCATATTTGTACAAGTATCTCTTTATAGTGGAATAGTGTACCACAACTCCAGTGTCTGCCAGATCTTTCTGGAGGGATCGTGCAGTCAAACGTGGGTTTTGAATTGTTTTTCTCACAATCCTGCGAGCTGTTCTTTCTGATATTTTTCTTGGTCTTCCAGATCTTGCTTTCACTTCCACTGTTCCTGATGACTGCCATTTCTTAATTACATTCCGAACAGAGGATATTGACATCTGAAAACGCTTTGCTATCTTCTTATAGCCTTCTCCAGCTTTGTGAATGTCAACTATTTTCAGTTTCAAGTTTCTAGACAACTGCTTAGAAGAACCCATAGTGCTGATTGTTGGGGCAAGGTCAGATGAGTCTGGGCATTTAAAACCTTTGAGATTGACATCACCTGGTCTTCCCAGACGATGATTGAGAACAATCCATGACACTGGCAGGTCTCAGCCTTGCAAAGGGGGCCGTGCATGCTATAAATTCTGCAGGGTGCCCAAACTTTTGAAGACACCATTTTTTTATTTTCTGTAATTTTGAAAGTGTCAATGATGGAAATAAAATCTAACTTTTGTTGACATATTATAAGAATGTCTAATCTGTAATTTGATGCCTTTTGGAGATTTTTCCATCTTTCCTTGGCTTCTTTATGCACATTAATACAAATTTTTACCTTGGGTGCTCAAACTTTCGATACCCACTGTATGTCTATCAAAAATTTCAAAAAGTTTTTAGCTTTTGTGTAGCTGGGCAGCTCTTGTAGAGATGCCAGAGGCAGGAAGGCCGCGCAGGAACAAACAACAGATGGAAAGCCCCAGTTTTCCCAATTCTTGTGTTAGTAGTTCTTTTTGTATCTATTTAATCAGCATACAGTAACCTTCTTCAATGAGTCCTGGATTAAGTCAAAAGCCAGTCAATTCTCAACAGGTGTGCATTGCATCTCTGAAGAAGTTCATAGGGCTCCCCATCTCCCTTTATGACAAGTTCTAGTGTGTTTACTCAGAGTTCCCTAAAAACACTTTTGATAGTTGGGTTCCTGGCTGTCCTGCTCATGATAGTACTTTGCATTGTGTGCACACACCTGGTAAGAGAAGTTCTGTTTTCCTTTGACAGTGCTAATTATATGTCACCTGCATGGGGTACTATTAACTGCACAGCATAACTGTGACATGGAGCATTTGGAGCTGTCACGATTGAGAAGAACAGATGTCAACAGGTATTGAATATTAAAAGACCGTGCTGTTGTTTTCCTGTGTTACTGGTGGGGAGAAAGATCCATTTCCTAGATACTGCTGAGTTTCTGAACAAGGCTGAAATAATCAGAATACAAAGCAGAAAATAAATAATATACAGAAATGAACTATGAGAACTGAGGTTAAAAATGGCAGATACTAATGCAAACAGGAAATTGTGTTAAAAGCTGAAGTTAAGGCTGAATTTTATTACATAGTTACATTTGTCAAGCTTGGACCAACTTAAGTATATATCCAGAGGGCTGACCCTGCAGGAGGGTCTCCCTCCTTTTTATACCCACACATACACACAGGCACGTACGCAAAGCCCATGGTGCCAATTGGCATAAGTGGGCATGCTTAGGGATGCAGTGGCATGATGCCACTTTAAAACAACTGTAATAAAGTATGAATTTCCAGCTCCTTGTTCAAGCCTCCGGGTGACAAAACATTCAAACCGTATATCCAATAGGTCTCCCTCAGAGCTAACTGAATTGCTCGGCAAGAGGGAGGTGCAGAGGAGTGGCCCCAAAGGCCCAAATTTTGAAATCTCTGGTGGATTTATGGGGGTTTTCCAAGAAATATCTGGGTACACTATGATGGTCCCTGCCTTTTGAAATGAAGCGCTTGCGCAGTGTTCGAATGGTTCTACCCACATACAGGAAGAATGTGTTGGCCATGTGGTCTCCTTTATGTGGGTAGAACCATTTGAACACTGCGCAAGCACTTTGGTAAACGTTGCCATTTTCATTTCCTTACTTGTGATGTTGCTGAAACTAGTTGTCCCTTGCTGCACAGTATTTCATCTGTCCAGTTACCTTTATTATACTTGTTGTCATATTTCCCCCATTTATGGGGTTGCTGACAACTGGAGTCCCATGTCCCAGTTAGTGTTTATGTCTTGTGTATCTTTACCTTAGTTACTGTATTTTATTCTATTGCATACTACCATCTAATAATCTGGCAGTCGTTATCAGCCCTGCCCACCCCCTGCCCATTTGGCCCACCCCTGACTCTCATATAAACCCCTTCCCCTTGCATTACTCCACTGGTTTATAGAAGGAGCTACTGGGAATGCTCCAAAACATGTCCCACCCACTCTGAGGTCACTTGCATTTGCCTGGATTCCATGCTGGTCCTGACAGCATGGCTCTTCCATCTTGGATCAGAGACAGTGATTCCCACCGCTGGCCAGCTGGAACTTCCACCTGCAACTGTCTTTACTCCCAGATGGCATCCCGCTGGATGCGATGGTTTCTTTGATATGCCCATTTTTCAATCTTGGAACTATTTTAAACCCTTCCTTGTCATTAAAGTGTTTCATTACTGCACTTAGAAGTGCCTTCTTCTCTGCTCTGCATTGTCACAATGGTGACATTTTACTACTGTGGAAGTAATCATGTACAACGTCTGGCTGCTCTGATATCATTGTATGTCAGTGCCACCAGACATTGTCTCTAACCACCGCCACAGCAGTACAATGCCACCAGACAAATGCAGCCAGTCACAGCGTCCCAAATCACCGCCATGGTCCAAGTGTCACTATAAAGCCTTGTTCACATGTGCGATGCTCTTTGAAAGGCTATCCATGTTTGTATCACTCTTCAGAGAACATCTGACAGGCAGTGAAGAGGCATTGTATCACCTCCTCACCACTTGCTTTAACCGCTTGGATCCCGAACAAGTGTCCACATTCACTTAAATGGGTCACAATCGCCAGGCACTACACTCGCTGAAAGTAAGAGGTTATGATTCTAAAGCATTGCAGCCACGGCATGTGTACATTCCTGGCCATGTGTGAATGAGCCCTAATAGTGCAGCCAGTCACAGTGTCTCCAATCACCACCACACCAGTCAGTGTCACCACACAGTGTAGCTAGAAACAGTGTTTCTGATTGCTGCCACTCCAGATAAGTGCAGCCAACAACAATTTTCCTGATCACTGTCACGCCAGTCCCAGTGTCATCAGACCACTTTATGTCAGCAACAGTGTTCCTTATCACCGCCACACCAGTCGTAGTATCACCAGAACAATGTATGCTAGCAACAGTGTTCCTTATCACCACCACACAATTTCCAGTGTCACCAAACCAGTGTAAGCCAGTAGGTCCTGATCACCACCACACCGGTGCAATGTTGCTTCTGCCTGCCGCTTGTGCTGATCCTGGCCTTTTTATTGACCATGTTTTTGCCTGCTGTCTAAAGCGATCCTTTGGCTGGTTGCTGACTATGTCTTTGCCTGCCACCTGAACTGACCCATATGCATGTCCCACTGACAATGTTCCTGTGATATACCATTCCCTGCCAATTCCTGAAGAAAACTGCACTCCTGCAACCACTGCCTCCTGTACTTCCGGGCCAGCAAACATGGCATTCCAGGGGGCAACCATATACCAGTAGGCAAGGTTTGCTTGGATTATAGGAACAGGGACTGCTATAGTTTATATTAGAATAAACTATAGTTTCTGACCACTCTTACAGAGGCAACCATTACATACACTGGTTTTGTTACAATTGGTAATTTTTCTGATACACAAGATACAATAGTATGGTACATAATCAGTCCAAATGAAAAATTCTCACATACTATCTCACAAAAGTGAGTACACCCTTCACATTTTTGTAAATATTTTATTATATCTTTGTGACAACACTGAAGAAATTACACTTTGCTACAATGTAAATTAATGGGTGTACAGCTTGTATAACAGTGTAAATTTGCTGTCCCCTCGAAATAACTGAAACTCCCTCCTCACTGGCCTACCGGTACACAGGCTATCCCCCCTTCAGTCTATCATGAATGCTGCTGCCAGACTTATACACCTTACTAACCGATCCGTCACTGCTGCCCCGCTCTGCCAATCCCTTCATTGGCTTCCCCTAACCCACCGTATAAAATTCAAAATACTAGCCACAACATACAAGGCCATGCACCACACCGTCCCCAGCTACATCACCAATCTCATCCGCAGATATCACCCCAATCGTCCTCTCCGCTCCTCCCAAGAGCTCCTTCTCTCTATCTCCCTTGTTACCTCCTCCCATGCTCGCCTACAGGACTTCTCCAGAACCTCTCCCATCCCCTGGAACTCCCTGCCCCAGAATGTCCAGTCAGCCCCCACCCTGTCCGCCTTTAGGCGATACTTGAAAACTCACTTATTCAGGGAAGCCTACCCCACCTCCACCTAAGACCTGTGTTTGAGACACCTCTATCAGATCCTCCCCTGCAGCCATTACCTTTAGTACCACCTCCCCCTCCCTTTAGATTGTAAGCTCTACGAGCAGGGCCCTCCTATTCCTTCTGTATTGAACTGTATTGTAATTGTACTGTGTCCCTTCTTTATTGTAAAGCGCTGCACAAACTGTTGGCACTATATAAATCCTGTATAATAATAATAACACACAGCCATTAATGTCTAAAATGCTGGCAACAAAAGTGAGTACACACCTAAGTAAAAATGTCCAAATTGGGCCCAATTAGCCATTTTCCCTCTCTGGTGTCATGTGACTTGTTAGTGTTACAAGGTCTCAGGTGTGAATAGGGAGCAGGTGTGTTACATTTGGTGTTACTGGTCTCACTCTCTCATACTGGTCACTGGAAGTTCAACATGGCACCTCATGGCAAAGAACTCTCTGATGATCTGCAAAACAGATTTGTTGCTCTACATAAAGATGGCATAGGCTATAGGAAGATTGCCAAGACCTGGAAACTAAGCTGTAGCACGGTGGCCTCACCATGATTGACCAAAAATCTTGATTGCACGTGCTCAGCATCATATCCAGGGGTTGTCTTTGGGAAATAGACGTGTGAGTGCTGCCAGCATTGCTGCAGAGGTTGAAGGGGTGGAGGGTCAGCCAGTCAGTGCTCAGACCATACGCGGCACACTGCATCAAATTGGTCTGCATGGCTGTCATCCCAGAAGGAAGCCTCTTCTAAAGATGATGCACAAGAAAGCCTGCAAACAGTTTGCTGAAAACAAGCAGACTAAAGACATGGATTACTGGAACCTTATCCTGTGGCCTGATGAGACCAAGATAAGCTTATTTGGTTCAGATGGTGTCAAAAGTGTTAGGGGGCAACCAGGTGAGGAGTACAAAGGCAAGTGTGTCTTGCCTACAGTCAAGCATGGTGGTGGGAGTGTCATGGCCTGGGGCTCACACATGTGGTATCACCATACTTAGAAGGAGTAGTAGAATGTGTTTTAGTGTGTAATTCTGCCTATGCATATGCTAGAAATATCAGATTCATTGACTAATGAACGCAAAATACATTTTCATTTTCCAAAAAGTTGTGGCAAAAAAATGACATTTTCAAAAGACTCACAATGCTTTTTAGAAAATACTTTTGGAGTGTTTGCTTTCCAAAATGTGGTAATTTGGTCAAGAAATGTGATAGGTAGTTAGGTAATTAGACATATAATTTATGCTCAAAGGTGCTCCTTGGATTTTGGGTCTCTCTATGCATCTAGGCTGTGAAAAAGTCTCACACATATGGTATCCATATACTCAGGAAGAATAGCAGAATATGATTTGGGGTGTAATTGTAAGTATGCCTTTGATATGTGTGCGAAATAACATGTTAAAATGAAAATGTGACAACAAAAAAAACAAACAAAAAATAATTTCTTTATTTTCCAAAAAAAGTGACAAAAAATTACAGTTTCGAAAAAAATCACAGTCTTCTTACCAAATACCTTGGACTGTCTACTTTTCAAAACCTTCTAAAAAAAGGGGCATTTTTGGGGAACTTGTACTGTCCAGGCAATGTACAAAATGCATTTTGCCTCAATGTATAAAGAAAGATTGTTTATTTCCAACCTTTACAATAGAAAATAAGAAAATATTGCTTTTAAAAATGCTTGGTCTTTTTTCCTTTATATATTAAACATTTAAAAAAAACGCAGTGATGATTAAATATCACCAAAAGAAAGCTCTCTCTGTTTCAAAAGAATGACCTATAACTCATTTGGATATAGTGTTCCATGACTGAGCAATTTTCATTCAAAATGTGACTGCGCTGAAAACGGAAAAAATGGCATTGTAAGGAAGAGGTGAAACAGTCCAGTCTTCAAGTTGTTTAGTAAAAAAAAAAATCCAAAGTTCTCTGTGAATGGCTTCAATGCCAAGTGAGTGACCCCCTTGTCTCTACTATGTCTCTACTATGCAGAAGGGCAGTGCATGGCAGTGGCATTGGCTCCGGAAGTCTGAAGCAATAAAATTCATACATAAACTTAAATTTTAATGACTCTAGGTCAGTGGCTATCTATTTGCCCATTCTGGAAAAAGTTAATACCATGTAAAGCCCAACACTATCTGCCAGTAACATTGCATGGGGCTTGGACTCCACTGGTGGGGTTGTAAGGGGAAGCCAAGTGGGACAGGGGGAGTTTCTTACAAGAGAACCTGTCATTTTGCCCTGAACAGACACAGTGACACAGTGTGTTTAAAATATCTCTAAAGTCCAGCGTTTTTCAGTTTTGAATAGAATACTGTAGATGGTGTTTAAAACTGCTGTCAGTTTTTTTATTATTTGCTATGATCCCCTGTGAAGATTTTTTTTCACTTACTTCCTAAGAAACATAACAGGAAAGGGGAGAAAATCTAAAATTCCCTCAATTCCCCTCACTGGAAGACTTTTCTTCTTCTATTCCTGTTCTGAGGACATCATCACTTTTAGTCCTGGTGATATAGGTCTACAGTACAAACTTAAATGACTTGTCTGGTGTCTGCATCTAGAGAGGTAAATGAAGGCTTGTATTAATACTTGAAATAAATGGAACAGGAGGATAGCGCCTGGGACTTTATAGGTACCATAAGACAAATCCTTCACAGGAGCCAGTAATTATAAAAATTATCTTTTTATTACATTTTTTTTAAAAAAAGACTCGCAAATGTGAGTATATAATCCAAAAATCAATAAAAACAAGAAGAAACATTGAGTATGGAAACATATTTAGCCTATTATTCCCTTGGAATCCCTCATGACAAGTGGGTCCTAATACGCCAAGAACTGTACCCATCAGAAATTCAATTAATATCCTATCTCACAGTGGCTTTGGGGGGGGCCCTACTAATGCGCCCACAAAGTAAGCATCAGAATAATGTCATTTAGAGTGTCACTGGAAGGTATTAGAATTTTCCAAGATAAACAGCTACTGGTATAGTCCGGCAATTGAACCCACAGTCATGCCTTGGGGATTCCTCTTAACATGTTTCGCGTTCTTTAGTATGCACGCTTCTTCAGAAGATTAGGGTATGTAGGGCTAATCTGTAATAGATACAGAGTTAGAATACCAAACTTTCTAGAAATGGTACAAAAGTAAAGAAAAAGAAAAATAAATATAAAAAACAGAAAAAACATAGATTTTTTGATACAATACATTTGTATTTAGACTTACTCATATGATCCTTGAACACAGAACCAGGTGCCTATTAGAACTACTCACTCATCAACCCTGCAATTGTCGCAAAGGGGGTGTGGGGACGTATAAGGTCTTGTATTAATACTTGTTTTAAAGCCCATTTACTGCTTGTTAGGAATACAGTATGTAATCTGTTCATAACCTGGCCACAGGTTCATTTTAAAGCTCATAGGTTTTGCTGGGTAGAATCACTGCCTGATTTATTTTGCCTCTTCAGTGTAGAAATTCCCCTTTCAGGAGGCTTGCCTCCAGTCTGTACAAAGCTGTCATTTTCTTATTGTTACCAATTTAGTCTCAGTTCATGTTATGAACCGCATGTAAATTGCACAGGAACTGCACCACATTCCTGTTCAATTCATATGTGATTCAGTGTTGCCAACCCCCCAAAGTTAAATTAACTGACAGGATGCCAACATTTGCAAAAAGAGACACATTTTTTTACTGATACTGCAAAAAAGTACCCAAAATGCCAGTTTTTAGTGCTAAACAGCGCAAATATGAATATTCAAACTATGAACATGTAGCTAGTGCTATTAACAATGTGTTTAAGTTAAACAAAAGTCAAAAAACATATTTCTTTATTTACATAAAGGTCAGGTTAATAAAACCCAGCCAGCACAGAGTTTCCCCATATATCAGAGTGTGCAAGATTCCCCCTTACAGTGCAAGGGAACTCTGACATAAAGGGGAATGCTGCAGGGGGAACACTGATGTAAGGGGGGGGGGGCTCTGGTGACCAGAGACCACCGTATATCAGAGTCCACTACGTTCCCCTTTACATTAGAGTTCACACTTACATCAGGGTCTGCAGCATTGCTCTTTACATCAGAGTTCCCCTTTACATCAGGGTCTACAGAGTTCCCTCTCGCACTGTAAGGGGCAATCCTGCAGACTCTGATGTAAAGGAAAATGCCGGGAACTCTGATGTGGGGGGGGGGGGGACTCTGGTGACCAGAGACCACCTTCCGCTCAGTGAATACACTAAGATAAGGGGGGGTTCCTGATATAAGGGGGAACCTTTATATCAGTGCCGCCTTGCCTCATTGTATTCACTCTCCCTTATATCAGTGACCCCCGTGGTGCACTGTACAGGGCTCAGTCAGCTTGGCGGCTCTGGTTTTATCATCTTGTCTCATCTCAACAGGCGACACACGCCTGACTTCTCCCGTGACCCCCATCCCAGCAGCGCTCCCGCCCTTGACTCCTCTCCAGACTCCCCCTTAGAGAGTGCAGACATGATAAAAGACAAGAGATGGTCAGAGATTGCGAACATGATACAAGAGATGGTTAGAGGCTGCGGACATGATACAGGAGGTGGTTAGAGGCTGCGGACATGATACAGGAGGTGGTCAGAGGCTGCGGACATGATACAGAAGGTGGTCAGAGGCTGCGGAACATGGTACAGGAGATGATCAGAGACTGCAGATGCGATAAAAGACAAGAAATGGTCAGAGATTGCAGACATGATACAAGAGATGGTCAGAGACTGCAGACCTGATACATGAGGTATTTAGGGGTTGCGGACATGATACAGGAGGTGGTCAGAGACTGTGGACATGATACAGGAGGTGCTCAGAGGCTGTGGACATGATACAGTTGGTGGTCAGAGGCTGCAGGCATGGTACAGGAGGTGGTCAGAGGCTGTGGACATGATACAGGAGATGGTCAGAGGCTGTGAACATGGTACAGGAGATGGTCAGAGGCTGTAGACATGGTACAAGAGATGGTCAGAGGCTGCAGACATGGTACAGAAAATGGTTAAAGGATGCAGACGTTGTACAAGAGATGGTTAGAGGCTGCAGACAGCCATATTTTTCATGGGCGCCATTGCCCAAAACAGACATTTATGGGCAGTCTAAAAATTGGCTAAAATTTACAGGCTGCCTGTAAATTAATGGGCGGTTGGCAACACTGCCACACACAGTAGTGTCCCCCTTTTCCCTCCTTCATATCATGAACCCCCCACTGCAGTGTCCTTTCTGCCACCCTTCAAATTGCCCTCCCTTAGCAGAGTCCTCCTCTGCCCACCTTCATGTACCCCCCACAGCACTGTCCTTCTCTGCCCCTTTTCATATCACCCCCTACATCAGTGTCCTCCTTTGTCTCCCTTCATATTTCCGTCCTGCATCATTGTCTTTTACTGCCCGCCTTCACCCTCCACAGCAGTATCCTCATCTGCTCTCCTTCATTCTTCCTCCTCACAGTGTCCACTTCTGCCCCCCTTCACACCCTCCCAGTAGTGTCCTCCTCTGCTCCCCTTCATATTACCCCCCACATCAGTGTCCGCCTCTTCCCCCTTCACCCCCCTACATCAGTCTCCTCATTTGCCCCCCTTCATCCTTCCCTACTGTAGTGTCCCCCTCTGCTCCCCTTCATCCTCCCCTATAGTAGTGTCATCTTCTACCCCCCCCCCCCCGCACTGTAGTGTCCTTCTCGGTCCCCCTTCATATTACCTCTCCTCCTTTTCCCCTTTCACCTCTCCACATCAGTGTCCTCCTGTGTTTCTTTTACCTCTCCACAACAGTGTCCTCCTGTGTCCCTTTCACCTCTCCACATCAGCGTCCTCTTGTGCCTCTTTCACCTCTCCACATCAGTTTCCTCCTGTGCCCCCTTCACTTCACCACATCAGTGTCCTCCTCTGCCCCCCTTCACCCCCCAACAGTA
>BLSH010017702.1:793491-804222 GCA_018402905.1 Glandirana rugosa | reverse complement strand
AAACGTGTATTTTGTTTGGGGAAACCAGGACTGGATATCGAACTATTTCCTCGCGCCGACGGTGTGGTTAGCGTCGTGCGGTCGAGCCTATTGCGCAGCGACAGGTCACTGCAGTAGTAGGACCCTGAGATCGACGGTGCCTTGGTTCGGAGTAAAGTTCTAAGGGGACAGAGGCCGGCCAATGGTTGAGTGTCCCTGCGAACGATGTCAAGTACTACCACGATACTTAGGACCGGATACCTGCAGAGTGACTACAATGGGGAAACTCCTGGACGAGTACACGAAAATAGAAGACAGAGTACACTCAACGGTTTGGCAGCCGCGCTCCTTTATCAAGCTATAGGTCAGGACCAAAGGGGTTTGTTTTATGTGCAAAGTAAGGGGCGGGGTGGTACCAATAAAAGAAAAGGGGATGGTTTCGAGAGTGAAACTAAATAACAGAGGGGCCGGAAGAGGGAGGGGAGAAAAGGATGATGAAGGCAAAGGGATATAATCTATGTAGTGCGTATATGAAACAACATTAACAGTACAAGATACATAGTGCTAATAATAAATTATAAAAAAGTATATATCATATGTAACTGAAGGAAAATTCATACCATAACATTAATCGAAATATAAATATCATTCTGATGACCATATTGAAAGCGTATGATAGATAAAACATGGATACAAATTTATATAACCAACAGAAATGTATCTAGTATAAAAACAGAGATTCTGGTAATTTTATAGGTCAGCAATCGCCATCAATAAAAAAGGTTTAAAATGTAAAACCCTACCTACTGAGTGTTATATCAGGCAAGATGTGTGCTAGTGTGCGGTAACTTAATACACCACAATGGAAAAAAAAAAAAAAAATTATTATTATTAACCACTTGAATACCGGACGTTTATACCCCCTTCCTGCCCAGACCAATTTATTACATTAGAAAGGGAATATCTTCTAAACCATACAGGTTTAGAAGATATTCATTTTACCTACAGGTAAGCCTTATTCTAGGCTTACCTGTAGGTAAAAGTAAACAAAAAGGGTAGACAACCGCTTTAATGCTTATTCCAAAGCCCTACAGGAATCAAACCAAGCTGGCCTTATGGAAGGAGTTCTTGACTGTCCGGGAGATCTGGAATTTCGGAAGGTCAATCCACATCGATAAAGTGGTTGTAAAGAGGCCAAAGAAAAAGGACAGTGAGTGGTCCTGCAACATCTGGGGTCCCAATGGAGGGATGCTCCAGATTCCCCACCCAGATTTTTACCTCTGAACCACATTCCAGCATTTGTTTGTTTGCTCAAGATATAAAGTCAGCTGCCTCAAGAGATGACCAGCTGAGAGTTATCCTATACAGTTGAAGATGTTCAAGTTAAAGTTGTTGCGGGGGGCAATCCCCCAATTCCCAATCCCTTCTATCCTTGCAAAACCAAAAAGGAGGTATCTGGGATTTGTTCTACAACTAGAAGAAAAGGAACTTCTGCCCGAGAGGACTTCTCCTACTTTAAGTGGACACTTTGTGAAGAGTTCTTAAAGAGACACTTTGTGAAGATATTTCTTCAAAGAGACACTTTGCGAAGACCTTTGGGCCAGTTGGCCAATGTGAATATTTTGAAACAGCAAGTTAAAGGGACTGCTGCTATGTCAAAAGCAGTTGCCCAGCATCTGTATAAGTAATGTGCCGTGGGAATAACTTCCTCTGTTGCGAGCTCCTACTGTTGTCCTATAAGCAATGTGCTGTAAGAATGACTTCCTTGTTGCGAGCTCCTGCTGTTGTTCTACAAGTAACATGTTGAAGGAAAAGATTTCTTCTGTTACAAGCTCCTTCAGAGGTAATAGGCCAAGACTAGTGATAAAACTGTAAAATTCCAAATGCTATTGGAAAAAAACTGGTGAATTTTGAAACTGTTTGATTAAAACCCCACTAATTTGAAATATGTCAGTTAGATAGATTGGTAGGATGTTGTTGTTCTTACTTTTTCAGGTCCACAAGGAGACAACGTGTCAAGGTTGCCCTTAGGGGGCAGTATTAATGAAAATGCCTTTACGAGAATGTTAGTGGTAGATGCATGCCAGTGGGGAAACCGCCTCTGAGGAGAGGGTGTTCCCACTAAATAATTATTTAGGAATGCACATAACTGTTTGCTTGCATATGTTTTCTCTTTTCTTTGCAGGACTGCAGGGAATCTTCAGGCCTCTGCTGAGGCAAAAATGTGATATAAGAGGGTACAGTTATACTGTTATGTAGCATTAGTCAGTTAGAATGTATTGTTTATGTTTACCCCCTCCCCAAATCATTTTCATGTTTGGCGGGGGGCACTAAACAAAGTGCAATTGGTAGAGTTCCACTTAAAATGTGAAATGCTAAATACAACCAAAACATCTGTGTCTATTGGATGTGTTGGTTACATTGGCACCCCCAGGCATTGCTATTTTTGGCGGGGGGTGCATTGATAAGGTATATTGGTAAAGTGAAATGTGAATATTTCTACAACTAAAATATTTGTACTTACTGGCCACATATGGGGTATGCCCCATGGCCCTGTTCATTTGTTATTTTCCCTTTTCCCCTTTCCACAACATGGGATACTCCACTAAGTTTTTGGTAGATTTTTGTGGGGGCAGCTGTCCAGAGCCAATGAGGACATGGCTCATTTTTGGCGGGGGGTGGATGTAGTGCCCTCCTAGTTTGGGTACTAGTGAGTGTATATAGTTTTTGGCTCTCTCTGCTTAACAGGAGAGCTGACAAGTAAAAATGTATATGCTGTCTGCTTATCAAAGAGCCTGATTTGAGTAAGATCTGCTCAGTGTGCCATGGTGCTGATTCATGTGGTCTGGAGATGTTTTACCTTGTCCAGTAGTATGGGTCCCTATTGGACAGAGGGAGAAAAACTCAGCCAGTGACAGCAGGTGTATTAGGAGGTGGTTCTGACCAGCTAGCAGTGGAGTTGTGCTCCGCTGCATCTTGGGTGAACACCTTCATATAAAAAGGAGCACATGGGCTCAAGGTGAGGAGTTTCAGTCCACCCAAGCCTGAGGGGTGGAGGCGTGTGTTTAGCTCCTGGCTGCTAGGCCCGATGGCCTATCCAGGAGGCTGCTAGGCCTAGTCGAGGCCTATCCGGATGCTGAAGCTGCAACCCACAGTTCTTTGAAAGCTGACAGAGGGAGGATGTCCTTGGATTCGGTCTGATACTGCAGTGGCAAAGTGTCGCTTGGAGGCTGGCAGAAAGGGCTACCGACTGTCCCAGGACATGGTGTGAGTACAGATCTGTGAGAGGATCCTTGAGAGTGTGTTGCTAGAATTTCCCCCTGCCTCATATCAGCTTATTTGGGTGTGCCAGCTAGAAAGGAGACACTGGAGAGTGTCTTGAAGAACAGAGTCCAGCTTTTGTTCTTACTGCTTAACAAGGGACCTGTTCTGCTAAAGCCAGCCTGCCATAAAGTGCCTTTGGTAGTCTGCTACACTGAGTTAGAAAGGAGACACTGGCTAGTGTCTTGAAGAAACAAAGTCTTGCATGTCCTTTGTTGCTTAAAGATGGACTTGTTTCAATGGAGTCAGTCTGCTGTGTGAAGCCACTGACCACCTGCTATACAGAACCTAGGGAGAATTTGTCCTCAGTTACAGTCAGTTACTTGGACTATCTCATACCTACCCTTCTCCTATCCAAGTTCAACAATAAAGCATTGAAAATTCATCCCCTAGACTGGTCATTGGAAACAAGCAGGATTGTGTGTGCACCTGGCTGTGTGAAAATGCTATAGTGACTGGCTACAGGATTATCAGAGGAAGGCCCGGGAATACAAATTTCATTAGCAGCTCCTTCGGGAGTTCCGCTACAGACATGCAGCTCATTCTATGACTTGAGTGACTGTGAAATACTGTATGACTAGCTTCTGTGTGCCTATCAGGGAACGGAACCTGGGACCAAACAGCCAGACCAGTCCCAGTTTTGTGCTACAATTGCCACACATACTCATATGTTACATACAAAATACGACAACAAAACATATTAATGATCTAGTACTGCAATATCAGCATGGAGTGACATTATAATGAAATAAAAGTATATTTGGGTTATTTTTTGCCCTCTATAGCATGCTTGTCAACAGTCACAATTTTCGTGCAACATTCCCGAAAATTGGACCCTCTTCCCGATCTAAGAACTTCCCGATTTAAAATCCAGATTTTTTGCTTTCGTCCCGGAAATCGGGACTTTTTTTGCCACTGGCCGCCGCATCTTCTGGCTATGAAAACAAGGCCGTGAGGTCTCCTTCCAGCTAGCAGGTCTCTTTCCCCTGTGTTCAGTGGAGAGGAGAGGGGCCTCCGATTCGTGCAGCTAACTGGCTTCAGTGTACAAGCGAATTGTCTACTTGTACACTGAAGAGAAAAGTCGAAGATCAAGTTGTCATGTCGGCACACTCTCTGACAGTCTCCTGTACCATATCCGCACCCACTCTGACAGTCTCCTGTACCATGTTTGCACTCTCTCTGACAATCTCCTGTACCATGTCTGAACCCTCTCTGACAGTCTCCTGTACCATGTCTGCACCCTCTCTGACAGTCTCCTGTAGCTTGTCCTCACACTCCCTAACAGTCTCCTGTACCATGTCTGCACCTTCTCTAATAGTCTCCTGTACCATGTCTGCACACTCTCTAATAGTCTCCTGTACTATGTCTGCACACTCTCCAATAGTCTCCTGTACCATGTCCGCACCCTCTCTGATGGCCTCCTGTACTGTGTCCGCACATTCTCTGTCAGTCTCCTGTACCATGTCTGCACCCTCTCTAATAGTCTCCTGTACCTTGTCTGCACACTCTCTAATAATGTCCTGTACTATGTCTGCACCCTCTCTGATGGTCTTCTGTACCATGTTTGCACCCTATCTTATGGTCTCCTGTACCATGTCTGCACACTCTCTGACAGTCTCCTGTACCATGTCTGCGCCCTCTCTGACAGCCTCCTGTACCATGTCTGCACCCTCTCTGACAGCCTCCTGTACCATGTCTGCACACTCTCTAACAGTCTCCTGTACCGTGTCTGCACACTCTCTAATAGTCTCCTGTACCATGTCTGCAATCTCTCTGACAGTCTCCTGTACCATGTCTGCGCCCTCTCTGACAGTCTTCTGTACCATGTCTGCACCCTCTCTGACAGTCTCCTGTACCATGTCTGCACCTTCTCTAATAGTCTCCTGTACCATGTCTGCACACTCTCTAATAGTCTCCTGTACTATGTCTGCACACTCTCTAATAGTCTCCTGTACCATGTCCGCACCCTCTCTGATGGCCTCCTGTACTGTGTCCACACATTCTCTGCCAGTCTCCTGTACCATGTCTGCACCCTCTCTAATAGTCTCCTGTACCTTGTCTGCACACTCTCTAATAATGTCCTGTACTATGTCTGCACCCTCTCTGATGGTCTTCTGTACCATGTTTGCACCCTATCTTATGGTCTCCTGTACCATGTCTGCACACTCTCTGACAGTCTCCTGTACCATGTCTGCGCCCTCTCTGACAGCCTCCTGTACCATGTCTGCACCCTCTCTGACAGTCTCCTGTACCATGTCTGCACACTCTCTAACAGTCTCCTGTACCGTGTCTGCACACTCTCTAATAGTCTCCTGTACCATGTCTGCAATCTCTCTGACAGTCTCCTGTACCATGTCTGCACCCTCTCTGACAGTCTTCTGTACCATGTCTGCACCCTCTCTGACAGTCTCCTGTACCATGTCCTCACACTCTCTGACCATCTCTTGTATCACATCTGCAGTCTTTGACCATCTCTTGTATCTGTTTGATGGGATCTGCCTGGGGGGTGGTTTTTTGAGTATTTTTATCTGCTGATTGTTAAACATTCTGGAATACACATGTAGCGCTGCCCCCTTGAGGGTCACTTAGAAATTCCACCCCCCCTTGGTCTACCCAACTCTAAGAGTCCTCCACCATCCCTGACACTCTGGGTTCACTCATGTTAGGCTCTCTTGTTTAAATTAATACACTTCAGTGAGAGAGACCACATAAATGTATGAGTTCAAAGTGTTTACTTAACTCTTTTTTGTAAGTTGAAGTAGAACTCCAGATTAAAACAGAATTTGTAACTTCAAGGTTAATATCAACAATTCACTGTAAATACACTCTCAGAAAGGTGTAACAAATCAAATTACCTTATGAATCTTAATGAATAAGAAGGAGGCAGCAAACACAAGGTACAAATCACTGCTCCCTGCTATTCACCAGTAATGAAATTATTGATAACAATGAAATTCCTCCAATCAAGTTTAGTCAAGTTACCAAGCCGTTCACCTATAAATACTATAAAGTTATCTATTATGTGGAATAGCAGATAATGACTAGACTATTCAGAAGTTGGCAAACTAAAGGTATGTTGATACCACTCGAATGGACTACAAGTAAATCAGTACCACTCTAAGAATATACAGCTATAATTGATACAACTATAATGAACAATATAAATCACTTATATCAATACTCCTGCTCTATTCCAGAGAGTGCTTAGGTGAATTCAGCAAAATTAAGTATAACAACCCTGAGTCCTACTAAGTGGGGGGAAAGAGAACAGCTACAGTTGTAGCAATTCCGTGGTTAAAGTTCAGTATATCTTCTGCCGGCTCTGTGATTTTGAAGTTAGGTTACTAAGAAGTGACTGTGTCCGTTAATCCTTAGTATAAGGCACAAATGGTAGGCTAGCAACTTTACTGAATTGAAAATAAAACCTTCACAGTGATCACTGACTTTATGATAATACTGCAACTAGCAGAAATCCAGTATACTCAATAAACTGTAATCCAGCATTGGCTATTGAAAAGTATTATTTAAGTAGGAAGGGCCCTTCTTTAGGAAAGAATTGTAATTGTAATAACAGATCAGTACTCTTTTGTATGGGCCTGAGCCCGCTCACCCAACAGATGACGCTGATAAGCGGTTCTGCAGCTCAGATGATGATGATGATGACGCTGGGGCTGGTGAAACACTCCCACGCTATGCTCCTGGAATCCGGTCTCCACTGCACTCCTTGCAGCTCTCCCTGATCGATCGCTCATGTTGCCGCTGGATCTGGAACAGTCTCCGGTGGAAACAGGCTGACTCCGCAGATCCTCTGCTGGAACACCACAGTAAAGCAGCTCGCTGGAACACTGTGTAATTGCAGCACGCTGGAACCCATTGTGTAGGCCAGCACACAGGGCCCTTGCTGATCGATTATTCTGTCCAAAGAGACTGGAACAGGCCCCTCTCTTAACTTAAATAGGTTCTCCCATAAGGCACTGTTCCTCCCAGGAGCCTTCCACTGCAGAGTATGATGACATCTCCTTTCTGTCACACTACAAGTCCCACAAGGCATCACTCCCTACCAGTTCACTCTCTCACTAGAGAAAACCCCCCATAATATTTTCATGGGCACAAATGTCCCTATTGACGGGGAATTAATGCCGGACTCCTGGCTACACACATATTGCTATTGTGATGTAGGATCTGGGCCTGTTGTCCCTCCATCCCTCTTTCTTTCCTTCTTTATCTCTCCTTCCCTCCCTATCTCTTTCTTTCTCTCTTTCTCCCTTTCCCTCTCACTCTCTTTAACCCTTTCCTTCTCCCTCTATGCCTCTCTTCCTTCTCCCTCCATCCTTCATCCTTCATCTCAGACTCTAACCACACCCCTTTCAAGCCATGCCCAATATTTGGATTAAACCACACCCATTTTTGCCACAGCACGCTCCGCGCACCCCTTCTTTCTCTCCACTAAGCCACACCTAATTATGAATGCCCCACCCCTAATTAAAATAAGCCTTCACCCACATACAAAAAAGTGGCCCTATTAATTTTTTCAGAATGTTGGCAACCATGATATAGTGATTGTTGATGTGTCTACCTTAAGTTAATGTGATCATTTATTGGAATCAGTGTAGGAAGAGGCTATTATGTAAGCTGTGGTCACCCTTCTAACTGTTTCTGCTCATAACTCTATTATTTCCTAGTTTAGCGGTACCCCCGCAGGGACTGCTGAATGTTGTGGTTCACCTGTCACCCTGCCCAACCCAGCATTCTCCCCTTAGAGACATAGAACAGCCCATGTACTTTGTTTTTGTTTTTTGTTTTATTGAGGGGATTTAACTTGGATGGGAAAAGGGGAATATGGGATGCCCAGTAAGATTTGTTATAACTTTCTTGGGTCTACTATATACACTCCAGTATATACACTCCAGTCTTCTCTCCAGCACAATTCTTGCTTCAGACCTCTTTTACTTCACTCCTCCAGCACTTCTTTTGCTGCAGACCATTACTCCTCCAGCTGCAGTTCCCCGTATCAGCTAGCACCACGTGGTTAAGCCTGACACTAACTCAGTTAGGCCTCAGTGAATTACCCTTTGCAGACAGGGACCATGGGCCCCTATAGTGTAGAAATAGTTCCTCTGTGCCTCTGGTCCAGGACATTTCCATGTGTTCCTGAAAGTGGTCCCGACTGCACCCAAGTCCAGGCCCAGGGTCACCCCCACAGACTGGGGAGCTCCCTCAAGGCCCGACAACCTCAGCACTCTCTCACTTCATCTCTTCCACCTGACAACTCCTCCCCAACTTGGCTGACCCCGGGTATTTGAGGAGGCCTGCCCCCTGTCAATCCGGGTTGGGGATTGGTCAAAGCTCCTCAAATTACCCCAGGTGGCTCCACCTCCCCTCTCCGCCTCTCTTTACAGAAAGCACCAGAAGATTCTGGAAAGAAGTGGGAGGTCCAGGTGACGCCACCTGTGAGTCACCTAGCACTACCCTGAGCCACTCCCAACCCAGAATGAAAACAAACAGGCCTAGCCACCAGCTAGTCCTGCCTAAATTTTCCTACTCTACAGAAAAATCTAACCTTTAGCACCTACCTAACTAGAGGGTGCTACACTAGTTTTGAACATCATGTGCCAAACAGCCAATATACACTCACCGGCCATTTAATAGGTACACTTGTTCAATTATGTGGTAACATAAATTGCTAATCAGCCAATCACATCAGCAACTCAATGCATCTCGGCATATAGACATGGTGAAGACAACTTGCTGAAGTTCAAATTGAGCCTCAGAATGGGGAATTTAAGTGACTTTAAACGTGGCATGGTTGTTGGTGCCAGACAGGCTGGTCTGAGTATTTCAAAAACTGATGATCTACTGGGATTTTCACCCACAACCATCTCTAGTAGAGAAAATATCCAGTGAGTGGCAGTTGTGTGGACAAAAATGCATTGTTGATGTCAAAGGTCAGAGGAGAATGGGCAGACTGGTTGAGATGATAGAAAGGAAACAGTAACTCAAATAACCACTTGTAACAACCAAAGTATGCAGAATACAAAAAAACATACTGGGTGTCACCCCTGTCAGCTAAGAACAGTAAATTGAGGCTACAATTCGCACAGGCTCACCAAAATTGGACAATAGAAGATTGGAAAAATGTTGCCTGGTCTGATGAGTCTCGATTTCAGCTG
This sequence comes from Glandirana rugosa, assembly GCA_018402905.1. Lineage (NCBI taxonomy): Eukaryota > Metazoa > Chordata > Amphibia > Anura > Ranidae > Glandirana > Glandirana rugosa. Next base: position 794,752 of record BLSH010017702.1, on the reverse strand, counting down.
CAACATTCAGATGGTAGGGTCAGAATTTGGCGTAAACAAGATGAAAGCATGGATCCATCTTGCCTTATATCAACAGTTCAGGCTGGTTGTGGTGGTGTAATGGTGTGGAGGATATTTTCTTGACACACTTTGGACCCCTTAGTACCAACTAAGCATCGCTTAAATGCCATGGCCTACCTGAGTATTGTTGCTGACCATGTCCATCCCTTTATGACTACAGTGTACACATCTTCTGATGGCTACTTCCAGCAGGACAATGCACAATGTCACAGAGCTCAAATTATCTCAAACTGATTTCTTGAACATGACAGTGAGTTCACATAGCCTCCACAGTCACTAAATCTCAATCCAATAGAGCATGTGGTGGAACGGGAGATTGGCATCATGGATGTGCAGTCAAAATCAGCAGCAACTATGTGATGCTGTCATGTCAATATAGACCAAAATCTCTGAGGAATGTTTCCAACATCTTGTTGAATCTATGCCATGAAGAATTAAGGCAGTTCTGAAGGCAAAAGGGGTCCAACTCGGTACTAGCAAGGTGTACTTAACCAGTTCCCTACCGACGTATTGTAAAATGACGTCGGCAGGGACTGGCCATCGATCCGGGAGGACGTCATATGACATCCTCCGCTTCTCGCCGCTACTGCGGGCCCCCAGGGGCCCGCACAGCGGCGATCGTGGATCGCTCGTCTGGCGGGGGGTTGTGTCCCCCCAGATCGGGGTAAAGAGCCAATAAAATTGGACACAGATTGGACACAGCCGGTCACAAACGAGCCTCACGTGCACGCCGTTTGTGTGCGCGGCGATCGGAGCTGAGGCTTGTCCCTCGGACAAAGCCCAGCTCCGATCCGTGTAAAGAGCCAATAGATTTGGCTCTTTACCACGTGACCGGCTGTGTCAATCACAGCCGGTCATGTGATGTAAACAAACCGCGGTAACGAGCTGTTACCGCGGTTCTCCCTGTCACACACCGATCGTGTGTGACAGGGAGATTGCGGTAACAGCTGGTTACCGCCTACTGTGTACACCAAGCACACTGATCCCCCCCCAATAAAGAGTACCTGTCACCACCCCATCAAAGTACCTGTCACAGTCCATCAGAGTACCTGTCACCTGTCCATCAGAGTACCTGTCACCTGTCCATCAAAGTACCCGAGTACCTGTCACCTGCCCATCAGAGTACCCGAGTACCTGTCACCTGCCCATCAGGTTCATCGCCTATGAGACTACCTGTCCACTGTCCATGAGCCCATGAGAC
>BLSH010017702.1:777691-792384 GCA_018402905.1 Glandirana rugosa | reverse complement strand
CTAGTGTGGACTATGTGACTACCGGACAGAGTAAAGAACTCCGGGACTTTACAGCCCTTTCATGTTTATGGGGGGTTTAATGGGGAAAAACTTTTCATCTGTAAGGTTCCATAAATCATTCTCCGTACCACTCAAAAAACTTCAACATGAAAAAAGGGTATTAAGAAACCTTTTAATTCTTTAATAATAATAATAAAAAAAAAACGTGTTTTAACAGTTTTGTTGTTCAATAAAGAGTGTGTGTCGTATACGTATGAAGGTTAATGGCGGGTTTTATGTAAGACGATGACAGGGGCTCATACCGCTATGGTGTACACACTCTGAAAATGTGTGCATGACGGTGCTCCCTGCATGTTGGACCTCTCTATGTGGCCAGGCTGTGTAAAAGTCTCACACATGTGGTATCGCCATACTCGGGGACAGTAGCAGAATGTATTTTGGGCGGTAATTGGAAGTATGCATATGCTGTGTGTGAGAAATAACTTGTTGTTTTGACAATTTTGTGCAAAAAAAAAATAATAATAATAATTTCTTAATTTTCCAAAGAATTATGGGAAAAAAGTACAACTTCAAAAAACTCACCATGCCTCTTACTAAATACCTTGGAATGTCTACTTTTCAAAAAGGGGTAATTTGGGGGGTATTTGTACTTTCCCGACATTTCAGGGCCTCAAGAAATGAGACAGGCCATCAGTGTATCAGGTGTGATCAATATTCAATGATTTGCACCATAGCTTGTAGACTCTATAACTTTCGCACAGACCAAATAATATACACTTATTTGGGTTATTTTTTACCAAAGATAGGTAGCAGTATAGGTTTTGGCCAAAATTTATGGACAAAAATTACTTATTTGCAAAATTTTATCACAGAAACTAAAAAAAAGTGGGTTTTTTTTCAAAATTTTCGCACTTTTTTCAATTATAGCGCAAAAAATAAAAAACCCAGAGGTTCTTAAATACCACCAAAAGAAAGCTCTATTTGTGTGAAAAAAAATTATACAAATTTTGTTTGGGTGCAGTGTAGCATGAGAGAGTAATTGAGATTCAAAGTGTGAGAGCGCTGAAAGCTGAAAATTGGTCTGGGCAGGAAGGGGGTATAAACGTCCGGTATTCAAGTGGTTAATAAAGTGGCCGATGAGTGCATATTTAATAATGAGGCACTGCTGGAAATGGATGTATACGGTTTCATTTTACATATAGAAGGATATGCTACAATAATTGAAAAGTGGACACCTCCACATTCATTGAAGGGGGTAAAATCTTCCAGAGCTCAAGTGGTAAAGTGATTGTAAAGGCATTCTTTTAAAAATAACAAACATGTTATACATACCCAATGGTACTGCACAGAGCAGCCCTAAACCTCCTCTTCTGGGGACCCCTGCAGTCGCTCTTGGCAACTCCTCTTCTCGGTGTGCCCCTATAGGAAGCCGCTTCCTATAGTGGGGCACTTGTGGGCTCGCTCCCACACCAGGCTGTGTACATCTATTGACACACACAGAGCAGCTTGGCCCTGCCCCTCACAGCACTTGAATGAAAGCAGCAGGAGCCCATGGTTCCCACTGCTGTCTTTGAGACTGTGAGTGGGGAAATAGAAAGAACCAGTGCTGCTGCAGATGGGCACAGCATTGGATAGATCCAGGACTCGAGTAAGTATTTAAAGTTTGGGCCTGGGAGGAACCAGCTAGTGGAAGATTTTTAATACATTAAAGTGGTTGTAAAGCCTCTGTTAGGTAACAATATGTGCCCCACAGTATGTCCTTTATTAAAAAGAACAATAGCTACCTTATTTCAGAGCGCCTCCAGGTGCTCACGTGACCAGCCACCTCTCTCCTCTTCCCATGTGACAGCTGCAGCAGGAGGGGCCAAAAACTCAGACTGACGTCAACCGGGAAGAGAGGAGGAGAGAGGCGGCTGGTCACGTGAGTGCCGGGAGGCGCTCTGAAATAAGGTAGATATCGGCTTTTTTTTAATAAAAGACATACTGTGGGGCACATATTGTTACCTAACAGAGCGGATTGTAGTAACATTAAACTGTTAGGAAACAGCAGGAGGGGAGGATCAGGAAGGATGGAGCAGACAGGTAGGGAGGGGGGAGAGGAGGACAGAGGAGAGCTGCGGATGACGGAGGAATGTAAACTGACCACAGTGTCAGGGCTCAGCAGCCATGACAAACCGTGGTCAGTTTACAGGGGAGAGAGCAGAACCAGGCAGAATCAGCCAAGTATTTCAGATGATACAGGGGGCCATATTACACAGCACAAGCATTGTGCTGTATAACATGCTCTAAAGGAAAAGGGTCCATTTTATTTGGGGGGGGGGGTACAAACACTTTAAGGAAAAAAACACCTTCTGGCTTTAGAATCACTTGAACTGTAGCATAGAAAAAAATCAGCTCTCTAAAAACACTTTAAGGATATTTGCACTGTAAAAATAAATTACAATTATCACTACCCTTAAATCACAAAAAGTAAGGAGTTCTGTGATTGGAGGAGTGGAGATCATCAGCCACATCTTCTCCATTCACACAACACTTTACTATCTTTGAAATGATGCAAAATGTTTTCTTAATGGATGAGATACAGAGCGAGGCGTCTGCTATTATCTGTGTACTTCTACTCTCTGGATTTCAGAGCTTCCTGTACGTTACAGCTTAAATGAAAGACAGAGTAGCAGCAGCAGCAAGAATAGCGGCAGAGTAGTGGCAGCCACTACAGTCATTCTGCGCTTCCACAAGGATTGTCTAGGTGTGGGATATGTATATTTACATTGATCCAAGCTGCACCAATGTACTATGCAAAAAAAAAATCTGAGTTCAGCTTTATGCCCAGTGTTCAGCACAGCACTAACACCCCCCCCCCCCAAACTCCACCCAAGCAGAATTAGCAAATTGGGTTTCGTTCAACAGCTGTAAATGGTACCAGATAAGCACTACTGAAGGAATAGCCTCTGACTCCAAAATGTTCTTCCTGTAACTGGGAGGAAGCACCCAACACCATGATGTTTGAATGCATAGATAATGCATAGATAATAAATGTAATTAGAAAAGATTTCCTAGTAGCAAAGTAGTTTAGCAAAGTACTCTACATGTTAATGGACCTCCTTAGGATCCACTTTCACTCTCGTCACCATGGTAACAAGCGTTGAAATAAAGTCACAAGGAATGTTGATACATTCCCCTCGTGTTATTACATTATTCTCATCAAATGATTTATCAAAGGTGAATATTGCAACATTTCCTGTGATGTATTATCATCGTTCTTATTCAGTAGTACAGACTGCTGCTGTCTAAAGCCAGGAATGTCTGCAAATGTCTTCAGTTCTTATTTTCTATATAAATAAAATACGCATTGTACACTGTCATGGTTTTGTAAAGTGCATTTCTATTATATGTCACTAAAACTGTGTCAAGCAAAGTTCCCCATGTGCAAAGACATGGAATGATTGAAAGAGCATAATACGAAAGGACATTGTCAAGGCCATTTTTGTATTTTAGTGACTAATTTGATCTTTTATCGAGAAAAAATGCCAAACGCATAAAAAGAAAGAATACAATTTTCAAGCTAAAGGACACTGTCTACATGTAATATTACTTTATATTGTATATGCTGCCAATGGTTCTATTAGCAGGCTTTATGACTGTTTAATGCTAATGTCTGGGACAACTGCTTTCTAATTCCAAAATGATTTATCTGGTAACTTCAACTCCTGGCATGTTTCTGCCTAATGTTGCATAGTGTTAAAACAACCCTTTTCAATTAAGGTTCCTCCAGAGGTTGTTGTTGGTGGTGGTTCCATAACTATATTATATTACCTAAATAGTTCTAGGATCAATGCCTCTTGGCTGAGCTAACAACATGACAACAATGATCTTGTTAGCTGGCTGTAATGGTGACAGTTTAAATACCACTGTAAGAGTCTAACTGCCACTGTAAGGGGCATTCTTCCCACTAACCACCCAATGAAATGGAGCATTCTTTTCCACTGATCACCAATGTAAGAAACATTCGTTCTCTAACTGAACATGTGTGTAAGGGTGTACCCCTCTCATTAAACATAATGTACAGGGTGGGCCATTTATATGGATACACCTTAATAAAATGGGAATGGTTGGTGATATTAACTTCCTGTTTGTGGCACATTAGTATATGTGAGGGGGGAAACTTTTCAAGATGGGTGGTGACCATGGCGGCCATTTTGAAGTCATGTTCATGTTCAGGACTGTTCATCTAGGAATGCTCGGACCTGACACCCATAATGTGGTGGTGCACCATCTTTCTGGAAAAACTCAGCAAACGTGCCAGCTTCAGTGCATAAAGATGAACAGTTTCCTGGAAAGTGGTTTGGTCGTCGTGGGACAGTTGAATGGCCCCCAAGGTCTCCCGATCTGACCCCCTTAGACTTTTATCTTTGGGGTCATCTGAAGGCAATTGTCTATGCTGTGAAGATACGAGATGTGCAGCACCTGAAACTACGGACACTGGAAGCCTGTGCTAGCATTTCTCCTGCGGTGTTGCGATCAGTGTGTGAAGAGTGGGAGAAGAAGGTTGCATTGACAATCCAACACAATGGGCAGCACATTGAACACATTTTATAAGTGGTCAGAAACTTGTAAATAACTCATGAAAGAATAAAGTTACGTTAAAACCAAGCACACCATTGTTTTTCTTGTGAAATTCTCAATAAGTTTGATGTGTCACATGACCCTCGTCCTATCGAAAAAACAAAAGTTGGATTCAAAATGGCCGACTTCAAAATGGCCGCCATGGTCACCACCCATCTTGAAAAGTTTCCCCCCTCACATATACTAATGTGCCACAAACAGGAAGTTAATATCACCAACCATTCCCATTTTATTAAGGTGTATCCATATTTATGGCCCACCCTGTAGATGTAAGGGGTACCTCCCTCATTGAACATAATGTACAAGGTCACTTTTCCACTGATGTCTGATGTAAAGGACATTCTTTCCCTAAATGAACTCAGACATAAGGGGTTACCTGTGCCATTGTATATAATATACAAAAAGTCACTTTTCCAATTACAAACATTGCAAGATGCATTCTTCCTCTAACTGAATATAGATGTAAGGGGGTACCTCCCTCATTGAACATAATGTACAAGGTCACTTTTTTAACTGCCCCCCAATGTAAGAGGCATGCTTCCTCTAATTGAATATAGATGGTTGTACCTCTCCCACTGAACCTAATATACAATGTCACTTTTACTGACTTTTACTGACCACCAACGTAAGAGGTGGTCACTTTACCAATGGCCACCAACCTAAGAGGTGGTCACTTTACCACTGACCACCAATGTAAGAGGCATTCTTCCTCTAACTGAAAATAGATATAAGGGAGCAAAGGGAGCACCTCTCTCATTGAACATAATGTCCAAGACTACTTTTCTACTGACCACCAACATAAGGGGACACCTCTCTTAAGGGTTTAGCTCACCTTTACCAAAAATCTGCCCACACAGATAAGGAGTGTATGTAGATAAAAGCAAACTGCGTGGCTTTGAATAATGTTGAATTTTGTCCTTGCTAGGTGTAGGCCATTTAAATACCTCATGAAGCCTGACCTGAAACCTCCCAGGACATTGCTAGGACATTGCTAAGAGAGGCCCAGCTATTAGTGCTCACCTTCACCATCACAGGAGTGAACTCTCAAACTCTATTGCTACTGCATAAGAGGAAAGAAAGTTCAAGTGAGGAGGTTTGAATCAGAGAAAGCGCTCACTTGTTGGTGAAGGTGAACAGTAATAGCTGGGCTGCTCTTAGCAACGTCCTGAGAGTTTTCGGGTCAGGCTTCATGAGTTATGTAAGTGGCCTACACATATAGCAAGAGCATTATTCAACTTGATCAAAGATGTGCAGCTTGTTTTCATCTACAGACATCTCTTGTCTGCACAGGCAGTGTAAGAGACACTCAGTTGGGACCATAAGGCCATTACATGTTCATGCTCATAATTATGAGAATAGGCTTAATACAGAATTGACATTAGCGTAAACATATTAGTGTGTGCTGTCGCCAAACCGCCTATTTAAGCTGGACTGTAACATGACTGTAGCATTGCTGAGTGGTCTTCAGCTAGTTCCTGTTTTACCTGCGCCTTGACCTACTATATCTGCCTACCCATGCTTGACCCGGCTTGCCTTTGATCAATCTCTGGATTCCTGCCTGCCTATTGTGACCTTGGTTTGTACTCTGACTCTGCTCCTGTTTTCTGCTTCTGTGCCTCACTGCCCAACTGTGTACCGACTCCGGCCTGTATCCTGACTCTGCTTCCATCTTATGTTCCTGCACCTTCTCTGTCCGGCTGTTGATGACCTTTTGGCTTGTGTCCTGGCTATGCTCCTGCCCGCTGATCAAGCTTCACCATGTTACAGTTCCTGGTTCCTGACTGGTGATCCACGGTCATCTGCTTCCTGCAAACTTCAGCTGGCACTGCCTGTTATACTGGCCCTCATGCCACTCTGTGTCCCCAGACCCCTTGTCATCACTACCAGGGGTGTTGGACAAAAGGGGCACTATGTCTTCAGTGTTACTAGGTATTCTAGCTAGGCCATATTGTTTTTCTCTTATTTTTTATTTGATTTCCAACGTAATGGTCTTTCTAATGTACTGTGAGCTTTACATACATTTTTAGCAGATATTCCCTGAGTCCTAAAAATTATTTAAAGGGTTCCTTTAAAGGACCGTGGCAAAAAGGTTGAAAAAAACTTGCTTTCCTGCTTTATATAATGGTCTAACCAAATGCAAATAAAGAGAAGGATACATTTCATTCTGGTTAATCACCTCTTTTCTACCTCCTTCACCCTTACTACACTTAGTGTACACGTGGGCAGGGGTGAGTCGCCTTTTTGCTCTCTCACTCTTCTCCTTCCTCCGGACTCTCCAGTGTACGAGATCGCTAATGCCCAAGACCAGGCGGTGCCGCATTGATGTGAAATCAACATTGTGGTGGTACTCTGACTTAGAAGCGAGACATCCTTTCACCAGTCCAGCTTGACAAAACAGGGACCCGCCAGACACCAGTGCAGACCCCATGCACGTGCATAATTAACTCATTCCTCTTCCATACCATGCAGCTAGGCTCCTAGGGGGCACAGACATACATGAGACCTCTCACCCTTGGTGATGGTGCTCTCACTGTCATACCATCCTTCTCTTGTACTTGTTGACCCTAGCAATGGCATGTCACCACTGCACCCCGTGTGCATGCATTACAGGTCCTGTTCTTCCATATGCCATTACCACTAGAGTTGAGCAAACACCTGGACGTTCGGGTTCGGAGGGTCCGAATGAGTTTTGGAAAAAAGTCTGGGTTCGGCACCGAACGTTGCCCCTAACTTTATCCCGGACACCGAACCCCATTGAAGTCAATGGAGACCCGAACTTTTAGGCACAAAAATAGCTGTAACAAAGTCCTGGCAAGTGCTAGAGGGCTGCAAAAGGAAGTTAAATGGGGGTAAGAGTAGGGCAATCAAAATATAAAAGTATTCAGGGCACATTAAAAAACACAAAATATCACAAAATATCAATAGTGCATAGCTAGCTGAACACTCATGGGAAATTCACCACACCATAAAGCAATATATACAATCAATAGTGCAGCGCTATGCCAAATAATACCATTAATATAAAAAGTTCATAAAAGAGTCCTTTTGATTTCCAAAACCATAACAGTATTCCTGGGTATAGAATGCTAGTACTGGTGGCCACTCACCTTAGTGATGCAGGCTAAAAAGCCTTTCTGGCGTTTTTTACCCCAATGGATTTCCAGGTATTCCACAGGTCTGGCCAACCAACTGTCCTCAGCATATAGGAAAAAACATAGAAATCTAGTGCTCTCTATTTAAATGATAATAGTCTAGAATCTGAAGAGAGTCCCCTTGGTGCTGGGAAAACGACATACAGGTGCAGATGTGTAAACAGTCTTCCACCACACATATAAACACACTGCCTCTCACCTCCCATTCAGGACCACAAGGCCCATAATGCACTTTTACAACTCCGAGTAGCAATTCCCAATCGATGACAGCTACCTATTTCCTTGCTTCACACAGGTGATGTGCTCCCATGTAAAAAAGAAATTGCCACATCTAATGCTCTCTGTATAAAAGGTGCTTTAATTGTTCATAGAATAAAAGGTTACACTCACATAAAATACACTCATCCGAGTGCGGGATTCACAGCGTGTTCAAGTGCAGTGGACACCAACAACAGTACAACCACTGCTGACACCAAAGATGGTCGCGGGTGACGTCAGACGCCGCTCCTCCACGTACGCGTTGCGTCCTGGGCGGGACTTCCTCAGCGCGGGAGCTTTTTTTCTATATGCTGAGGACAATTGGTTGGCCAGACCTGTGGAGATAGTACCTGGAAATCCATTGGGGTAAAAAACACTAGAAAGGCTTTTTAGCCTGCATCACTAAGGTGAGCAGCCACCAGTACTAGCATTCTATACCCAAGAGTAGGGCAAGTGCCCTACAAAAAATGGGGATAGGGAAAATAAATTAAAATCAAATAAAAAAAATGGGAAGGGGGGGGTGGATGTGGAGTAGGAGCCTAGAGGTTGACTAGGCCATGACCATGGCAGTGTAGGTGGAAGTGGCGGTGGTCGAGGAGGAGGAGGAGGTAGCCAACACTGTATTTTTTGTTTTGTTTGTTTACAATTGGGGTAGCCCCCAAAATATTGAGGCCTATTCAAAAAAACAAGTATACGAATGGCTGTGTGAGTCCCGTCTAAATAGGTCCAGACAAGTCTTGTGGGATCCATGCCTGGTTCATTTTAATAAAGGTTAGCTTGTCCATGTTGGCTGTGGACAAACGGCTGCGCTTGTCTGTGATAACGCCCCCTGCCTTGCTAAACACACGTTCAGACAATACACTGTCTGCAGGGCAGGCCAGCACCTCCAAGGCATAAAGGGCAAGCTCAGGCCATGTGGCCAATTTGGAGACCCAGAAGTTGAATGGGGCAGACCCATCAGTCAGTACGTGTAGGCGTGTACACACATGCTCTTGCACCATGTTGCTGAAATGCTGCCTCCTGCTAAGACGTTGTCTGTCGGCTGGTGGTGCTGTTTGTTGTGGCGGGCTGCTGACAAAGCTTTGCCACATTTTGGCCATGCTAACCCTGCCTTCTGAGGTTCTGGCGGTGGCACAGCTGCTTTGGTGGCCTCTTCCTCCTCCTCCTCCTCTGCCTTCACCTTGAGCTTCCGCTGAGCCCCCGGTGTCATTTGGGAATGCCCTCAGCAGCGCCTCTACGAGTGAGCGCTTGTAGTCGCACATCTTCCTCTCATGCTCCAGTGAGGGAATTAAGGACGGCACGTTGTCCTTGTAACGGGGATCCAGCAGGGTGGCCACCCAGTAATCAGAAGAATTACAATGTGGGCAACTCAGCTGTCATTGCGCAGGCACTGCAGCATGTAGTCGGCCATGTGTGCCAGGCTGCCCAGAGGCAAAAACAAGCTGTCCTCTGTGGGAGGTATATCATCTGTGTCCTCTGTATCCCCCCAGTCACGCTCCGATGATGCCCACGAGCTGCGTTGGGTGCCACCCTGCTGCAATTCCTCCTCTTCCTCTTCCTCCTCATCTTCCTTGTCCTCCTCATCCTCCAGAACTGTGCCCTGGCTTGAATATTTTTGACATGGCCTATGCTGGTGCAGGGACCCACCCTCCAAGCCACTTGCGAATGACTGGCCTGATAACCATGGAAATTACCCCTCTTCCTCCTCCTCATCCTCCTGTGCCACATCCTCTTCCATCATGGCCCGAAGTGTTTTTTCAAGGAGACATAGAAGTGGGATAGTAACGCTGGGAACAGCGTCATCAGCACTGGCCATGTTGGTGGAGTACTCAAAACACCGCAATACGGTACACAGGTCTCGCATGGAGGCCCACTCGTTGGTGGTGAAGTGTTGCTGTTCCGCAGAGCGATTGACCCGTGCGTGCTGCAGCTAAAACTCCACTATTGCCTGCTGCTGCTTGCACAGTCTCTCCAGCATGTGCAAGGTGGAGTTCCACCTTGTGGGCACGTCGCATATGAGGCAGTGAGCGGGAAGGCCGAAGTTCCGCTGAGCGCAGACAGGCGAGCAGCAGCAGGGTGAGAACGCCGAAAGTGCACACAGACGGCCCGCACTTTATGCAGCAGCTCTGACATATCCGGGTAGTTTTTTAGAAAATTCTGTGCCACCAAATTCAGCACATGCGCCAGGCAAGGGATGTGCCTCAAACCGGCTCGGCCCAGAGCCGCTACGAGATTTCGGCCATTGTCGCACACCACCAGGCCGGGCTTGAGGCTCAGTGGCAACAACCACTCATTGGTCTGTTGTTCAATGCCCGTCCACAGCTCCTGCGCAGTGTGGGGTTTATCCCCCAAACATATCAGTTTTAAAACAGCCTGCTGTCATTTCCCCCTGGATGTGCTGATGTTCGTGGTGAGTAGGCAATGATTTTTGAACAATAATCCGTCCCTCTAAGCAACAGCTGGAAACTCTCCCTTTAGAACTAGGAGATGATTTTTGAACAATAATGTGTCACTTACAGCAACAGCTGGCCCTATAGGAGTAGGCAATGATTTTTGAACAATAATCTGTCCCTCTAAGCAGAAGCCTCTACCTAGTGCAGTCAGATCGTTGTGTAATGAAGGGTTTGATCTGCAATCTGTCACTCAAAGCAGCAGTATGTGAAATCTCAAATTACTCCAACAATCTGATCGTTGTGTACGATCCCACAATCTGATCGTTGTGTACGATCGTAACGATCGTTGTGTTAGGCAGGATTTGATCTGCAATCTGTCACTCAAAGCAGCAGTATGTGTAATCTCAAATTACTCCAACAATCTGATCGTTGTGCACGATCATAGCGATTGTTGTGTTATGCAGAGTTTGATCTGCAATCTGCAATCTGTCACTCAAAGCAGCAGTATGTGAAATCTCAAATTTCTGCAATCTGTCCCTCAGAGCAACAGCAGTAGTAATCTCAGGATGCAGGATCAGATGTTAAAATGTTTGCAATCTGTCCTTCACAAAAACGCCGGCAGCATCCTCTCCCTACACTAACCCAAGAGCATGTGACATGCAGCACTGTGACTCCAGCTTATATAGAGGCTGGGTCACATGATGCACTGGCCAATCACAGCCATGCCATTAGTAGGCATGGCTGTGATGGCTTCTAAGGGCAAACCAGTGAAACGCTTGTTGATTGGCTGCCCTTCAGCTATTCAACATGCGTGATCAACTACCAGAACCCAGAACCCGAACCCGAACATTTTTTGAAATGTCCGTGTTCGGGTCCGGGTCCTGGACACCCGAAAGTTCGGTACGGACCCAAACGTTACAGTCCAGGTTCGCTCAACACTAATTACCACCATGCACCCCTTTAAGTAACTTCAGACCATGCATGACAAAGTTTCAAAAGCTTTACTGGAAACTCTCAGCATAACACTTCCAAAACAAACAACATACGTTTTTCCCTAAACTAATCCCCAACTCAGGGTTGCAGCTACCCAAGTGTACGTGCACAGGTGAGAGTCTATATAACAGCAGATTCCACAGTGGCAGATCTCGAGAGCTGTTGTTCTTCAGGGAGGGCTACAGGTCTCTGCAGCTCCAAGCATGTTGGCAAGTTCCTCAGGCAGGCAATCTTTAGTGATGACAGTCAGGATAGAAGGTAGCTGAAGGCAGAGAGGAGCAGAGCCCCTCCAGCCGGGTGGTTGCTGGAGGATCAGGTTACATCCCAGGTGTCAGCATTTCCTGCTCCCCACGTGGCTCGGAACTTGTCTTGACAGAGCCTTCCTCCTGTCAAGACAGCCGGCAGAGCCCAGCAGAAGTGTGCCACAAGAGACCTGGGAGGTACAAGTAACCCTTTCCTCCCAGCCAGGGCAGCAGCTGACTATCATTTCAACCTGCTTACATACAGAGGATGATGGTGATATTATAAAGGAAAAAAATACATTTGTAGCACCCCCCAAAGTGTAGACGTTTTTAGTAGATGTCTTTTTGCTAGGAGAGGCAAAATTTAGTCAGGCCTGACATAAAGTGGAGGCCTGGGTGTTTTGATCTGGGCATTGGAGTGGCTCAGAGTAAGGCTGGAGATTATAGGAAGGGACAGCCCTTGGGTACTCCTCCCCTTTGGTTCCAGAAAGTGCTGTAAAGAGGGGGTGGATGAGGAGTGTCACATTCTGCTGTATGTTAAGGAGCCTTGACCAATCTCCAACTAGGATTGGCAGGGGTTAGGCCTCCTTAAAAACGGTGATTTGCCCAGCGAGGGGAGGAGAGTTCGGGTGGATGCGGTGAAGATGTAGCAGAGGTGCTGTGGAGGCTTCTGTCCAGGAGGGAGCCCCCAGTCTGGGAGGGGGGTGACCTTGAGGCCTGGAGGTTCAGGTGCGGCCAGGAGTGGAGTTGATTCCTGGAACAGCACAGGGAAACAGGAGAACAGCAGAGGTGCTACTGAGGACACTTTAAAGTATCCACTGGAGTCGGTGAGTGACAGACCCTAGGAGCTGGAGGACAAGGCTGGAGCAGGCTGGGAGAGGAGGTCTGTGAAGGACTGAGGAGCCAGTCAGGGGAAGGAGTGTCACAGAGGAAAGAAGGTCGGTTTGGCCTGGAAGAGGGATGGACTGGGAGTTGTACTCCATCAAAAGGCCCAGCTAGCACTAATGTACTTAGCTACACTTGAGGGGTCCTTGACCCTGGCCTGTGGTGGGTGGATCGGAGGTCCTGCTGACTGAAGTGCAGGCCTCGCCATGTGCTAGCTGTGGTGATGGAAGAGGAGGCAAGTAGGCCTGATAAATTTCCTTTCAGGCCAGGAAACTAAGTGCTGGAGAGAAGTGAGAGGAGTAACGGTCAGCAAGTGAAGTGCTAGAGGAAGTAAAAGTGTGTATATACAGTTGTGTATATAGAGGGTCCCGAAAACCAATTAATTGGGGGCATCCCACAGTTACCTTTTTCCCTATCCAAGTTAATCCCCTAAATAAAACAACCAAAAACCAGTGCCGGCCTGTTCCAGATGTGTGAGATATGGTGTGATTGAGGGCAGCAGAAAGGTGAACCACAACTACCAGCCACCCCTCAGGGGGCACATGGCTACACATTTATATATATATTTTTTTTACTTTGCCATTAGGTATACAGTATGATATGAAGGATAAAAAACCCTTTTGTATGAAGTCTACTACGTTTATTAGAAACAAGTCACATGATTTTTTAGAATTTTTTTTCTAGAAAATGAATAATCAAATTATTCTGTAGGCAGCAGCATGAGAAGTGTGTTATTGGAACTTTAAAGCTGAACTCTGGGCACAAACTCTTTCATTTAAATATATTTATCAATAGTCACTAAGGCTATAAATCCACTTTGTGTGCACCAAATGCCTTTGCAAAGCCAGTTACAGTAAAACCTTGGATTGCGAGCATAATTTGTTCCGGAAACATGCTTGTAATACTACAAAGCACTTGTATGTCAAAGCGAATTTCCCCATAAGAAATAATGGAAATGCAAATGATTCGTTCCACAACCATTTATTCATAAGTCTTTCAGTTTATAGTCCATATAAAAAGATTATAGCAAGTGCTAGGTTGTGTAACCATAAAATGTCCATGCACAAATGGCCGCCTCCACAAGGGGATTAGAAGCAAAATCCAGCAGGAGCTGCAGAGTATAAAAGAGAAGAGAGGCGCCTCTAGGTGTAGCAATATGGTTACATTTAATTAAACTCACATAGTTGATGATTAAAAGAAGCACATCTAAGTATGCTGGCATCCGGGGTAAAGATGTCCACATAGACCGCCCTCCGCACTGCCGACTCACACCGCTGTCAGTCTGCAATTGTGACCGGGAAGACTATCCTGCAGTAGAGCGATCTGAATATGAGGCTTGAAGAGCTCGTGGAGTGCAGTGTGGAAGGGATGATGTTGATGGCGGTGGTGAGGATGGTCCATGTGGACATCTTTACCCCGGATGCCTGCATACATAGATGTGCCTGTTTTTTTTTTTTTTAATATATTTTATTAAACTTTTTGCATAAAAAACATTTTTTACAAACATGCTCAAGGATGTGCCTGTTTTAATTATCAACCATGTGAGTTGCTAAATGTTGTACCTTCATTAAATATAACCATATTGCTACACTTTGAGGCACCTCTCTTCTGTTTTATACTCAGTTGTGACATGACACTACTTGTATATCCAGACATCGCTTGTATATCAAGTCAAAGTGTATTAAAAAATTTTGCTTGTCTTGCAAAACACTCTCAAACCAAGTTACTCTCAAACCAAGGTTTTACTGTATTTACCTTTAGCTTATTAAAGTAGTGGTGGCATCATCACTGTGCTGCACACATCTTGTTCGAAAAGTACAGTTGAGGGAGGGACCCAGCAGGTTCTCCCACTACAGGCTGCCTGCAGAAAACTACAGGAGCGGGCAGATACAAGACCGTTCATCCTGCACAAGGAGAGTGAGCAGCAGTGACCGGTCTTTATTACAGGAAACTGATACACAGAGGCAACGTTTCACACTGGAATAATGCAGAGATCTGTGAGAAATAAACACAGCACACCAAGATTCAAGTAAAAATATACGTTTTGTGTATTTAGACAATACCTGTCTTTCCTGGATTTCCGCTTTAAAGAGTCTTATGACTTTTCTAAGAAGCTCCAGCTCAAAGATGAACTGAGGAGACAACAG
>BLSH010017702.1:758311-777681 GCA_018402905.1 Glandirana rugosa | reverse complement strand
CCCCCCCCCCCCCCCCCCCCGATTCCAATACAATAATGGGCCAGGCAAGGGTGTTGCTAGGTGGGAAAAAAACAGGGGCTTCAGCCCGAAAGTAAAATTGATAACCCCTCCCACATTTTGCAGCCAGCGGCCCTGCTGCCTGGTATGTTTTTAACGTTCATGGATTACAGATAACAGATTGCTGATTCTATCAATACCTTGCCAATGCCATTGATTCATATAGACTATCAGTGAATCAATGGCATTGGCAAGGTACTGATAGCATCAGCAATTTGTTATATGCAATCCATGAAAGTTAAAAACATACTAGGTGACAGGGCCGTTGGCCGCAAAATATTACTATATGGTGAATGCGACAGCATTTGTACTTACGGTGCTTGCTGTGAACCACACGAAACATCCAATTGGCATTTAGAGAGGAAATAATAGGGTCCCACTCCCACCATGCTTGCTTACGCTTTGACTCATAATAAATAGTACCACCAGGAGCAGGAGCAATCCGACAGGCGCCAGCTCAGCCTCACCTCCTGTAGTGTGTGCCCATTCACTCTAGGAGCAGGAGCAATCCGCCAGGCACCAACTCAGCCTCACCTCCTGTAGTGTGTGCCCATTCACTGTAGGAGCAGGAGCAATCCGCCAGCCGCCAACTCAGCCTCACCTCCTGTAGTGTGTGCCCATTCACTCTAGGAGCAGGAGCAATCCCCCATGTGCCAACTCAGCCTCACCTCCTGTAGTGTGTGCCCATTCACTCTAGGAGAAGGAGCA
The DNA here is from genome assembly GCA_018402905.1 of Glandirana rugosa. NCBI lineage: Eukaryota > Metazoa > Chordata > Amphibia > Anura > Ranidae > Glandirana > Glandirana rugosa. The sequence continues at coordinate 776,916 of BLSH010017702.1, read as the reverse complement.
ATCCGCCATGCGCCAACTCAGCCTCACCTCCTGTAGTGTGTGCCCATTCATAAGATTCAGACAACACTGCAGGCAGCCAGGATCTCCCACCCGGCGTGGCCGCAGTGTCAATCCCGCCACCTGGACCCGGAAGCTCCTATGATGGACCAGTACCACCAGGAGCAATCCGCCAGCTCAACCTTACCTGTAGTGTGCGAGTGTGCCCATCCCATGCATGACCATTCAGACAGCACTGCAGGCGCCAGGCGGCCAGAGCCAGGATAGGAGAGCTGCCCGCCCATTTAGACAGTGAGTGAGCAGGGATCTCCCAGTGCCCGGCGCGGCCACAGTGTCATTCCCGCCTCGTGGACCTGGCGGCGCCTATGATGAACGTCACATGTCCCATGGTCCCGGCATTGGACCAGTGTGACATCCATCAGAGGAGCCAGGTCCAGGAGGTGGGACTTTGTGTACGTCACTCGGCCACGCTGGGTAAGGCTTAATGTACACAGGACATTTTAAAACCTCTCCTGAACTATTTAACTTGACACATAGTAACCAACGTTTAAAAACGTAAATTTTGCTGTGTTTACATTCCTCGTTTAACCGCGTTTCCGTTTAGAAGCTTTTTTTTTTTAAATGAAAAATGCGAGTTACCGCGTTTACAAGCTGTTACAAGTATTTGGCGTTTCAAATGCCTCTGAACATCCATCCTGAACACATTTTTTTGCTTTCCAAAAAATACTTCTAAACTCAACTGCCTAGAAATGACTATAAACGACCCTGTGTACATCTACAGATAAGATAACACAGAGGAGTGTTCAGGGGCAGCTGAAAAATTCCCAACTGCCCCTAAACGTCCATTTACCACCAGCAGTGTACATGAAACATAAGCGGGAGATCGATCCCTGCTCTCTGTGTAAACGGGTCAGGCTAAAAATTATTTTATGAATTCCGAGACCCAGGGTTTTTTGGGGGCCCACTCAGGGCTATAGCCCTGGTCAGCCCCCCTCCCAACGCCACTGGAGCCAGGGAATAGAAACACTACATATAAGGTGGCAGTCAGTGCCTTGTCAAATGGTGGAGAAAGAATCAATGATGGGTTAGTGATTGAAGAAAATATTGTATAAGTAAACCTCTCCTGAGAGATCCATGGGGGCTACCATTGCTCATAGATTTATTAAAGTGATTATAAATCATCACCTTGTAAAGCAACCCATTCAGTTTAAAATAGCAATGAAAGGCAAAACCTTTATGATAAAAAACATTATAAATACCTTTTCTCCCCTTTTGATCACATTCCCTCTGTTCTCAGTTGCATAAGAGCTGAGTGAGGAGAAATAGCAGCACACTGATCCCCCCGGTGAAAAGCTGTGCAGGGGAAGGGGAGGAGAGCAGGCTGAGTTCCCAGCATAGCTAGAGAACTGGCCATGCTATGCTCTCATGCCTAGTGTGGCCAGTTTTTAATAGGAAAGCAGGGGGACTGGCAGGAACACCAAGGATTTCACACAAAGGAAGCAATACACAGAGAACAGGAAACATTCTCATACAAGTACATGCTACAGCAAGCAATTATCAGGAATATAAAATGTTGGGTTTACAAACGTTTTAAAATGCTAGTTGCCTGGTTTATATTTTGACTAATTAGCATCAATGTTTTATGATTCTAAGACTCTGAACAAGTATGCACGGTTAGTAACAAATAGAGATGTGCACAACGTAAATATTTGTTTTGTTTATGATTCATTTGTTAAAGAGATAGTAAACCGCAGCTTTAAAAAAAAAAAAAAAAATTTCCTGCAAGGCAATGGAATAATGTCCTAGTATGCATCGCATACGGCATGGAGCTCTAAAGGGATGGCATGGTATGCTAGGCCTTCAGAGCACATGTGCCGCTGATGTCACCGGCTGCATACAGTGTGAATATCTCCTAAACAGCGCAAGTTTAGGAGATATTCACTGTACCTACAGGTAAGCCTTATTATATGTTTACCTGTAGGTGCAAGATCAAATAATGACTTTACTATCATTTTAAGATAATCATTTTGATTATTCATATTTGTTATGTTGGAATGATTCATTTTTGGAATGTGTTTAGTATATACAGGTTTTGTTTTGTATATTCAATATTTTCTAATGTATTTGAAATTCGAATTTCAGAAGATGGCTACCTTTGTTCTATTTTATGCTATTTTTTCTATTCAATTCTATTATTTTCTATACTACGCTATTCCTTTATTCTCTATTCTATTCCTTTATTTCGTATTCTATGCTGTCTTATTCTATTCTATTCTATTCTACTCAGCAGCCCAGGTAGGAATCATCATTGTATTTCACTATTTTTTACTGTATTTATTGCAATATGTTTCCATTTCAGATTCAAATTCATTTTTGAATTTGGATAATTTTTTTTTGTTATATGAAAAACTGCCACTCTGAAAGACTGTGCATTACTAAGTGATATACCACTACAATACTGTGCATTTGCTGAGTAATATGCTGCGGCAGTACAGTGCCATTGAAAAGTAATATGCTGCTGTAATACTGCTTATTAAGTGCATATTGCAACTATGTGAACATCCTACAGTTTGTTACTTGAATAACAGTGCCTATAGTTATTATCTGCAAATACTTCTGTTAACCATATTACAATATACAAGATATTATACAACATGTGAATGTAATCTCCCCCAGATTGGATAGCCCAGCCCCAGGTCCCACCTACAAGGGGAACCCTCCCAGGTAGCAGCACTGAAGTGTGTTCCCATACCCCACTCACTCTAGACCTCCACCCCCACAGCTGGTGTTATATGGGCACTAGCTCCAACCATAACATCACTAGAGGATATTTAACAAATAAAGGGACTTACATCTGCCAACACCACTGCTGGATCTAGCCTGTCTAATGTGGGGGTGCAGTAAAAAATGTCCGCGGGGCAGAGGATGGAAAGCCAGCAGTTTGTAGGGCAGTGTACAGAGGTAATTCATTTGTAGGGCAGTGTACAGAGGCCATTAGTTTGTAGGGCAGTGTACAGAGGCCATTAGTTTGTAGGGCAGTGTACAGAGGCCATTAGTTTGTAGGGCAGTGTACAAAGGCCATTAGTTTGTAGGGCAGTGTACAGAGGCCATTAGTTTGTAGGGCAGTGTACAGAGGCCATTAGTTTGTAGGGCAGTGTACAGAGGCCATTAGTTTGTAGGGCAGTGTACAGAGGCCATTAGTTTGTAGGGGAGTGTACAAAGGCCATTAGTTTGTAGGGCAGTGTACAAAGGCCATTAGTTTGTAGGGCAGTGTACAGAGGCCATTAGTTTGTAGGGCAGTGTACAAAGGCCATTAGTTTGTAGGGCAGTGTACAGAGGCCATTCGTTTGAAGGGCAGTGTACAGAGGCCATTAGTTTGAAGGGCAGTGTACAGAGGCCATTAGTTTGTAGGGCAGTGTACAGAGGCCATTAGGTTATAGGGCAGTGTACAGAGGCCATTAGTTAGCTTGACCAGTCCATCACCTTTACCCTCAGCTTTTTTAGCAAGGCAGTGTTCGTCTTTTGGGGTCGTTATCATGTTAGAATACTGCCCTGCGGCCCATTCTCCAAAGAGAGGGGATCATGTTCTGCTTCAGTATGTCACAGTACATGTTGGCATCCATGGTTCCCTCAATGAACTGTAGCTTCCCAGTGTTGGCAGCACTCATGCAGCCCCAGACCATAAAACTCCCACCACCATGGTTGACTGCAGGCAAGACACACTTGTCTTTGTACTCCTCACCTGGTTGCCGCCACACACGTGTGACACCATCTGAACCAAATACGTTTATCTTGGTCTCATCAGACCACAGGCCCTGGTTCCAGTAATCCATGTCCTAAGTCTGCCTGTCTTTAGCTGCAGCTCAGTTTCAGGGTCTTGGCAATCTTCTTATAGCCTAGGCCATCTTTATTTAGAACAACAATTCTTTTTTTCAGATCCTCCGAGAGTTCTTTGCCATGAGGTGCCATGTTGAACTTCCAGTGACCAGTATGAGAGAGTGTCAGCGATAACGCCAAATTTAACACACCTGCTCCCCATTCACACCTGAGACCTTGTAACACTAACGAGTCACATGACACCGGAGAGAGAAAATGGCTAATTAGGTCCAATTTGGACATTTTCATTTAGGGGTGTACTCACTTTTTTTGCCAGTGGTTTAGACATTAATGGCTGTGTGTTGAGTTATTGTGAGGGGACAGCAAATTTACACTGTTATACAAGCTGTACACTCACTACTTTACATTGTAGCAAAGTGTAATTTCTTTCTTTGTCACATGAAAAGATATAATAAAATATTTACAAAAATGTGAGGGGTGTACTCACTTTTGTGAGATACTGTATTTCATCTGTGCAATTAGTTATTTGCCTGAAGTTTCATTTTAATTGCCATTAATTATATTTTAGATCAAATCTATTTCTCTGAAGTCACAGCATGTTATTGCATCCAATAGAAAATGCATTGCGAAGACATCATAATGACATGAAAAATGCATTCAAAAAGTATATAAATATGCTAGTAGTGTGCTTAACAAGGCATTCTGGGAAAAGAAATGACATGCTTAGATCTCAACGATGTTCTCAATAAAATGCATGTTGGATTCAAACAACATATGTTCAATTACTTTAGAAAAAGGCTTGTGTTTAAATGCTTTAGAAATACACATTACTATTATTAAGTAAAATTTAAAAAAGTAAATAAAATCATCTGATATTCACCCTAAATACAGTATACCAACACAGGCTGGCCCACCTGTAGCCAGAGTCTATCGGTCTCCTGATGGTAACAACATTTTAGACTGCCAGCACTTCAAGTAATGGGACAGATGTCAATGGTTTTATGTACTGCATAAGGTGAAGAATAGAAAGAATATGGCTGTGCTATATAATATAGAAATATGGAATATTTTAATCCCTCTCCACGCTATCCAAACTTTTAAAATGCTGCTAAAAGTGGCTGGTGTGCAAATATGATATAACCAAAATTTAAAGTCTTGTCTATGTTAAATATGCATACCAAAAGCCATAATGCAGCACCAAGCCTGAAACTCTATGCTCCTGTTCGATGCATTTCGTCCAAATGGATACTCGTAACATCTGTTTGGACAAAACCTATCAATAAAGCATAGAGACTTTTGTTGGATGCTGCATTTGGGCTTTTGCTATGCATGTGTAACATAGCCGAGACTTTCAATTTTGGTTATAATTTATCTGCACAAAAGCTGCTTCATGATATGTATCTTATTTTCTTTAATAAAGTTCTAATGTTATTTGTACTATTGAGCTTCCTCTCTTTCATGGGATTTTAATATCTTTCAACCGGAGCTGCCTGCCATAAATGCACCTTAGAAATCTCCCGGGAACAGCTGTCCTCTGCAAGATTGTCAGATCCACCGACTTGGCTTAGATATCTACCGTATTAGATATCTACTGGTTGTCTGTACAGGTATACAGAGAGAAAGGGGGGATTCCTGCAGCAGGTGCATCCTTAATTACAGATAGCAGCTATGAAAGGGTTACCGAGCCATGCTTACAAACACAGCTTTGGCATATTGTATTCAGCATTCAGAACACAGTCTAGTTCCATATATGGCTGATTGTATACATACACATAGGTGCTAACACAAGCTGTCAGTGTTAACCGCCCACACGCGGCGAGCACTCCCCCTTACACCTACACACAGGCATTCCAACAGACAGCCACACATATCGAACACTTCTCTCTGCAATCAGTCCCTGGCTCCCCCTGCTTTATATTTATTTCTCTTTGTCCTTCTGTCACAAAAAGCTGTAATCCTTTCCTTGCCATACTGATACAGAGAGGTTTCTGTATTCCCTGTAACCCCCTTCCCTCCCTCCCCTTTGTCTTTCCTTAGCACTCCTCTCTGTTCTCCACCCACGCTCGACATGCTGCGTTCCCTTCCCATAGTCATATAGCGCAGTCTCTTTCATATTCTCTGCAACCTGCACTTCGCTATACAGCTGTGTCTAGGGGTAAAAGGCAGGGAGGGGGGTGGATTATGTATTAACTCCTTTACATTACTGCCAACATTCCAAGATGTGACATGTATTCTTGTTTGTCTGTGAACCTTCATGCTGTTGCACCATGGTAGCACTAGGAAGTTAGGTTAAGGGGGAGTTAGGTGCTTGCCTTGTCAGTACATGGGCTACACCATATATTTTACGAATATTCGCAGGCCAAAATAAAAATTAGTTTTGTACATGAACAAATTAAATTTTAATTATGGAACACGTTTTACTAGTTTTTTTTTTTTTTTTTAATAAGCATATGTTTTAGAACAACAGAAAAAAAAAACTTAAGTAAGAAAAAGCAAAAAATAATCAAATAAACATAATAAGGCTGAGCCCATCAGAATCCCCCCTTACATCAGAGTCCATCTAATATCAAAGTTCTGCTTACATCCAGGTCTCCATTAAAGCCCCCTTACAAAGCATTCCACGGACAAACCTTGAAAACCAATGGCTGACTTGGAAATTGTGAATTGTTGGCAATGTTGCCTTTGCAATAGAAAACAGTTGGTTCTCTGCCCTGTAGGGAAACCATAAGAACTACAGTATATCCATCCACAGATGCACGATAGCTTAGCCAATACAGACTTACACATATTTCAGATTTATCCTACAAGGAAGTGCGATCAGGCAGCTCATTAAATGAAGAATGTCATGCGAAGGTTAATGATCTGGGAGAGTCAATAGCAAGTCGGTACTAAATATAAGCAGAAATGGATAGCATTTTCTACAGAGAAAATGGACCATATACCAATAATATAGCGATTAATGTTGGTATGAAAGCATATTTTATTAGAATCATAAATCAATGATAAGCAGATAAAGACCAAAAGGCACACTGTGTACTATATGTCTCTACTTTTCTGTGTTTCAAAGATACTAGAATTTTTCTGTTTGAATTGAATACATGAATGCTTTACTAATATGACAGCCATTAGCAACAAATTGCACAACTCAGCACCCCCTCAGCAGAACTTTACTCAGTTCCCAGCAGGAATTCATTGTTGACGCCACCAAAGAAAGACTACACACCCCTGTAGAACAGAACCTCATACCCATATAGCAGGAATTCACAGTTCCTGAACCCCCCCCCCAAAAAAAAAAAACAAAGATTACACACCCCAGTAGAACTTCACAGTCCTGCCCTAACTGTCCTGCTCCAACAGCAAGACAACACACCCCAGCAGAACCTAAAAGCCATATAGCAGGACTTCACATTTCCTGCCATCCTCCCAAGATCTCAGCAGAACTTCACACCCATACACCAGGACTTCACAGTTCCTGCTTCCTAGGCAAGACTACACGCCCCAGCAGAACTTCATCCCCACACAGCAGGACTTCACAGTTTCTACTCCCATAGCAAAGCTGCACACCCCAGCAGAACTCCATACCCATACAGCAGGACTTCATAGTCCCCAACCCCTAAGCAAAATGACACACCCCAGCAGAACCTAAAAGCCATATAGCAGGACTTCACATTTCCTGCCATCCTCCCAAGATCTCAGCAGAACTTCACACACATACACCAGGACTTCACAGTTCCTGCTTCCTAGGCAAGACTACACGCCCCAGCAGAACTTCATCCCCACACAGCAGGACTTCACAGTTTCTACTCCCATAGCAAAGCTGCACACCCCAGCAGAACTCCATACCCATACAGCAGGACTTCATAGTCCCCAACCCCTAAGCAAAATGACACACCCCAGCAGAACCTAAAAGCCATATAGCAGGACTTCACATTTCCTGCCATCCTCCCAAGATCTCAGCAGAACTTCACACACATACACCAGGACTTCACAGTTCCTGCTTCCTAGGCAAGACTACACGCCCCAGCAGAACTTCATCCCCACACAGCAGGACTTCACAGTTTCTACTCCCATAGCAAAGCTGCACACCCCAGCAGAACTCCATACCCATACAGCAGGACTTCATAGTCCCCAACCCCTAAGCAAAATGACACACCCCAGCAGAACCTAAAAGCCATATAGCAGGACTTCACAGTTCCTGCCATCCTCCCAAGATCTCAGCAGAACTTCACACCCATACACCAGGACTTCACAGTTCCTGCTTCCTAGGCAAGACTACACGCCCCAGCAGAACTTCATCCCCACACAGCAGGACTTCACAGTCTCTACTCCCATAGCAAAGCTGCACACCCCAGCAGAACTCCATACCCATACAGCAGGACTTCATAGTCCCCAACCCCTAAGCAAAATGACACACCCCAGCAGAACTACACACCCATACAGCAGGACTTCACAGTTTCCCTACCAAAACAGGAAAATACATTCCCCTCCCCAAAGAACTTCACATGCCACTTAGTATAACTCTCATCTCATTATCAAGTTTATACCTGCCCTGAAAAACGTAGTTGTACCTACAGATTTCAAAGTAAATGCAGTTGGCTGCTCTGGGACAATAAAAAAGGTTGTTATCTCACACACTGAAATGAAACCACATTACAACTCTTTGTGAAGACATTTGGTTAAACAACACCCACTTTTAAGGGATGTTTACAGCATTTGGGCCCCTTTACTTTATCTGTAGTGTGTAATTAAGGTTCTATTCCGTAATTTGATGAAATATTTATCCAGTATAGAAGAAACACACTAGATGCTTGGACAGGGAAATGGTTGAGGCTGTTAAAGAGAGAAGACCTATTCTCTGGAGCTGTGCGTAACTATGGGCTTATTCAGATGTGTGGCAACCCTTGATGCAACTCTGAAAAGCGATCAGTGGGGAATCATTTTTCAAAGGGCAGTTGACAGGCTGCGGGGAAGCAACATATTGCCTCCTTACTGTCTGATTAAACCATGAAAAGGCTGAACCACTGTGCTGCAACTACGTGCATTGCACTGCAGCCCAAATAACTTAAATAGGTTGTGTCTGGTGGTGGTAATGCCCTCTGAAAGTGAAAGGGTGTTTAATTTTTTGCAACGGCTGCAAAACATTGCGTAGGAGACATGTGTACAGCACTGAGTGGCTGCATGTCCTTGTTCAGGTGGCTGTAAAATTGCAGCTCAACCACCTGGCCACATGTCTAAATGAGCCCAAAGTAGGGTTGCCACCTCATCCCTTTAAAACCGAACACATATGAATTACACAGGTTCTGTGGCTGATTAAGGTGGTAATTAAACTCACTTGGTGCCTTATCTGCATTCAGTTAGCCTCAGAACTTGTATAATCCATATGTGTTCGGGTTTAAAGGGATGAGGTGGCAACCCTAGTCCCAAGTCTCACTAGAAGAGCAGGAAGTGACCCCCTAATACCCCTTGAAGTATTCATGAGGTTTTTAAGCAAGGAACGAAGATACTGTTCCTTGTCTTCAGTGGTGCTATCTAATAACAGGGGAATGAAGCATCAACTAGAAATAGAAGATGGCCCAGACAGGTATCTAGCATTTTGGGTGACAACCCAGGAGGTAAGAGTAAAGACTTTCTGTGATTTAAAGTATAATAAGTTCATGTGCGCTTCAGTGCACTTTACATTAATGCACCTTGTGCTGACTGTATGAGCTAAGGAATCCTCCAGGGGTCCTTTATGTGTTTCAAACCAGGCCTTTATAAAATTGTCAGCTAAGAATAGAAACTAGCAGGCCATACAATTGTTACAAGAAATTCAGATTTATAATTAGTACATCTCTTCCAATCTGATTTTCCTTGCTTCTTTTACTTCAAAAGCACAAAGTATGACAAGTTGTCACTTAATTTATACCTCTGTGAGTTCTTCTCAGTGTGTCAACTATTAAAAGAACAGCATTTAAGTTAACAAATCATTATATGAGGAATGCTTTAAACATATATTACAAGGTTTTGTATGAAACATTTTATAGCCATTGTCTCTAGTGCATGGTTTATACAACTAAAGTACTTGCATTTAATTAGAGAGGATTTAGTCATCACTAACCAACACAAAGCAAATGTGGATTTAATCCTTTCCCACATGTGTTCCAATGCAGAATTCTTTTACACATGTAGATTTACTGTAGATTATTCCCAAGAGGATGTATATACATGAGTGTCTACACCAGGGTTTCTTAAGTGAGGTTTTGTAGAACGCTAGGGTTCCTTGAGAAGATCCCCGGGATTCCACAGCTGGATACTGTTATAGCGGATTTATATCCTCACAACAGTGGCTTCACTTTTCCCACACAGTTATTGCTAATTTACTGAGTGCCGCCAGGTGAATTAATATTAGATTGGTGCTACCCCTACAGTTTCATCTCCTAATGTCACCAAGGTCCCTAAATAGGCTCTGTCTGACCCACGATGGCTGCTAGAGTCACATGGGGCAGCAGCATCCAATCAAATAGCTTCCCCAGTGACCCAAAATACCATAGAGGAACCATGTTCCACTTGACTTCCTCTTCAACTGCAATGCCGCTGCAGATGAGAGCCACCTACAGTGGAGAAAGTAGATTGCACCTGCCTACACCCCCCCCCCCCCTTAACAGATACTCTCCTTAGCATTGCAGCAAAACGTAAACAACAATAATAACAGTGATGTCAGCACAGCTGCGCACATCCCTTTTTCAAGGCACCTCCAGAGGTTCTGGAATCTTCTCCCTAAACAGACCCTCCAAGTGTGTCACAATCTGTTTTAGAGTAGCACACTCATCCTGTGGCATCATCCTCTAAGGCGTAATAGCCAGCTCTGCCACCAGCCGGGCTGGAGCTTGGTATAGGAGTGTGTCGCTCCAATCTCTCCTCCCACTCTGCCAGGGGAATGTTAGAGCCATTGAACTTCAGTATTAGGGCTAAGGCTGATCTTAGCGGAGTCATGCTGGAACCCAATCCTCCTTCTGCCCCTGCTGCAAGGGACATAACCTACCAACTGCTCCCAAGTTTAGGTGGAGTATGGCAATAACATACATAGTCCAATTGTAATAGGAAAAACTTGTATTGAAGTAATGCAAAGACAGTTCACAATAAACCTGGTGGGAAGACAGCCAGACTGGGAACACTCACAGAGCCCAACAGTATGTAGAGAGCACATATCAGTTAAACTGACAGCGCCTGATTGTCTCGTGCCCAAAAGGGAAGATGTCCAGAGAAATAGCAACCCCTATGCTTTCCCTCCTCATCAGGAATTTTTCCCTGTCGCCTATTCTGTCATAACAGATGGGGTAGCTGTCCTTACTCTACCCACTCACAAATGTGCCAAGCCCGGGAGCCGGGGCCTTAAATAGACTTTGCCTGACCCAAGATGGCTTCTAGAGTCATATAACATCCAATTGGATAGCTTCCCTAGTGCACCAGGAAACCATAGAGGCGCTATTTTCTTCTTGACTTTCTATACAACTCCAATGACGCTGCAGATGAGTGCCACCTATAGTGGAGAAAGTAGACTGCACCTGATTACAAGTACCTTGGTCTAGGAACTTTAGTCAGTGGTATTATTTACATTTAATGTGTTATTAAGCATAGGATATTCTTGGATTATGAGATTGACACATGACAAATCTCAAGAGATATGCATGAATGCCAACTGTCCCAGATATGCCAGGATAGCCCCTGCAGCATCTTTGCTCTTTGTCCTGCTGATGCTGTGTCCTGGCTCACAGCATCAACCTCAAAAGCGTCTACCATGCTGGAGGGAGGGCGCTTATTGGCTTAGACAGCAATCAGTGCAAGCACGTGGAAAGGTGTCTTCTGATTGGAGAAGAAGGAAAGATATTTTCTGATAAGAAATGGGACCCACCCCCCTTTGGTATTGATAATGTGCTGCTAGCCCAAAACATATATAGAAAAAAGGCCTCCCAATGGCTTTTGCGCAGCCAGTGATGCTATTTACTATGCAATATATGTAAACATTCCTTTATTGGGACACAGAATATTGGAATTTAAAAATGAAATATTAAAAACAGCAACAACAACATGAGCTCTGGTATACATGATTTACAAAAACTGTATGGTGCCCAAATGGACACTAGCAAAATACAAGAAATATATATCTCTATGGATGCTATTGCTCAGAAGAAACCCCAACGAGTTTCGATCATAGCTTGTTCATGATCTTCCTCAGGGGGGTGAGGACATCTATATCGTAAAAAATATCAGCATATAATATTGGCATAACAGGAAGGACATACTCGTGTATACATCTATCAAAGTCTGTTAGCCATATTTGACTGAACAGTCCTACCTTTAGTAGAAAACTGTCATGTGCAACCAGAGCAGAATAAAAACTTCCACACAGGCTAATTTCTAGGTGGCTATCCGGGAGCAGGCGATAAAAACAATTTGACCTACAAGAGGTCACACTTCATGGGTGTGCAGGGACAGGAGGGAGCACATGGACATCTGTAAGGTAGATGGTAATGCGGGGAAAGTATAACATAACTCTATACTGTAGAAAATTGTGCCAAAAAATTGGTAACTTGCCTCCATAGGAGTCCTAGCTCCTACATAGTTATGGACTGCTCTATGTAAAAACAAGTGTATTGGTGATAAGATTTTTACCTTCCTTTGTTCATAGGTGCGGATCATGTTTTTTGATTGGCATGCAGACCTCAGCCAGGGTGGCACCTGCAGTTGCAAGCACTAGCATCCGGCATTTGCGGATGGAAGTCTGTCATTGATGCTGTTCAAAACATCTTATGAGATACAAAGCACTGCAGAGAAAGTCAGGAATGACAAAGTATCACTAGCTGGCCACATATTTAGTATGTCCTTCATTTCTGTGCCCTTTTTTGTATATGCACACATTTTCCATAAAATGTCCTTTGTGGAATAACATATTCCAGCATTTATACAGGAATTGTATATGTATGTGTATATATATATATATATATATATATATATATATATATATATATATATATTATACTGTATATACAGTATGTTGCAAAGCAAAAAAGAAAATGTTCAACACTAGCCATGTATATAAAGCAATATTAACTTTTGCCCACTTCCTCATGTGTGGAGCAGGCGGCGCACTGCATGCACCACCTTTTCCTTTTGCCTCCACAAGATGTCCCTCCCAATTTTTTCAAATGTTGGCAAATATGGATTTGAAGTTGCAGACGTAATGGAATGGTCTGTATGGGAGTTCATCCTGAGCCTTACAAAACAGATAGAACTAGGGGATTGTGTGTATGTTTGTCTTTTGTTTTCTGATCTGAATATTATTATTATTATACAGGATATATACCGTGTCAACAGTTTACACAGTGCTTTACAATATAAAAGGGAGATATACAGTTACAATACAATAAAATACAAGAGGATCAAGAGGGTCCTGCTCAGAAGAGCTTACACTCTAATAGGGTGGGGCAGGTGGTACAAAAGGTTGTAACTGTGGGGAATGAGTTGATGGAAGTGATAAAAGATTAGCTGGAGGTATGATAGGCTTCCCTGAAGAGATGAGTTTTCAGTGATCAAATGAAGGCAGCCAGAGTAAGAGATAGCCAGACACATTGAGTTAGAGAGTTCCAGAGGATGGGAGAGGCTCTGGAGAAGCCCTGAATATGTGAGAAGCTAGACTAGAAAAATATTAAAAAAGAGCTTTTATTGTGCGCAATTCTGTATGCGACTCAAAGTTAGCCTGCAATAAAAATTGCAGTCTAAGCTGCTTTCACACTGATGTACTGCGGTTTACCTGCACCTTAACTGACCTCGATCTTCACTTCTTCCTCAGTATTTCTGCAGGTATCGCTGGCTGCTGCTGTTTCCAGGTGGGCATGGCTGGTGGCTGCTGCTGGTTGTCCTCCAGGGCTGGTGTTGCTGACTGGTACTGCTAGTGGGTACTGCTGGCTGGTACTGCTGGTGGGTACTACTGGTGTCTAGTGCTGGCTGGTACTGCTGGCTAGTACTGCTGGTTGGTATTGCTGGTGGGTACTGCTGGCTGGTAGACTTGTGCACTGCTGAAACATGTATTTGTTTTAGTTTTCGTTACATTCGTTTTTTTTTTTCATTTTTCGTCTCATTCCTTATGACCGTTGTAAATTCGAAAATTCGGAAATACATAAATTTGAACATCCGAAAATCTGAAATAATAACTAACTGATAATAACTAACTATTAAATTATAGGTATTAGAATTTCCTTTCAAATTTGGCTGTTAGCAAACATAATAATTATGAATTTATCCGGAGTTACGAATTATTCGAAATAGTGAATGCCGCATTTAAACAAATGGAACAGAACAAATTAATAACAAATAATAAGAATAATAAAACGTTTTTATTATTATTATTATTTATTATTATTATCAATTTGTTACGTTACATTCATTTAGATACGGCATTCGTTATTTCAGATAATTCGGAACTTCGGATAAATTGGTATTTGTTACGTACACTAACAGCCAAATTTTAAAGGAAATTCCAATACCTATAATTTAACAGTTAGCAATAACACTTTCGGTTCCGGCGCCCGCATGGAGAGGAGCTAGTGGAGAAGAGCTCCCGCCGTGTTCCTCCATAAACCTGCCAGAAAGCCAGCCACCACCGAGGTACCCCCTCCCTACACCCCTCCTCATTCAGGGGAACACAGGAGCCGGATAATGGACCGATTTGTAGAGCGGCAGACGGCCCGCCCGGCACCGCTCCCATCGCAGTCAGAGGGAGACAGTCCGCATGCTGCAGCCAATATGGCGGCCGCACCGCTATCACAGGCCGCTCCAGTAGCTTCTCTGCCAAGCCCTGCACACCAGCTCGCTCTTCCAGGGCCCCCGCTCGACACACCACTCGACCCAGCCTCCCCTTCAGGGATCGCACAGGCCGTGATCACCCTCCTCACTCCTATGGTGACAGAGGCCATTGAGAAAGCAGTGCAGAGGGGGCTGGAACAGCTCCACAAGGAAATCCAGCATCACTCAGCCAGGCTGGAACATGCTGAGGAACGGATAAGCACAGTGGAGGATGACACCGCGATCCTGTCTGCAACTATAGCCAGGCTCTCCACTCAGCAGAGGGACCTCCAGGAAAAGCTAGATGACCTGGAGAACAGGTCCAGAAGGAACAATTTGCGCATAATAGGGCTACCTGAATCTTACAACCAAACAGCCCTGTTCACCATCTGCACCACCACCATCCCGCAGCACCTGGGTCTCAAAGCCCCCTGCATAGTAGAAAGGGCTCATAGAATTGGGCAGCCATCAGACCAGCGTTCTAGACCCAGACCAGTCATTGCCCGATTTCTGAACTACAATGACAAGCAAGCCATCTTACAGGCCTGCCGCAAAAATCGTTCCCTGACAGTGGACGAGAACCCCCTGATGATTTTTGCAGACTATTCGCAGGAGGTGATGCGCAAACGCAAGGAATTCTCCCCCATCTGCTCGCAACTTTACAAGCAACACATCAAATTCAGCCTAGCCTACCCCGCAATCCTGCATATCCAAACGGACACGGAGGAGCGTGTGTCCTTCTCCACACCCTGTGACGCTGAAAATTACCTGTCCAACACACGCCCCTCTGATATGGAACAGGAACTGCAACATGACCCACCAACAACCTCACCTTCACCCAGAAAATCTGCCCTGGCCACACGCAACCAATCCAGCCCACAAAAACCCCCCTACAAGAGGGTTCGCTTCGGTCAATTGGAAGCCCACAACTCATCAAGTTGACTTTGCGACGATTACCCCCAGAGACTGGGCCTCCAACGTTGCTTTTATGGCCTACTTCCCACACCCTCGCCCAAAGCTTAAATCCTCTGCCTGTCAGCCTTATACGCCACAGAAACTGTTCTGAACACCATTGCCTTGATATATGGTTTGCTAGTTACTGATTTATTGTTTACCTAATGTTTATTTCCTATCTTTTTAGGAGGTCTCGGTTTAAAGGTCAAAGGTCATTTACCCGGGCCACTGGTGGCCTACCCCTCGCCCCTCTCCCTCCTCTGCCACAACATCACCTCCTGTATTCCCCTGCGCCTTCCCCCCCCTGTCTCCCCCCCCCTTCTCCCTTCCCCCCTCTCCCCCTCCCCCTTCTTTCTCCTCTCTCCCCCCCTCCCCCACACCTTTCCAACCCTACCCAACCCCTCCTTTACTTCTTACTATCCCACCCCCCCTATCTTCGTTCAATTTCCACCCCCTTCCCTCCTCGGTGTCGCCCTGCCACCCCTATCTGATGGAGGCCCCTTTTTGGCGGGTGCACTGTGGACAGGAACTCCATGGGGAAAAAAGGAAGGTCCAGAAATGGCTTTTGGGGATCCACTCCCCCCCCTATATGTTTCAGTTTTAAGATACTCTGGTTTTGTTTGTCTTCTTTTACCATTGTGCCTTTTATTGTTACATTTTCACAGACGGCGGTAACTTCCAAGCCAGGAAAGGTTGGGACTAACGGGGCTCCCCCTCCAGCGTGATCTCTACTCTTCATCCCAAGCATCAGCTATGGCTCCCCCTGAGACCAGGAATCACCTAAAGGTAATCTCGTGGAATGTTAAGGGGCTGCGCTCCCCCCACAAACGCATGCAAATACTACGCCACCTTAAGCGTCTACATGCACATATTGCCTTGCTACAGGAGACACACCTAGGCCCCAATGACGCATCCAGACTCTGCAAACTCTGGGTGGTCTCAGTACACTGTTCCCCCGCTGTGGGACGCAAAGCCGGAGTGGCTATTCTTATTAACAAGAATCTCCAACACAAAATTCACTCAGTTGACACTGATGCCCTGGGCCGTAGATTGACGATCCATCTCTCAATAGCCGATAGAGATATCGCAATATCAAATGTCTATGCGGTCAACTCCCCAGGTCAATCATTCTTTCAGGATCTCACCTCATGGGCTCTTCTAATCCCCGAAACTCTCCATCTCCTGGGTGGAGACTTTAACTCACTGATGCACCTGGTTGAAGACCGATCCCCTTCCACCACCAAAGCCTCCCTCACACCCACTCCACTCGCCCAGACCATACAGTCCCTCCACCTCACTGATACTTGACGGCTTTCCCACCCCGCTGATAAAGACTTTACTTTCTATTCCTCCCCCCATAATTCCTGGTCACGCATTGACTACTTTTTTGCCTCCCCAAGCCTCCTCCCTCTGATCTCATCAGCGTCCATTGAAAACATGGTGATATCAGATCACTCCCCGATTGCTGTCCGAATTTCCGGCCTTGCTACCCCCCACAGCCCCAAAATATGGCGATACCCCTCGTTCCTGGCTAAGAACGAAGACTTAAAAATAACTCTGGGTGCTGCCTGGACGGAGTACTGCGAAACTAACAAGGAACACCTTTCCTCCCCAAACCTGTTCTGGGAGGCGGGCAAAGCCTTTTTAAGAGGACGCATAATTTCCTACATGGCTCAGTACAAGAAAAGAGCCTCTCGCAACTACCAACAAGCCAGCAACTCCCTCCGGGCAGCACACAGAGACCTGACCCTATCTCGCAACCCTACTACAATGTCAGCATGGCTAAAAGCCAAACGACACTTTGATCTCTGGTCAGGACACCAGGAATCAATCCATCAAGCACACTCGGCCCTCTTCTTTCACCGTAACGGTAACAAAGCTTGCAAGTTATTAGCCAGGCTCTGCTCAGGGAGACATTCTCCGACGGTCATAGGAGCACTGAAAGGACCCGACGGGACGGTCACAAACTCCCCCTCCATCATCAATGCCCTTCTTACTGACTATTACACCTCCCTCTACACCAAAGACCCCATTGACTCGGAAGTAGCAGCAGTTTTTCTGAACAAGGCCAACCTCCCCTCACTCACTTTGGAACAATTGGATTTCCTTAACGCCCCCATAACAGCTCAAAACATCCGCTCTACTATTAGCAAACTCGGACCTGGAAAAGCCCCAGGCCCAGATGGACTCTCTTCAGAGTTCTACAAGTTGACAGCCGACTTTATTACAGACTCCTTGGAGACGGTCTACAGCTCTATCTGGTCTGATGGCCCCTTTCCCCCCACTGGCTCCCAAGCTCACATTAAGTTAATAGGCAAAAAAGGGAAAGACCCCCCTATCACCATCCTCTTACAGGTCCATTTCTCTTATCAATGTGGATATCAAAATTCTCTCTAAAATTGTAGCGGATCGCCTTGCCCATATCCTCCCCTCTGTCATTAGCCCAGCCCAATCTGGTTTTATACAAGGTCGTTCAGCTACTCTTAACATCCGCAAGGTCCTACTCGCCCTTGAGCATGCTAAGATGTATCCTGACCGAGACTTAGCCATCATTTCATTAGATGCCGAAAAGGCTTTCGATAATATAAGCTTTACCTGGCTCTATATGGCCATGGAATCGTTTGGAATCTCGGGTACCATCCTAAATTACATCCACAAAATGTACGCATCCCCCTCAGCTCGCCTAATCACCCCCAATTTCATGTCCCCAGAGATCCCCCATTCCAAGGGCACCCGCCAAGGCTGCCCCCTTTCCCCTCTTCTCTTCAACTTAGCCCTAGAGCCCCTGTCCAGAATCTTAAATTCCAACGAGGGTATCAGTGGCATCGCAGTTAGCAATCTCACTCTCAGATCAGCACTCTTTGCCGACGACATCCTTCCTTTCGGAAAAGCCGTAGATTACTTTACTACCGATTCAGAGCCAGTCCTATGTAGAATCGTACGAGTTCCCGCTCATCCTGGAACGCCTACAATTCTCATCGACTTGCTGGAACATA
>BLSH010017702.1:739654-758301 GCA_018402905.1 Glandirana rugosa | reverse complement strand
ACTTAGCCCCCCCCCCCCCCCCCGACATTTCCTATACCCAGGAATTGTTTGAAACTTTCAGAACGTGCTCAGGTCTGAGAATTAATTTTGAAAAAAGTGAAATCTTACCCCTAAACCCTCGGATCTCTGGATCATGGACAGATACATCTCGCTTTTTGATAGCCAAAAAACATATCACCTATCTGGGACTGTCTATTGGCAGAGAACCCTCGTCGCTATACTCATTAAACTACCCCCCATTGATTAATAAGATAGTACAAGAACTAGGGAACTGGGCGTCCCTCCCCCTCTCCCTTTTCGGCAGGTGCCATCTCTATAAAATGGTCTCTTTTGCGAGACTCCTATATCCCCTTCAAACCCTACCTCTACTCCTTAAGCACAAAGATGTACACAAGATTCACGCTGCCCTAGTCTCGTTTATCTGGCAGGGCAAAAAGCCCAGAGTGGCCCTCCGCAAGCTTTTTCTGCCGAAGGACGAGGGGGGGACAGGCCTACCCAACATTAGGATCTACAATCTTTCCTGCCATCTCAGGCAAGTGCTCGACTGGTTCACTGAAAACTCCAAATACTCAAATTTTGAGCTAGAAAGATCATTGGCAGCCCCCTTTTCCCTCCAGGCGATGGCCCACGCCAAACTCTCAGCACTCCCTAAGCACATTAGGGCTAATTCCCTTTTCCGAGACACGGTCATCGCCTGGAGGGAGGTGAGGAAAATTCTTGATCTACCATCGGGAGTGTCCCGTTTCCTCCCAATAATCGGAAACCCTAAATTCCCTCCCTCCTTCACCAGCACCCCATTCTCTCTATGGTCCTCACAGAGACTAAAACTGATCAGTCAAACCTGCTCCCCAGAAGGAGGGTCGGTCAGATCGTTCTCTGAGCTGGCCGCATCCTATTCCTTACCCAAAGCTCACCTCTTCCCTTACCACCAACTGAAGCACTATCTCAAGACTGAGATCATTCCTACCCCTAGACCCTTTCAACTTTCTTTCATCGACTCCCTTGCTAACGCGGGGCACTACTCAATCTCCCAAATCTATTCCCACCTTTCACGCCACCAGGCCTCCAAGTATTCTCTACAACCTCTTCAATCCTGGGCCAAGGCCCTCGAAGACCTTGAAGCCCCGGCCAACATCCTAGTGGGATATCGAAAAATTTGCACTCTAACCGTCTCTGAAAAGTGGAGGGAAACACAATTCATAATCACTCACAGAGCGTACTTCCCCTTTTTCTATAACCCGGAGAGCCCCTCCGCCCCAACATGCCCCTGGTGCTCAGCTCCCAAGCCTACCTTACTCCATAGGTTTTGGAACTGCCCTAAAATAGCGATCTTTTGGGATCACGTCCTGCACTACATCAACAAAACCCTAAAATACTCTATCCCAAAGGATCTAATGCTATGCATATTCAGCCATCAGGCACCACCTCCCACAGACACCCCCCCCCAGGGTCTTCAGTTCCTCATTGGGCGCACTTGTGTCTCCTGGCAGCTCGCAGATCCATCACCCAGGCGTGGATCAACATTGACCCGCCTGTCCTGTCCCAAGTAAAAGCCGCTATCCATAATCTATTTTGCATAGAATGGCTAGACGTCATCTCTCAGGATTTTAAATCTTCAAAACGTTTCTTCTCTAGATGGAGGAAATACCTAGAGTCCTCCTTCCCTCCAGAGGAAATCCAACGCTATATGGAACCCTTTCGATTATCCGAATGGTATTTGAAAGCGGATCTCTCAGGTACATTAGGGAAGCTCAAAATTCAAGCGCTTTCCTCGTGACACGCCTAGCGAACCCCTTGACATTCCACGAACCTCACCCACTGTATCTAATCAGGGGATACACCGATTACCTACCATCTTGCCTAAACTTCTAGGGTCACCTTATTACTAACCTATAACTCTAAGTTCTCCTTACAAGCTACACAGGTTATGCCCTATGAGTACGAGATCACGTTGGACTTCCTGCCTTACCCCCGTCCTTTCCCCAAATGGGCCCATTCAAGGCCCTATGGGTTATACTAGTCCTAGGAAACCAGATATTTATATTTAATGCTACTGCCATTTTTCGATTCCATCGCTGAGACTGGATTGAATGTCTTTTTTTTTTTTTTTTTTGGTTCTAGTTCTGTTTTTGCAAAACCTTTGGCCTTACTGTTGCACGATCTTTGTCTATTTCGCTCGCCTTGCTAAGCAAGGTCCAAGCTGTATTTTCATTATACTGTACTTTTTTGGCACTTCTGAGCTTTTATACCCTGTACAATGTGAAAATTTAATAAATATATTTAAAAAAAAAAAAAAACAGTTAGCAATAGCTAAGTTATTATAGTTAGTTAGTATTTGAGATTTTCGAATTTTCGGATTTTCGAATTTTCCGTATTTTCGAAGATATAAATTTACGAATATTCGACTATTCTAATTTACGAATATTCGGAAAAATTTGGTAAGCAGATTTTTGTCAAAATTTGTTAGAAAACTAATTCGGAACGAAACCAATTGCACATGTCCACTGGCTGGTACTGCTGGCTGGCACTGCTGGTGAGTACTGCTGGCTGATACTGCTGGTGGGTACTGCTGGCTGGTGCTGCTGGCTGGTACTGCTGGCTGGTACTGCTAGCGGGTACTGCTGGTGGGTACTGTTGCTGGGTACTACTGTCTGGTACTGCTGGACTGGTGGGTACTGTTGCTGGGTATTGCTGTCTGGTACTGCTGGTGAGTACTGTTGCTGGTACTGCTGTCTGATACTGCTGGTGGGTACTGCTGTCTGGTATTGCTGGTGGGTACTGTTGCTGGGTACTGCTGGTGGGTACTGTTGCTCAGTACTGCAGGTGGGTATTGTTGCTGAGTACTGTTGCTGGGTACTGCTGGTGGGTACTGTTGCTGGGTACTGCTAGTGGGTACTGCTGCAATCCCCGAGAATCAGTGTGACAGGAGCTGGCACTGGAGGAAGCATGCGGCTGCAGTAGAGAGCAGAGCTGATTCTTCCTCTATCTCTCCTGTCACAGGTGGAGTACATTTGGTATCACTCTGCCTGTGACAGAAGCTGGCGCTATACAGGAAGCATTGGCTCTGCTTCCTTTAGTGTTGGCTCTGTTCTTAACACTGATACTTGGGGATGGCGGGTTGGGAACCCGCAATCTGGGCTTGCCCACCCGCCATCCCAGAGCAGGAGGTGGCAGGCCACATGTGGCCCACGGGCCAGTGGTTGGGCACCCCTACCTTAATGCATTCTCTTCATTAAGTTAAATGTCCTAGTAGTTGTTTCGACCGCTCACCCACCCTTATACTTGCTCAAGTCCTGTTTCGATCAAGCACTGTGCCTGCCTGCAGCAGCGCTCTCCTCTCTCTCTCTCCTCACAGGACAAATGAGGCGGGGACAAGTTGTGCTGTGTGTGTCTACAGCTTGGCACTGAGCACACACTTTTGTCCCCATGGAACACAGTTTTCTAATGGGGGCACACACAGAAAAGCAGGAGCGGACAGTGCTGACAGAGGACCCTAGAAGAGGAGATTCGTAGCTGCTCTGTAAAATACCTTTCCGCGGGCCAGGTATGTATAACATGTTTATTATTTTAAAAAATATATCATTTACAACCCTTTTAAGAATATTCATTCAATTTTCTAATTATTAGTGGGGTAATTCAACGACTGTAGTGACAAGAAAATTTGAAGGAGCAGGATATAAATTTTTTCTCGAATGAATACATTTCTAACATGAGTTTCGGAAAATTACATTGATTGCAAAATCGAATGACAAATGCAAATTAAATGTTGAAGTACTTTGAATGACATTCATCAAGTCATTGAGTGTACTGAGAATTTTCTTACAAATGTTTTTGTACGAACAATAGTTAAAAAATCGGCAAATGTGTGGCCAGCTTTGCACTGAGCACTGATGCAAAGTTAGTTTTATTGTGATTCTGTAGTTCACACATTTACAATAGTATTTCATTCTGTTTTAGATTTTTTTTTAGCATTTTACTAGTGTATTCAGTGTTAAGGAATTTTTCTTTTTAGTAGTTCACCGAGATCTTAACATTTTTTCAAGGGTTCTTCCAAATATTGAGAAAGGATAGTCTCTACACTGCGAACTGTGAACTCATCCAATAGCTGAATACAGCTCATACTGAGAACATTGTAAGGTTAATAATACCCTATAGGGCCATTCTTTTTGCTTATCATACCTGCCAATGTCCAGGGTCAAATACACCACTGAAATGTCAGCCTAATGACCTTTAAAGGCTTTATAATTAAACACTGTAAAGCTTGGTGAAGACCACACCGACTGAACTGAACAAATCTAATTACAAATATGGCATCTGCCATTACTGATTGGATTCTAACAAGGCTTTCATTATTATTATACCTTTAATACCTGATGAGTCACTAACCTTCAACAAGTATGTATTGAGAAACTTGGGGGTCCTTTTTTAAAGGATTTGCTGTGCCAATCTGCATTGTGTTTTCCAGATTTGCCCTATTCGCCCATGATTATGCAAGGGTCTTCCCTATGTGCAACATAGCGGCTGAACGGTGAATCTTCGTTGTGATTGCAAACTCTCTATTATGTTGTATACAACTGCTGATGGGTGAAGATTTAACTATAAATGTTGCCAAAGTAAATTTTATACATTCTGCTGAGATTCAATTTTACAACATTCACTAGTCTGCCATAGCATTACACATACTGTAGGGTCAATTCTTTTGGAAAATGATCAGCAAATGTAGTAAAATATAAATTAATGTCTACCAAACATTCTCTTATCTCTCAGAAAATCCTTTATAAATAGACCCCTTGCTAATGCCCAGGATTGCCCTAGGTTAGTGACTTGCTAAGTAGCACCGAGAGGATAATGATGATGTCTTCGAAGCTTGCGCCTTTAAAGGGAAAGTTCAGTATTGTCATTGACTGTATATTTTTAGTTATTATACACTATATTACCAAAAGTATTGGAACGCCTGCCTTTACACGCACATGAACTTTAATGACATCCCAGTCTTAGTCCGTAGGGTTCAATATTGAGTTGACCCACCCTTTGCAGCTTAACAGCTTCAACTCTTTGGGAAGGCTGCCCACAAGGTTTAGGAGTGTCTATGGGAATGTTTGACCATTCTTAAAGAAGCGCATTTGTGAGATCAGGCACTGATGAGGACGAGAAGGTCTGTCTCGCAGTCTCCACTCTAATTCATCCCAAAGGTGTTCTAGTGGGTTGAGATCAGGCCAGTTAAGTTCCTCCACCCCAAACTCGCTCATCCATATCTTTACGGACCTTGCTTTGTAAACTGGTCCAAATCATTTGGCAGATGGGAAAAAATGAATGAGAGATAGTGGGTTGCACGTCCTGATAGATTTTAGCTAAGTTCCTCCTGTGGGCCTTCAGGCAGCGTCCAAAAATAAATCAAAGTTATCTTAGATTAAAATCTTTTATTTGTGTCAAAGAATTGTCTAAATAATTAATATATGTTTCCTAGAAAAAGCCAAACACCCCCTAATGAAGACCACGACACAACATAAGGTCGAAACGCGTTGGTACATTTTAATGGCTGACATATTGTATTGTATATTATTCCAATCACGGATCCATTAATCATTTTTTATGTGTTTTTATTGCTTTATGAAACTTGAGCACGCAATTTGCCATGCGACCAGAGTATATATTTTTTATCAAACCAATACATTATAATTTATGAAACTTTGACACAAATAAAAGATTTTAATCTAAGATAACTTTTGATTTATTTTTGGACGCTGCCTGAAAGTCCAAAGGGGGAACTTCCTTAGCTAAAATCATTTGGCAGAGGGGGGATTATGATGTAGGGTGGCTTTTCAGGGGTTGGGCTTGGCCCTGCAGTTCCAGTGAAGGGAGCTACTAATGCGTCAGCATACCAAGACATTGGACAATTTCATGCTCCCAACTTTGTGGGAACAGTTTGGGGATGGCCCCTTCCTGTTCCAACACCAGTGTACAAAGCAAAGTCCATAAAAACTTGGATGAGTGAGTGTGAGGTGGAGGAAATTGACTGGCTTACACAGAGTCCTAACCTCAACCCAATAGAACACCTTTGGGATAAATTAGAGCGGAGACTGCGAGCCAGGCCTTCTCATCCACATCGGTGCCTGACCTCAGAAATGTGCTTCTGGAACAATGGTCAAACATTCCCATAGACACACTCCTGAACCTTGTGGCCAGCCTTCCCAGAAGAGTTGAAGCTACGGACTAAGACCGGGATGCCATTAAAGTTCATGTACATGTAAAGGCAGGTGTCCAAATACCTTTGGTAATATAGTGAAATTATTGCAGTGTTTACCTTAAATCAGAATTATGCTCACCTCCACTCCAGTGATGCAGTGTTTACTAGCACCCTCAGAGGAAATTGACAGCTTCAGCTGATCTTCTTCTGGTTTTCAATCTTAGTCCATTTATTTTATTATTATTATTAATTTTAGGTACTTATATAGCGCTGCCAATTTACGTAGTGCTTTACATATACATTGTACATACACATCAGTCCCTACCCTCAAGGAGCTTACAATCTAAGGTCCCTAACTCACACTCATACATACACATACTAGGGCCAATTTAGACAGTTTCCAATTAACCTACCAGCATGTCTTTGGAGTGTGGGAGGAAACCAGAGTACCCGGAGTAAACCCACACAGGCACACGGAGAACATGCAAACGCCAAGCAGGTAGTGTTGTGGTTGGGATTCAAACCAGCGACCCTTTTGCTACCAGAGTGCTAACCCCTACACCACTGTGCTGCCCAATTCAATTGGCCAGGCCAGGATGAGATCACTTCCATGCTTATGCGGGATTCAAACATCTCTGCAGGTGCTGAAACTGTACACTGAGCTGTGCTTGCATTGCAAGCATGTAGAAGATATTTCTCTTCTGCAATAAAAAAATTGCCTGTTCACAAATATTTAATTATTAGATAAAGTTCCACTTTAAGGTAATTTTTCATAAGGCATTCATATTTTAAAATGCTTCCATATTTTTGTTCTTGTGTTAAATCTAGATGTAGCGGTACCCCGAAGGAACTGCTGATTTATATGACCCCGTGTCTCCCTCTGATTATCCTGCAGTCAGTCACAACGGATTTCCACACTGTCAGGTGCACACACACAATCCTGCTCGTTACTCCAATGACCAGTCCAGGGGATGAGCTTTGATGCTTTATTGTAGAACTTGGATAGGAGAAGGGAATGGATGGGATACTCCAAGATAACTGACTCCAAGCGAGGACAACTTCTCCCTATCTCTATATACCAGACTGTCAGCGGCACTACATAGCAGACTGATCCCAGTGATACAGGTAGCAAACCAACCCCAGTAAAGCAAGTAGCAAGCTGATCCCAGTACCACATGTAACAAACTGATCCTAGTGAAACAAGTCCCTTTTTAAGCAGTAGAGGATAAGCCAGACTTTGTTTCTTCAAGACACTCACCAGTGTCTCCTTTCTAGCTCTGTGTAACAGACTTCCAATGGCACCTAATGGCAGGCTGATTTCAGTGAAACAAGTCCCTTTTTAAGCAGTAGAGGATAGACCAGGCTTTGTTTCTTCAAGACGCTCGCCAGTGTCTCCTTTCTAGCTCACACACCCAGTTATCTAAATATGAGGAGCAGGAGGGGGATTCTAGCAACTCAGTCTCAGTGATCCCTTCACAGGTCTGTACTCACACCATGTCCCGGGACAGCCGGTAGCCTCCTTCCAACTTCCAAGTGATACTTTGCCACTGTGATACCACACAGGATCCAAGGACGTCCCCCTCTGTCAGCTTTGGAGGAACTCTGAGGTGTAGCTTTAGCAACTCCAGCTAGGCCTCGACCAGGCCGAGCATCCAACAGCCTCCTAGATATGCCTCAGGCCTAGCAGCCAGGAGTTGCACACACACCTCCACCCCTTGGGTCTGGGTGGGCAGGGACTCCTGACCTTGAGCCCAGGTGCTCCTTTTCATATGGATACGGTCACCCAAAATGCAGTGGGGCACCTCCCCTGGTAATTGGTCAGAACTGCATCCACATACACCTGCTGTCACTGGCTGGGTTTTTCTCCCACTGGCCAATAGGGACCCATACTACTGGCCAGAGTAAAACTTTCCAGACCACATGAATCAGCACCAGAGCACACTGAGCAGACCTTACTCAAATCAAGGCTCTCTGATAAGCAGACAGCATCTAAATTTACCCATCTGCTCTCCTGGTAAGCAGAGAAAGCCAAAAACTATATACACTCATTAGTACCCAAACTAGGAGGGCGCTACAAAGAGATGAGTAGATGAGTAGATTAGCCAGTAGAGGGGGCTCTCAGTGGTGAAAAGTGAGTCAAAATGGATTCCTCTGTGTAAATCTATAACTACGTATTATACGTAGAAACATAAAACACTGAAACATGATGATTAGATCATTTACCTTAAGTTAATAATGGTTATTAAAAAAAAACAAAAAAACAAAAACAG
Source organism: Glandirana rugosa (assembly GCA_018402905.1). NCBI lineage: Eukaryota > Metazoa > Chordata > Amphibia > Anura > Ranidae > Glandirana > Glandirana rugosa. The sequence goes on along the minus strand of BLSH010017702.1, from coordinate 749,844 downwards.
ACGGTCCTTTTAAAAGATGTCAGCAATGACAGCTCTCATTCTCATTTGCCTATAAAGATTAAATAAACCTCCACAAAAATAATTTGAAAAATGGGTCCCAAGAGTTTTTAGCCATAATGTGCTAGTATGTACTGTATATTAGGCAAGTGATTCCTTCCAGTGCTGCACTGTCAGGACTAAAGCCGGTCCAAGGTGCTTCCACCATTTTCAGGATCCGACCCTTTGGCCAGTGGATTGGGAGTCGCATCATCATGGAATACATGCATGTGTGAGCATGCGTGGCTCAGTGTACACAAACACTGACAGGAAGGGAAAAGGGTTATGACAGAAGAGACCAATAGGGTCACTTCGGTCATAAAAATCCAGTCTGTCAGCATTTTTTTAATTTTTAGGTTTAATTTCACTTTTATGTTGCTGCTATAAGTTTTGGACTGGTCGATTATTCTTTCTTAGAAGGTCACAGTGCATCCAATACTTGGGAAGCGTGGACATGCCACCCAGTTCTGGTCAGGAATGATTGGTGGCATAGTGGAGGAAGGTCTGCTTGCTGGGAGGTGGTAGGAAGGTTTCCCCTGGGTGCATGTGCCCGGGCAACCTGGAACCCCAGGTTGCCAGGCATATGCACAGGTGTTCTGAGGGACCCCGTGTGGAGACTAGACCACTGGGAATGAAGAGATGTCTTGTAATTGTGTAAGCCATTGATTCCTGACATGGCTAAGGGTTAAAATTAGTGAGGAAGCTGAAAAAGTAGTAAACCGGGAAGGATGGTTATTAGGGTGTCAGACCCGCCATCACTGAAAATGTAAAGCCCAAAGTTGGGCAATTTTTTTTTCTTCTTTAGAGTCGCCTCATAGGTGTAAAAAAAAAACTCTATCTGCAGTACTCACTTTTATGCTGGGGCTACCCCCCTACAGTACTTAGTTGCCAACTGTCCCGAACTTCCTGGGACAATCATAGTTTTTAATACACTGTCGCAACACGACCTTGTCCCGGGCTGTGTCCCAAAAATCAGAGCTGCACATGGACAACAGAGCGATGCAGACAGCTAGATTCTGTGTCATTGCCTATGGCCGGCGCCACAGCTGATCTGCAAACTGTTGGGTCTTTATCACATTGTGCCGCAGATGTATGCACAGCACATGTGTCACATTAGCACAGTAGCCTCTCTTCGGGCCTGGCTACTACTGGGTGGGGAGCGGAACTGAGCAGAGGAAGATTAATCCGCCGGGGAAGGCAAGGAGATAGGCAGGCCGGCAGCTGTCCGGAACTTGAGTCACGGCAGAAGAACATGCGAGCTTGAATTACACCCCCCCCCAAGCTAGTAGGAGCAGCAGAGTGGGGGTGTGTAATTCTGAATTTATTTTAAATTTTGCACTGACTGTCTTTGAAATGGCTTGGGCCCCTGTTCAAATCCAATCAGGGGACAAAACCGGGGACAGATTTGGTCCGGGGACAGTGTCCTCAATCTGGGGACTGTCCCCTGAAACCAGGGACGTATGGTCACCCTACATTAAAACTTCCCATTGCTAGCCGCTGAATAATAGGTTGCATCATAATACTATGGCGGCCCTCCCTATTCTGCCCAGACATACCCACGTGTCCACCTTCATCAGTCAATCACTCCATCGATCCCGGTGTTCTGCCCAAATGCCAAACTCTGCAGAATGCCAAACCCGTGTCACTTCTGGTTGCTTTAAACCATGATAACTTGCTAATGCTGACAAATTTGTGTTTGTACAAAACACCGGCAATGGACTACAGTCCATTACTGGGAGATGTTGCTGTTTTAGGAACACAGCGGCTAACGGGGACAAACATGTCGCCACCTCAGGGGCGACATTTTCTTGGTTAGTATCTGAGCGGAGTATAAATCTCCGCTCATATACCGTGCACCGGACTGCAGTCTGTTGCTGCTGTTTTTTAAAAACACCAATTGTTGAACATAAACAGAAATTTGTCAGAATTAGGAAGTTATCATGGCTTAAAGCAATCGGAATTAACACATGTTTGGCATTCTCCGGAGTTTGGCATTTGGACAGTACACCGGCCCCTTACCACGTGATCAGCTGTCAGCCAATGACAACTGATCACGTGATGTAAACAGAAGCCGACAATCTGCTTTTTTTCCCCTCACGCTGACAGCGCATATCAGTACTGCTAAGCAGTGCCCACCAGTGTCACTTATCAGTGCCCATCAGTGCTGCCAATCAGTGCCCATCAGTGCCTCATCATCAATACCACCTATCAGTGCTACCTATCAGTGTCACCTACTCAGTGCCGCCTCATCAGTGCCCATCAGTGCCACCTTATCAGTGCCTATGAGTGCAGCCTATCATGTAAGACAAGGTAAGGCAGAATTGTCGCTGCTCATATGGCTAATTGTCAGTCTCTAGTGTCGACCAACCACCCCCGTCCCCCCGCTGGTGGTAAGTGAAGGCTGCCATTCGTCTCCCAGGGTGGGGGGGGGGGGGTGTGGTAGGATATCACTGCCATATGTCTCCCGTGACGGGGGGTTGTGGCTTGTTATCATCGCCAATTGTGTCCCACGCGGGGAGGGGGGTGGCGAGTGATCACCGCCGTCCGTCTCGGGGGGGGGGGGGATCACAATCCTGCCGCAGGATGTTGAAGCTCACTAACCTGCTTATTGATGTAAAAAAAGAGGAAGTCTTAAGTACTGGCATGTATGTGGGAGCTGAGACCTTGCTATCTGATGGGCAAGGAGAGATGAAGCTTTGTTACCTGTTAATGTATACCAGTGTGGCGGCAAATATAGGTGTATGAGCTGGAGTGTGCACTGATACTAGTAGGATGATGAGTGTGCCCCTGCCATCCTCTTCACCTGGTTGGTAACTTTATGTTTCATGTACAGAATTCATTACTGGTAACATACAGTAGAAGAACATACAAGTGTGAAATTGTGAGAAGAAAATCAGTCCTCATCACCGACAGTCAGAGGCAGACTGGCAACCACAGAATGAATATGTCAGGTATTCTATGTGATATGCAATGTCTGATGTCCCCCTTCACTGGCTACTGCCCAAGCCAGATGTCAATAATGTCTCAGGCAAGCAACTATTCCTGCTTTATCCTGGAAATGTAAAGGTGCAAGACACAAATTGTATGACTCTAAAGAGGCATATCATGCAGTGTGTCACCAACAAGGAAACGTGTACTGGGAAAATACATAGGCCATTTCTGATAAACCTCAGGAAATGCTAGGAGCCTGGCTCTCTCCAACACTGACCAGAAATAAGTATGCAAAAAGACAAATCAGAGTAAAGCCAGAACTTGTGATCTGCATATCTGTTACGGGTCACTGACTCTATTGTAGGTTTTGGATCAACGACAGCCAGGCAACTAGCATTTTTCCTAAATAATGGATGACCAATAGCAGCCTCTGCATTTTCTAAGCACAGTTTGTGAGGACCCCCCCCCCGACATTTTGAGCATGATGGGCACAGCAGGTGTACAGACCCAGGAATGCAGCGCAGGGATGGTGGGAACCTCTCATAATGGAGACAACAGGTGTACAGACTGGGGAACTTAGCACAGGGATCGTGGGAACCCCTCGTAATGGGCACAACAGGTATACAGACCCGGGAACTGAGCACAGGGATGGTGGGAACCTCTCATAATGGGCACAGCAGGTGTACAGACCCGGGAGCTCAGCGCAGGCATGGTGGGAACCTCTCATAATGGGCACAGCAGGTGTACAGACCCGGGAACTCAGCACAGAGATGGTGGGAACCTCTCATAATGGGCATAGCAGGTGTACAGACCCGGGAACTCAGCACAGGGATGGTGGGAACCCCTTATAATGGGCACAGCAGATGTACAGACCCGGGAACGCAGCACAGGGATGGTGGGAACCCCTCATAATGGGCACAACAGGTGTGCAGACCCGGGAACTCAGCACAGGGATGGTGGGAACCTCTCATAATGGGCACAACAGGTGTACAGACCCGGGAACTCAGCACAGAGATGGTGGGAACCTCTCATAATGGGCATAGCAGGTGTACAGACCCGGGAACTCAGCACAGGGATGGTGGGAACCCCTCATAATAGGCACAGCAGGTGTACAGACCCGGGAACTCAGCACAGGGATGGTAGGAATCCCTCATAATGGGCACAACAGGTGTACAGACACGGGAACTCAGCACAGGGATGGTGGGAACCCCTCATAATGGGCACAGTAAGTGTACAGACCCAGGAACTCGGCACAGGGATGGTGGGAACCCCTCATAATGGGCACAGCGGATGTACAGACCAGGCCTGCATTACTTACAGTTTCATTTTTCAGTTTGTTTGCATTCCCCAATAATTTTGTGCACCAGCCGCCATTGCTCATTGTCATACCCCTCACACCCCTCTCCTGCCAAAGCTGCCCACTGTCATATCCTTCCACACTCCTCCCCTGCCCAGACTGCTCCCCATCATACCCTCTACACTCCTCTAATGTAAATACTGCTCACTGTCATACCCTCTACACTCCTCTCCTACAAATGCTGCTCACTGTCATACCCTCCCCACTCCTCTCCTGCACCTATTGCTCAATGTCATACCCACCACACTCCTCTCGTACAAATATTGCTCACTGTCATACCTTCCACACTCCTCTTCTACAAATACTGGTCGCTGTCATACCCTCCACACTCCTCTCCTGCAAATACTGGTCGCTGTCATACCCTCCATACACCCCTCCTGCACATACTGCTTGCTGTCATCCCCTCCACACTCCTCTCCTGCACATACTACTCCCTATCATCCCCTCCACACTTCTCTCCTGCACATGCTGCTCGCTGTCATACCCTCCACACTTCTCTCCTGCACATATTGCTCGCTGTCATACCCTCCACATTCCTCTCCTACAAATACTGCTCCCTGTCATCCCCTCCACACTTCTCTCCTGCACATACTGCTCGCTGTCATACCCTCCACATTCCTCTCCTACACATACTGCTCACTGTCATACCCTCCACACTCCTCTCCTGCACATACTACTCCCTGTCATCCCCTCCACACTTCTCTCCTGCACATACTGCTCACTGTCATATCCTCCACACTCCTCTCCTGCAATTACTGCTCACTGTTATACCCTTCACACTCCCCTCCTGCACATACTGCTCGCTGTCATACCCTCCACACTCCTCTCCTGCAATTACTGCTCACTGTTATACCCTTCACACTCCCCTCCTGCACATACTGCTCGCTGTCATACCCTCCACACTCCTCTCCTGCAATTACTGGTCACTGTTATACCCTTCACACTCCCCTCCTGCACATACTGCTTTTTGTTATAACTTCTACACTCCTGTCCTGCACAGACTGCTCACCATCATACCCTCCACACTCCTCTCCTGTACATCTGGCCACAACCATATGTTTTGTATTCTATGACTGCACATCTTACACACTAAAACAGTTCTTCAACATCATATTAAATATCCACAACTTTGCTGGATTGGGCACACTTGCTAGTTAAAATAAAGAAAAACTTCACTATCTATTTTTCTGCCCATTATTAGTATTCATTACTACTATAAATAAGTGTGATATTAAAGTGTTAATAAACCCACAACAGTAAAATCACTCTGTATATGCAGCATAGCATGCTTGTTATACTCACTGTGGAATTTAAGGGGTTAATCCTCTGCATTGTGTAAAAAGGCTGTTTTATCTTGTATGCACAGATTCTTCCCTCCCTGCACTGTCTATCTCAGGAATACAAGCTAATGCAGGCAAGGTAGGCAACCTGTGCATGCTCAGTTGTGTCTTTTCTCAGAGCTAGCCAGGTCACATGATATTGACATCACACATGTGGGCGTGTATACAGGCTGTAGTGGAAATGTCCTCCTACCTGAACACACAGCTCTGGAGAAACTGTGTAGCTTATCATTTAACTGTGGTATACAGATCAGCCAAAAAGGTATATAGTGGCAGTATTTTAATATAAAAAGAAGACTTATAAGCTGTGTGCAATGTGGGGGGTGGGGCAGATTAACTATTTTCATATTACTGGGTTTAGTAACACTTTAAGAGTAACATGGGGGTGTGCCAAAAAGTAATCTGTCCCTAGCTTCAACTATGTTAAGTTTGTCACTGCTCGTCCTTGTTTCTAGATCTGAGCAAATAATAATACAGCAGGTACAGTGCCTTGAAAAAGTATTCATACCCCTTGACATTTTCCACATTTTGCCATGTTACAACCAAAAACGTAAATGTATTTTATTGGGATTTATGTGATAGACCAACACACATTGGCTCATAATTGTGAAGTGAAAGCAAAACGATAAATGGTTTTCACATTTTTTTACAAATAAATATGTGAAAAATATGGCATGCATTTGTATTCATACCCCCTGAGTCAGTGCAAGTCTTTTGGGGATGTCTCTACCAGCTTTGGAAATCTATAGAGTGACATTTTTGCCCATTCGCCTTTGCAAAATAGCTCAAGCTCTGTCAGATTGGATGGAGAGCATCTGTAAACAGCAATTTTCAAGTCTTACCACAGATAATTAATTGGATTTAGGTCTGGACTTTGACTGGGCCATTCTAACACAGGAACATGCTTTGATCTAAACCATTCCATTGTAGCTCTGGCTGTATGTTTAGGGTCGTTGTCCTACAGGAAGGTGAACCTCCACCCCAGTCTGAAGTCTTCTGCAGACTCTAACAGCTTTTCTTCTAAAATTGCCCTGTATTTGGCTCCATTCATCTTCTCATCAACTCTGACCAGCTTCCCTGTCCCTGCTGAAGAAAAGCATCCCCACAACATGATGCTGCCACCACCATGTTTCACAGTGGGGATGGTGTGTGCAGGGTGATGTGCAGTGTTAGTTTTCGGCCACACAGCGTTTTTTTTTTAGGCCAAAAAGTTCAATTTTGGTCTCATCTGACCAGAGCACCTTCTAACACATGTTTGCTGTGTCCCCCACATGACTTCTCACAAACTGCAAACTGAACTTCTTATGGCTTTCTTTCAACAATGGCTTTCTTCTTGCAACTCTTCCATAAAGGCCAGATTTGTGGAGTGCACAACTAATAGTTGTCCTGTGGACAGAATCTCCCACCTAAGCTGTGAATCTCTGCCATGGACCTCTTGGCTGCTTCTCTGATTAATGCTCTCACTGCCCGGCCTGTCAGTTTAGGTGGACACCCGTGTCTTGGTAGGTGTGCAGTTGTGCCATACTTTTTCCATTTTCGGATGATGGATTGAACAGTGCTCTGTGAGATGTGTAAAGCTTGGGATATTTTGTTATAACCTAACCCTGCTTTAAATTTCTCCACAACTTTATCCCTGGCCTGTCTGGTGTGTTCATTGGCCTTCATAATGCTGTTTGCTCACTAAGGTCTGAGGGCTTCTCAGAACAGCTGTATTTATACTGAGATTAAATTATACACAGGTGGACTCTATTTATTAATTAGGTGACTTCTGAAGGTAATTGGTTCCACCAGATTTTAGTTAGGGGTATCAGAGTAAAGGGGACTGAATACAAATGCAGGACACACTTTGCAGATATTTATTTGTAAAAAATTTTGAAAACCATTTATCATTTTCCTTCCACTTCACAATTATGTGCCACTTTGTGTTGGTCTATCACATAAAATCCCAATAAAATACAATTATGTTTTTTGTTGTAACATGACAAAATGTGGAAAAATGTAAGGGGTATGAATACTTATTCAAGGCACTGTACCTTAGATGAAAGGGTCAGCTTCATTGCTTTAAGTTTATGCATGTGGTGTTTTTCCGCTGTTGCTTTACTGTACAGACCGATAGTTTACATAGTTAAGATCTGCACCTTGCAAAACCTTACCTTTGTTTTTCTGTAGCCATGATAACGCCAGCTCTCTTATATGTTAAATTAAAGTATGGCATTAGGTTACTGATATGCCTCTTGTATAACCACATCCATTTAGGTGAATGGCCCTCATAACCCCTTCCTGCCCAGGCCAATATTCAGCTTTCTGCGCTATCGCACTTTGAATGGCAATTGCGCAATCATGCAACATTGTACCCAAACAAAATTTTTATCATTTGTTTCACACAAATAGGGCTTTCTTTTGGTAGTATTTAATAACCACAGTTTTTTATTTTTTGCAAAAGAAACAAAAAAAAGACTGACATTTGAAAAAAACAAAAATATTTTTCATAGTTTGTTATAAAATTTTGCAAACAGGTAATTTTTCTCCTTCACTGATGTGCGCTGATGAGGCTGCACTGATGGGCACTGATAGACTGCAATGATGGGCTCTGATGAAGTGGTACTGATGGGCGCTGATGAGGTGGCAAAGTAAGGTAGGCACTGATGAGGAGGCACTGATGAAGCTGCACTGATAGGTGGCACCGAAGGGCACTAAGAGGTGGCATAAATAGGCAGCACTGCTAGGCAGCACTGATGGGCACTGATAGGTGGCACTGGTAGGCAGCACTGATAGGTGACACTGATGATGAGGCACTGATTGGCAGCACTGATGGGCACTGATAGGTGGCACTTGTGGGTATTGATTGGCAGTACTGGCTAGCACTGATTAGCAGCACTGGTGGACACTGATTAGCAGCACTGGTGGGCACTGATAGGTGGCATTGGTTAGCATTGATTAGCAGTACTGATGTGTACTGATTAGCAGCACTGGTGGGCACTGATAGATGGCATTGGTTTGCATTGATTAGCAGTACTGATGCGCACTGATTAGCAGCACTGGTGGGCACTGATAGGTGGCATTGGTTGGCACTGATTAGCAGCACTGATGGGCACTGTGTGGGACCAATGTTCCTGTAACAGAAGACAGCTATCAGCGTGAGGAGAAAAAAAGCTGATAACTGGCTTCTGTTTACTTCCATCATGATCAGCTGTCATTGGCTGACAGCTGACCACGTGGTAAAGGGCCACTGTGATTGGCCCTTTAACCTGTTCTGTGATCAGCTGAGTCTGAAGGACTCAACGATCACTGAGCACGCTTGAGCAGCACAATCACGGGAGGACATCTATTGACACCCTCCCGGCACTAGAAGCCCGCGCTGTAGCCATCTTTCGTTTAGTTAAAGTACTTTCTCTGCCTACAGCGGCTTGCTAGATACACAGCAAAAAAGGTGTCCCTGGAAATTTTTGGAAATGTTGGCAACTATGCATTAAGACTGAGAAATATTTCAAATTTCATTTCCATTGAGTTAAAAGCACAGCGAGAACTTGTCATGTTTTACAGCTGAGGCAGGATCTGTTCTGGCTAATTGTGCAGAAAACCGAGTGACTCAAACTTTGTTCTCTGTAGCATATGCCTTTCAAGTCCAGTTCTTTGGAATTGCTGACCTTTAATGTGGACAGATTTTGCCTACCTCAAAGAGAACTTACATTCCGCCTTGTCAGAAATGCAGGACACCTAGAAACTCAATTTGTGACAGAAAGTTAGTTCAGTACGGTAACAAATCCAGTGTCTGGCTTCTTTTAGTATGTCTGTAGGTTCCTGTCCACAAATGCCTATATTGTACAGAACATTACTATTGTACAAGTAATTCCAGAACATTGTGGCCTAAAAGACAGCCTGGTTTCAGTTACATTGTTTTTCTTCGATAGAACATTGTCATTTTGAAGGGGCGCTGTTCTTCAGCAGTCAGCCACATTTGCTAGCAAAAGACTAGACATCAAAGGCCTCATTTACACTGGCATACTACAGTGTACAAAATTGTGTACTAAATAATCCATGCTAGAACCAATGAATTACTCATATATAGAGTTGAGCGAACCTCTGGAAGTTCGGGTTCTGCTGGTCCGTCCGAACTTCAGGACAAAGTCCGGGTCCGGGTGGAACCCGAACGATCGCACGGACAACGAACCCCATTGAAATCAATGGGGACCCGAACTTTTAGGCACAAAAATGGCTGTAACAAAGTCCTGGAAAGCCCTAGAGGGCTGCAAAAGGAAGTAAAATGGGGGTAAGGGTAGGGCAAGTGCCCTACAAAAAAATGGGGACAGGGAAATAACTTTAAATATTTAAAAAAAAATAAAAACATAAAAAAAGCAAAAATGGAGGTGAATGTGGATCATCTTCAAACTGTGTCTGAAAAGTATTAATTAACGGTAGAAGCCATATAACTGTTCTAAAATCATCTTCAAACTAGGGCAAGTGCCCTACAAATAAATGGGGATAGGGAAAATAAATTAAAATCAAGTAAAAAAACGGGAAGGGGG